>OY735234.1:37407818-37592818 GCA_963457665.1 Thysanoteuthis rhombus | reverse complement strand
TAGCTAGCTAGCTAGATAGATAGATAGATAGATAGATAGATATGAACATAATAGATAGATAGATAGACAGATAGGTAGATAGATACGTGAACAGGTTGAGATAGATAGGCATAAAAACGTAGGCGTAAACATACAGTAATTGTTAGTTCCATCAAAATAAAGTTCTGTAATTTCGATTGAATTTCTTATTTCTTGGTTCACCAAATATCCTGACCAAAATAGTTCTGTTGACCAGTCAAATAACCCCATGATATTGATGCAAAGAAAGGAACGTCAGATTATCGTAGCTCATTAGAAATATTTGTGGTGCAAAAAAGTCAACGTCTATTTTGTAAATGGATTTACACAATGCAAAATCCTAGTGGACAGCAGATAAAAGCCCCTGAAGGAGACCAAACCATTATTTTGATATCGAAAATGTTTCTTCCCCATAAAAGTGTAAGTAGTGGTTGATTTGATTTCGCGCTATAAAAGAAGTGATATATATATATATATATATATATATATATATATATATATATATATATATATATATATATATATATATGTATATATATATATATATATATATATGTATATATATATATATATGGAGAGAGAGAAAGAGAGAGAGAGAGAGATGGTAGGTTCTGGATAATTGTGGAATGACGCGAAAAGAGCAATTTAGCCAAATTGAGCGAATGTATTAGTTACCAAAAAGACCATATAAACACTACAAATCTCTGTGTGAGCGTTCAAGCGTGGGTGGGCTTCTTTTGAGATACAGATACGTAAACATAAAAGTAGGATATTATATTTCAACTAAATATTTCCCGTTTGAATCTCAGTAAAAGCTGAGAAAAATATTTCTGTCGCCCATTATATCGCTTCAGATTTTATATCCAAGAAGAATATTTTTTATATAAAGAAATTTTCCACAACGAAGCCAGAATATTTGAAAACATTCAATCCTTAAAGATCATTTTTCTTTTATCGTCGACCCATTTATGATAATCGATATTTGTCATTTCATTGATTGATTCTGTGCGTTTACGAAACTAACTAATGTACTTTTGTGTCATTTATTTTGTAAATCTTATGTATAATATAGGTAAGTTTATTTCTAAGAGGGTAGAACAATGAAAAGTAATATTTTAAAGATAGATAAGTATATATTGTGTTTATTCATTTATTCATACATATATATATATATATATATATATATATATATATATATATATATATATATACATATATATGTATATATTTGTATATATGTATATATATATACATATATATATATATATTTGTATATATATATATATATATACATATATATATATATATATATATATATATATATATATATACATTAATCTAACTTCCAAACTTATATATATATATATGATATATATATGATAATAATGAGTTTAGAAGTTAGATTACTTGAATGAATACCCCTTTTTATGTCATTATTATCATTATAAAAACCCTAACTGTAAAAAATATTTAGCATTCCACTGATATGATTTCTAATACTATATATATATATATATATATATATATATATATATATATATATATATATATATATATATATATATATATATATATATATGTATATATATATATATATGGAGGACACACAAACAGGATTTATTTTAGAAAAAGGATTTTATTTCATTATATATATATATATATATATATATATATATATATATATATATATATATATATATATATATGTATGTATGTATGTATGTATTAAAAATGGATATAAATGATCTGACTGAACAACTACAAACTGCATCATATCATGAAGAAACATACATGAAATGATCTCTCGTCATTACACGGTTGATGTATCACTCAACCTAGATAACGTAATCAGAATAAATAATGAAATTAACCGGGGGGAGGGTACAGGAATCGAACTGGCCACCGATAGGGTAGCCACGCCAACGTACCGATGCTCTCACCATTTAGTTATTTGAATAACAAGCGGCTGTTTAGCTCAATGGCAAATCACTGTTTGGATTGTTCTTATTCTGCTGTCTACGAGTGAAGTGTATATAAACATAATTATCGAGTATGCTCAATCGGTGGGTCAGACAGTGATTTTCATAAAATCTGGTTTAGTAAAATGAACTGGTTTGGCATTACAAGGATGAATTAAAAAAGGATTTACCAGATACAATATATCCCATTGCATGAGAACAGTCTATCAGGTACCTTTAATATAGTTTTTATTTGAAAATGGATACATCGGCTGAAACGTTGTGACCATAATAACCAAGATGAAGATACCAGTTGGAATAAAACTGTACTTACGAAGTTCTCCTCGTCACGGAGTTCTTCGGGGTTTTTGCAACATGTTGCGTCAGTCACTTCAAAATACGCTTCCTTAAGGCATTAGTATGAATTTCAGTTTGAACTTGGCTCGCCCACTCCGTTTTCAGCAATGTTAACCGTTCGGCCACCAGCGCTTCTTATACTGTAATGAGCCAATGATCATTCTATGCTGTATATAGAATGTGATTTTCTTTTCATTTCTTTTGATACTGAATCAACCTCGCAAGAAAAGATTAGGAAAAAAGCTGAACATAACAGAAAGTTTGATGTTAAAACATATATTTTTACTTTAAATATCTTATGAATACATCGTAGTTATTTAAAAGAAAAGGTTTGGTCAGACATTTTTCTGTAATCCATACATGTATTTATCGTATTTTTTTTTATTTATCTATATATTTCATGCTTCTTTTTTCGTATTCTGATCACGGAAATAATTATACAAATTTGTACAAGAAGTCAGCGACGTTTCAATGGAGTCGCCGCTAATTCTATTTGATAAACGTAATTCTTTATTTTATCTTCTTGAACACGTGTTACTTTTAGAGATAACTCAGTGAGATATGAATCAAATAAAAAATGTTTTGCTTTAAATACATTTCAGCATAAATCCTTTTTAATTCTATTAAATACTTGGGAATCATTTTTTTTTCATCCCGGTAATACCATACTGCGGCATGTTACTACGTTTATTCAAAAGGAGACGGTTTGAATTCCGACAAATTGGAAAACATCTATCGAAGTCTTAGAAAGTGAAAGTGATAGTGAAAGCATGCCTCTGCTTATGCCATTTACTCTAAAACTGCTGATGAACACCATAATTAAGAATACAAATAAAACTTAAAAAAAAACATGCAACAAGAACCTAAAATTAGTATGAGAAAATATGAATAAAAAAACATAAGAAAACACGTTAGAATAACACAGATCAGACTGAAAGTGGCTTGCTCAATACGTAGTAATGGATACTTTGGTACTTTGTATTAAAATTGACTAAAGAAATTGTCCTTTTCCAGCAATACAAGTTGAAAAGTTTACATGACCATATATGAATTATAAATTGCGTTATATTATATAGAAATTTATTTGAAATGATCTCCTGTCGTTACACGGTTAATATATTACTCGATTTAGACAACGTAGATAGAATAAAGAATCGAAGAAAATGAGATTGCTGTCAGACTGGAAACTGGCCACCTGCCAAATGTAATAGAGTAGCTGCTTCAACGTAGCGACGCTCTTATCATTGAGCTAAACAGCCGCCGGCAATGCAAAGGCCATATAACTGCTTTCAATCCAGATTCTCATTTCGTTTATCCTTGGTCTTTTTCGTCTCTTTCAACGCGACAGAATGTATTTGAGAAATTTTATTCTTAAATACATGACTATATATAGTCACGATGCAGGGGAGATAACCATAGAAATCCTGGGTCCGCTTCGACAAAATTTCATTATATTCATTGAGAACTTCCTGAAATATTGTGTGGAAGAACCAGGGTTGTCAATTTAGATGTTTTGTTTTTTGGTTTTTTTTCATTTCGTTTTTTAAAGTCGTGAGTCAAGTTTTGAGAATATTTAGATTTTTTCTCTATATATCCAGTGTTGCCAATTAAGATAATTTTTTTTTTCAATTTATCGAATTTGAGAGTGACTTCCAGAACTAAAAAATTTAGAAATCACATCTAAATTGGCAACACAGGGGAAATCATGAATGAATACAGATATATAGGGAAAGAAAATGGAAAAAAAATTTTTTCCAATTCCATGATCCACCCAATAATTTAGCCAAAATTTTTTCCACAAAATTATTTCATTGAAATTCCTTGAGACTGGAGATATTGTGTGGACAAACAGAAAAACACGAGTGAACACATATACCTCCTACTTGACAGAAGAAAAACTATGACAACAATGAACTAACTTTCAACGGTGTGAGAGATATAGTTGTTGAGTCGAGTTCTTTTTACGATATGAATAGTAGACAGTGTAAACAGTTCGTTCAGTTTATTTGGTAAAAATAAAAGACGAATGTTTTTTTTTTTCGCTATTAACTACATTGGACAACATTCATACAATTTTGTTGCAGTATCTCCCATCATTTTAAGAGCAACTTCATAATTCCAGACTCTGAGATCGTTTTTATCTTTCCCAAAACTGCTCTAAGCGTTTTTTGCAGTCTTCCAGGAAATTGAGATTTTTCTCATTAAGAGAATACTGCAAAAACCAGAATAAAGTGTAACCCGAAGGTGCAATGTCTGTTAAGTACAGTGGATGAATGAAAATTTCCCCAATCAAGCTATAAACAATTTTTGCCTGGTCACCAAATAAACATACGGTCTGGTGTCATACTGATAAAAATATTATGCCCTTTCTTCTTCACTAATTTCGGACAGTGTCCGTCGATTGTCGCCATCAATTGCTCTAATTGGGAACAGTGTATGTTCGAATCAATCGTTCATTACATTTTTATGAATTTTATATATATATTTTTTATTGCGTCATCCACAGACAGCTGTTCCGATGTATTACATCTCTTCAGTATGACTATAGACTTTCCATCATCCCATCCAGTACCGCGAGACAGAATTTAAACCTTCACTTCAGACCTGTAGGCCGATATCCTACCTCTGGACTACGGAACTGGACAGTCAGTAAGGCTGAATTCAAGCGATATATTTATTTACACAGAAACCCCCATCCACCAGAGTGCTATATATATATATATATATATATATATATATATATATATATATATATATATATATCTTTTAATACTGGTAACTTTTACATCAACTTATGATTGAACGCACAATTTAGCTGAAAGTTGGCATAAATTCATAGAAATTGGGAAATACTTTGATAATTGAATAATGATGCTATGAATTGATACGAATCAATAATAGGAATTTTTTCAAAGATGTAATTCGAAAAATGCCGGAAACTTTTGCATCAATTTTCTTTGATGGAGTATACAACTTGGACAACCATTGAAATATTTTAATAACTGAATAATGATGTCATGAATAGATATGGAGAGGAAGTTTCATTAAAAATGCTGGAAACTTCTGTATCAACTTAATATGATGGGATAGACCATTTAGCTGTAAGGTACTGCGTGGTTTTTAAAAAACCAGATGCTTTGATGACTGAATAATGGTGTTGATACTTGTTATAGATAAATCATCACCATGATCATGATTTTATCGTCCGTCGTTGGACATAGAACTTCCCCAGGATTCGCCAGACCTCTTCATCATGGGCGTCGCAGAGCCAAGACTTCTTTAACTTGTCTAGTTCTTCTCTCCATCGTGTATTCTGCCGGCCTTGATTTTGTATATGATCTCTAGGGATCCATATTGTGAGTCGTGATGTCCATCGGTTGTCTGCCATTTTTGCAACAAGACCAGCCCATTAGCATTTGAGTTTTTGAATGAAGTCCATGATTTCTTGGACTCCAGTTTTTCTGTAATTCAATGTGTTGTCTTCTGATCTCCCATGTAAGGTTGAGCATGATTCTTTCATGTGCACGTTCCATGATTCTTAGTTTGAGGGTTAATCTTTACTTAAAGTCCAATGTTTCAGCTCCATAGGTGAATATCACGATGATGCATTGGTTGTATACTTTTCTTTATAGGACTAATGGAATTTTCTACAATGACTGTTCCCTTGATGTTTTTTTTCTTTTGAGAATTTCATGGCGACCCGTTGTCCTAGGTAAATGTAGTGGTCTACTTTCTCCAGTTTTGCATTTTCGATTCTTATCGTTCTGTGTTCATTTGCAACGTTGCACGTGACCTTCGTTTTGCTGAAGTTCATCCTGGCTTTCTTGGTTTCCTCATTCAACCCATGCAGCATTAGCTGGAGGTTGTGAAGGACGATGTCGTCTGCAACTCTAAGATTGCTTTAGTATTCGCTGTCTATTCTGATCCCTTATTTTCCCTATCTAGGTTATCTCGAGGGTGGCTGTGAAAAGTTTAGGTGAGCAGGTATCACCTTATCTTACCCTTTTCCGGAGCTGGAAGGGTTCTGAGTCTTTATGTGGCCAAATAAAGGAGCTGCTGTGACTGTATATTTGTTGCAGAACTCTGAGGTATAGAGGGTCTACACCTTGTAGATTGATCGCCTCAATGACCATGGGAATTTCTGCTGAGGCAATTTTTATTCTGCTGCTCTCTCTTTTAGTTGATTTATCGAATGGAGATGGTCAATGGTCGAGTAGCTTCATCTGAAGCCAGCTTGCTCCTGTGGTCGTTTTTCATCTAGCTTTTTGGTGATAACTTTGCTGAAATGTTTGTAGATGTAGTTCAGTAGACTTATTGGCCTGTAGTTGTCGGTGATTATTCTTAGAGAGAAGACGAAAAAATCAAGTAAAACTGGGCAAAATGAAAATTTAAGTGTGCATTTAAAAATCAATATATAATAATGATAGTTACGGCCAAGTTAAAGTTCAAGTTAAAAACACCGGTTCTTGTACGATTATCGAAGTTCATCAACGTGGAGCCTGGTCAATACGTAGATGGGTGACCGTTTCGGAATACCAGTTGCTGTAAGTAGCTTCGGATCGTTCGCGGCAAACTTCTTGGTGAGGAGACTAGGCTCAATAACGCAAGCCAAAGCTCCCCATTCCCTGCCCTCATTGAACTCTTTTACTGGCCTAGCTGCGAGCGACAAGAAATGAATGGGTCAAAAATTATTTATCAAATGATCTTCAATGCGGAATCAATCGAAAAAGACAGATTCCCAACATTTTTGTCACTGACCAATTTCAGCGTGAAATGAGTGACGCCGCTTTGGGTGCTTGTCGCCTTTACGTCTATTTCACATACAGAACGAGTAAATATTAATGAGAAGTGCGTAACTCAATTAGGAACGGTTGAAGCCATAGCCAGCATAAGAGAAACTCTTATTTTTATCTATTTACAGGGCAGATAATGTGTGGAAAATAGAATCTTGACGAAACAACTAGGTTTTTTTTTCTTCTCCTTCTTCTTCTCTTTTAATTCTACTTCTAACAAGACTAACTACAGGTGTCCATTTTATAATAACGAAAGTTGGAAACACAAAAACAACTCTGTGATGAGTCTTTGGTGTCCTTTCAAGACTTCTTTAGACTGTTGACGCCATTCTTTGTACTTCCTTTGTTGCCAGCACAACATTTAGGCCGATCTATTCGACAGAATTTAGATCAATCTTTGATGTCCACTCTCAACCAAATCCACAGGCAAAGATAAAGTAATTATATATATATATATATATATATATATATATATATGTGTGTGTGTGTGTGTGTGTGTGTGTGTGTGTGAATACATACTTGTTTATATATTCCTGATTGTACACACACACACACACACACACATATGTGACTATATTTATATATCTGGTGTAGATAGATAGGTAAGAGGGAGCGTCAATAAGAACATAGCCTAACGCATTTTGTTTTCGTAGTGCAGTGTGGGTAATTTCACACTGCTGGACATCTTCTGACAATTTTTTTCTTATTGGGATACAATGAGTTGTATATTCTGACATCAAATCAGACAGATTGCCCGTGCAGGATTAACTATGTAGCAAAAGTACATGTGTTGCAGGCCCTGCAATCTAAAGGGCCCCGCGCTGAATGCTTTCAAGCAATCAATTCCCATTCAACGATTCTGCGTTTTCTCTATTGCTATAATACTGTACTGCCTTCAAATTTTATGACAAAATGGGTGCTTAAGGATTCGTAATTTTAGCCAATTGTGGTTGTTTTTTTGACATAACAATTAATGGGAGAGTGATACCCATCTAATGCAATTACGACATTCGAGTTATAGCCGCCGCAGAAATATCAAAATCAAAAAAGAATTTAAGTTATCTTTACTGAAATGTCAGAGATATCCGTGTATTATCTAGCTATATATAAAATGAAATAATTTCATTTCTTTGCAAATAAAAAATGCATGTGTTTTAAAATGTATGTGTATTTTCTTCAACATCATCATGCAGCCTTTTAGCGTCCGTTGTTGGACATAAACCTTACCATAGATACGCCGGACCGCTCTATGATCGGCGTCGCAGAGCCAATACTTTCTGATATTGTGTAGTTCGTAAGGCCATCTTATATTTTGCCCGTTTCGCTCATGATCTTTTGGGATCCACGTTGTGAGTCGAGGTGTCCATCGGTTGTCTAACATTCTCGCGACATGACCAGCCCATTGCCATTTGAGTTTTCTAATGGAGTCTATTATGTCGGTGATTCCTGTTTTTTTTTAAAGATGCTGCGCTGTCTTGTGATCTATCCATGTAATGTTGAGTACGATTCTCTCTCGTGCATGTTGTATGATTCTCCGTTTGAGGGTTAATCTTTTGGTTAGATTCCATGTTTCAGCTCCATAAGTGATTACCAGGAGAATGAATTGGTTGGAAACACTTCTTTTTAAGATTAATTGGATTTTCAGGTTCTTGAGAGATGAGCTTGCTCTATCGAAAGCTTAGCACCCAAGAGTGATTCCTCGCTTGATTTCTTCTTCTTTTGGGAATTTCATGGAAATTCGTTGTCCGAGGTGGGTTAAGAGGTCTACTCTCTTTACCTCAACGTTTTCGATTTTGATTGATGTATCTTTGTCATTAGTATTTTTGTTGTACATGACATTTGTTTTAGTGAAGTCCATGTAAAGACAAACTTTCTTGCTTTCTTCATCCAATAGTCTGGTACTATTTGGAGATCATGAGGGTTTTAAGCAAAAAAGACGATGTCGTCAGCAAATCTTACATTACTTAGCTGTTCGCATTTTAGTCTGATTCCCGACTCTGCAAATTGCTGTCATCTAATTCAATTGTCTCTTTGGTTGTGAAGATCATACTCCCTTTGTCATTTCCTGTACTGTCCTATGTCACAAACCTATTCCAGTGATTTGAAGCTTCAAATGTGTTTCTGGAATACCGTTTCCTGAAACTCCGGGTTTCGCCTCAACGGATTTTTGATTACATGTTTTAAAAATCGGTGCAGTTGTGAAAAAGATTGGCGCTGAATGCTTTACAGTAAAACCAAAACGTGAGGAGACCTAAAACTTTTACGCAACTGTATTGATAGTTTTTTTTGTGTTTGGGGAATTGAAAATTTGCATAAACTAATATCTGACCTTCAGTGTGTCATTCGAAGTAGTCATCTTGTATGCAGCGATCCAAGCGTTTTTTTTTTCTACAAGATTACATGAAATAGAATTGGAAAATGAAGGAGAGGACGTAAAAAACGTAAAAGAGAGAGAAACAATAATGACGTAATTAAGAAATGAGAAGAATGATGACATAAACGAAGGAGCTAACTAAGGGCAAAAGAAAGAACAGAAAAATGAGAGAGAAAGGAAAGAAGTAAGGAGAGAAGGAAGTGAGGAAGATGAAGTTAAAAGAAGGAAATGCTAGAGAAGAAGAAAGCAAAATAAACAAAATTAAGCTATGAAATTTCTTGACTCGATGTTTCCCTGTTAATTTCATAGATTGAACACTATATAATGAAAATTCAAATTGAAACTGTATCGGGCTACATATTTATTGATCCCCTAACCCCTCGAATGTATATTTCGAGAAGCGCTGGGTCAAAAGCACTGTCGATGAAAAGAAAAAGAAAAAAGATTGAACGAAAGGTAAAGAAAGGAACGAGAAAGAAATAAAGATAATTAAAAAAAAGGATGAAAGAAAGAGAAAGAAAGATACAAATGAAGTATCAAATTACTAGCGTTTATCAAACAGGAGTTATAGATATCATAGACGCCATGAGTAAATCCAAAAAGCAAGAAGCTGGCCATGCTGCAAGACTGATAAACAACCGCTGGGCATCATGACCCATAACGTGAATCTCCAAAGATCATATGCGAGACTGTGGCTGAAAATGTAAGATGGTGTGATCAACTAGACAATTTCAGAAAGTATTGGCTCTGCTACGCCCATGACAGGAAGGTCTGGCGAATTTTGGGTGAGGTCAATGTCCAACGACGGATGCTTAAAGGCTTACAATGATGAGGATGATGAAACACCCAAACATCATCCGGATTGATTCATATTCTGTTGCATTTGTAAACACTTGGTTATATCTAGATATTCCTTGAGCAATATTTCCTGAGCTTATGAATGATTCACCCAAGAGTGAATGAAATTGTTTTGAGGGTGAATGAAACTCAAAGAATGAATGAAGAGTAAATGAAACATTAAGGCTGGATGTCTAAATTCACTACGATATTTACATTTTCCTATGCTTGAAAAGGTCTTTTTTTTTTTGGTAAACATCCAATAATAAAATATTTTTTTCGGAGAATCAAATTCCAGGTTTTAAGACTTTCGTTCACTGATTTTATGTACATTAAAAAATCATATTAAATATCTCTGTGTTGATTTTTTGTCATTCCTAGTTTTCTTTACAAATGTTTAGGATGTTCAAAACTTGAATAAAATAAATACTTAAGAAACTCGCCATCGTAGTCAATAATTGAACAACCGTGGCATGGAAAAAATTCAATGGAAGATTAAATATGGTCAACGTGAATTTCATTTATGACATCATTGACGTTTTCCATTTGAAAACGTCTTAAATAAGAGAAAAAGAATATGTATATTCTGGAGAACAGATGTTATTAATAAACCCATCAGAACGAGGCTCCCCAGAACATTTTAGAAGGGGCCAAATGGAGTACTGATGCCAACTTTCAAGTCTACTGATCATACAGAATGGCTGGGGAGGTACAGGAGCACACATACAAACACATAAACACACACACATACACACACCTATATATGGAGAAAAAAGGATAGAATCCTTTGCAATGTTTAATGCGACGGTTGTTCAACGAGTTAATTAATGTTTTTTTGCTCATGATACAAAATAAATTATGTTTAAAATTGAACATAAGGGATAATAAGATGAAAAAGATGAAAAGTCAAAAGAAATTTAGTCGTGTATGAATGGCATTTTCCGATAAAGACTTGTGGTTGAATTGCACTGGAATAGTTTAAGAAAAACAGTCTGAGAGAAAGAAAGAAATCCGATGAATACTTCAAAATTCATTTGGTGTGGAATGGGAATATGTAAGGTAATTATGGAAATATGGGATGAGGAGGTGTGTTGTGTGTATTGATGGGGAGATACACTGGATTGTTTTGGCGAATAGACGTTGATGATTCAAGATTAAGAAAAGAAAAGAGCAAGGAACATAAAGGAACGATGAAAGGAAGACAGAATGAAAGAAAGAAAGACAGAAAGAAAAAAAAAGAATGAAAGAAAGTAGATAAATTTTGTGAAGAGAAAGAGAAACCGATTAATACGAAAGAAAGAGAAAAGAACAAAAGATAACCACAAAAATGGAGAAAGAAGAAAAAATGAAAAAGAAGATAACAAAAATCAATCAAAAGAAAGAACGACGGACAGGAAGAAAGAAACAAGGAATGATAGAAAGTAACACAGAATGAAAGAAAGAATGAAGGCAGAATGAAAGAAGGAAACAAAGAAAGAAAGACGGAAGGAAAGAAAAGGAGAAATACAGTATGAAGAAAGAAAGAAATACAGAATGAAAGAAAAATAGATAGACAGAAAGAAAGAAAGACAAGATGAAAGAACAGATGGAAACAAAGAAAGAAAGAAAAGGAATTCTGTGAAAAGAAGGAGAAAATGATTAATCAGAAAGAAAGAGAAACGATCGAAAGAGAACAAAAAAAAGAAAGAAAAAAGGGAAGAAAATAAAACTAAAAAAAAACAATCAAGAGAAAAGAAACAAAGACAGTACGTTAGGTATAGTCAGAGAGTTTGGCCTGATGGGAAGAGCAAGAGACTGGGGTGTAAGGGCAAGCAATGGCTGGGGAAATAAACACTGGACGCTACTTTAGCCTTTTTAGTTGAAGTGAAAAAATGGCGTAAAGTGGACATTCAAAAAATGGGCAAATCTGTAAACAGAATGGAAAACCACAACACGCGTCTAATAGAAACGGAATCATAGACAAGGCAGGGGAAAAAAAGAATGGAAGAGAGAAAAAGGGAAAGAAAGAGTGTCTGGAGAAGAGAAAAGGAAGAAAAAAGCTTGGAAAGAAAGAAAGATGAAAGGAAAGAAAAATAGGGAAAAAGAGAACTTGAAAAAGAAGAAAGGAAGCTCAGAAAGAAAGGCAAAAGAGTGTTTGAGAGGACAAAAGAAAAGAAAACTTGGAAAAAGGGAAAGAAAGAAAAATGCTTGGAAGGAGAAGCTTGGAGAGACGATGGGCTTAGAAAGAAAGAAAGAAAGAAAGAAAGAAAGAAAGATAGATAGAAAGAAAGAAAGAGAGAATAGGAAAATAAAAATTGGAAGAAAGAAAGGAAGAGAGAGAAAAAGAGAGAAAGCTTTGTAAGAAGGAAAGAAGAGAGAAAGCTTGGAAAGAAAGAAAGAAAGACAGAAAGATAGAAAGAAAGAAAGACAGAAAGATAGAAAGAAAGAAAGAAAGAAAGAAAGAGTACTTGCTAGAGAAAAACAAAGAAAGAATGTTCTGAAAGAAAGGAGAGAAAAAAGAAAGCTTGGAAAGAAAGGAAGAAGGGCGAAAGATAAGGAGAAAGAAAGTGAGAGAGATGGAGAACAAGAGAAGCTTGAAGAGAAAAAAGAAAAAGAAAGAAAGAATGAAAGAAAAGAAGCTTGGAGAAGGAAAGTGCTTGAAAAGAAAGAAAGAGATGAAACAAAAGAAAAAATTAATTTCAGAAAGAAAAAAGGGAGAAAGAAAGAATAAAAAGGTGCTTGAAAGGAAAGCAGAAGAATGAAAGAAAGGAAGCAATCCTGGAAACAAGAAAGTTTGGGAAGAAAGAAAGAGTGTTTGAAAAGAATGAAGAAAGAAAGAATGCTTGGAAAGAAAACTTGGAAGGAAAGAAACAAAAAAAAAGAAAGGGAAAAGGGAAAAAAGAAAGAATGGATTAAATACAAATAATTGGGGAAAGAAGGACAACGAGTTGAGATAGAAACGAAATCACGAACAAAAAAACTTAAATAGATAAGAGAAAAAAAGAAGAGAAAAATAAGGAAATATCTTAAACGGAACAATGAGCAAAGCACATATAAAAGACGTTTAAAAAAGACTGCCAGGAAGAAAAAAAACCAGAATGCTTCAAGAAAGAAAAAGAACCGAAATACATAAATGATAATAGGTGAAATGAGGAACGGAAAGAAATTGCTGGCAGGCGTCCGTTCTCCTCATTTCTTGGCCTGCCATTGTGATTGAAGCTGTAATCAAAAATCCATATTCTTCAACAATTCATTGAACAAGCAAAATGGAGAACAGACACACGACAGTTGCACCATTGCTTCTCCTACCACCTCATCTTCTCACCTCTCGCTACACCTGTTCTTTTTCCGCTCGGCTGCATCGTCCATTTCCTAGGAAAGACAAATTATCAACATTTTCTTTACATTTTATTTTCGTTCGCCATTTTATTATTGTTGCTGTAGTTTGCACCTAACGGTTTAATATTTTTTTCTTTCTTCAAATTACCTACATCCAAATCAACTGGTAGAGAAGTTTACTTATTTTCTAACCCAACGGGCGTGTTATCAGAGATGAAAATCTATAGCAATAGACATATAATGATTTATGATCTATATAATGACCTGTGTGATTCGTTCTATTTCTCTGTCCGTGACAATTGGTTCTCCCTCTTAAAAGTAACAATTTTGCTTATGAAATTTCTATTCTTTACAGCTTTAAACGCTAAACATTGAAAAAGAAACTTTTCAAAATCTTTTTGTGTCACTCAATTATTTCCCAATGCACTTCATATAATTTTCTTCGGTTATTTTCCCCTGTTTTACAAATACTTCGTTATTATGGTTCTATGTGTATTTTTTTCTCTTGTTGGGATTTTCATTTGTTTATCATGTAACCGTTTCGGGGATTTTAAAAACAAAACAGTTATATCAACATGGCTGCCCAGCAGTATTATTCAAACACCACCTCTTTTCCAGTTACGATTTTAATATATAGCTTATGTCACACATGTAGTTTGTTATTTTGTATAGATATAATTATTATGTATTGTACATTAATGTTGACTTATACTACACATCATTTAATATTTTTTTAAATATATGTATAGATTTTTTTAATTATCTCATAGAAATTAAAATATCTGTTACAATATATATATATATATATATATATATATATATACATATATATATATATGTATGTATATATATATATATATATATATATATATATATATATATATATATATAGATAGATAGATAGATAGATAGATAGATAGATAGATAGATAGATATTCAGGATTAATCATAGGCTTTTACTTAGAGCCCTTAGAATATGTAGCCCCAGATACCTTGATGATGAAGAAGAATATATCAAACAATCTGTTCACTCTAGTACCCACGAAATTTCATATTCCACGCAAGGAGGGAAGCATATAAGATCCACAAAACCAACACCAAACAAGACAAAAAGAAAAAAAGCAAAACCACCATCAACCTCAGTTCCAGCCTGAGCAAGATAGAAATATACCAACACCCCAACAATTCAATCTACATCTGAGAGACATCGAGACCTCTCTAGAAAAGAATGTACAAACATGAGCCCTTAAACTGGATGAAAAGACAAACGCCCTGGTTGAACAAAGAAACACACAACCACAACTTCAATTTTCATCTAACCCATCTCATCAAGAATCGTCATAACTCCTCGACACGTAGATGCATGGAAGAAGCCCTTATATCACAAAGGTACGATCACTTTCATATTACAAACCCTCTGAATGCATTGCTTTTAAAACAGAACCGAATAGACACAATATATCACAATACTAATATATAAGGAATTGGCTAACAGCCAACAGTCCATTTAAGAAATGGTACAAGCACATATATATCACGCCCTTGAGAAAAAATGTCTCACCTACCATCAATCAAAAATATCAAATGAAAAACACCCAACGTCCAGCCTGCCCCAGATGTACCAACATCTATCAATTAAATGCTGAGAACCACATCCCCATTATAACTATAATAAAAGATATAATAATATGATTTAGCCCCTCTCCACTCGCTGCCCTTTTTGTCTAAGACAAGCCCAACACCCACAGAGACAGGAAACAAGCATCCTCTAACCCCTGCCTCTCCTAGACCCTTCTCATTTTAGACCAAAAGAAAATGTGATTGGGTACATAACTTGGAGCCATCTAATTACCCTTTTTTTTAAAGCAAGTGCTCTTTGAGGTCTCTATGGTCATTTTGGACCAATAATGCCCAAATAGTTTTAGATAAAAGATCTATTTTTGGAATTTTTTTTATGTAATTAGTTCTGGTACACGCACGGACTACTGTTATTCATTTATACAAGGTACAAATATTTCATTCATTTTCTATTTTACTCTTCATTATCGTCCGTTCCAAGTAAAATAACATTTCGCAATCCAATGTTAGCCTCTTCGTTGCTCTTCCTGTATTTATAAAATAAATAAAGTTATCCTCCAAGTCTGAAGTCTCATTTCTTTCCTCGGAATCCCTCAATTCCTCCCCCAATATTGAATTTTTATCTAATGATTGTTCCACCTTTATACTTCCTATTATACGTCCTTCGTCTGGCGGAAAAGTCGCCCAAATCTGGCTAAAATTCCTCTCCGTAGGTAACTCTTTCCCCGTGAACCAAATACTCTCCATTTGAGAGTGACTCGTTGGGAATGAAATCTGAGACATATAACATTTTAATACTTTGTTCTGGACCAGAGCTGCCAATTTAGGTATGATTTTTTTTCGATTCTGGAAGTCATTCTTAGATTCGAAAAATCAATTCAAAAACACTGGAAGTTTGGATGAAGGTAAAAACTAGTCAAAAATAATAATGATGTTGCAATACTTTATTTATAAACAAACTTCAAAATATTGTTATACGTAAAAATCGATTTTTAAAACTATATATTGTCAACACTAGACTCACAAATTCGAAAAAAGGGCAAAAATAAAAAAAATATGAATTGGCATCCCTGGACTACTGTCACTGCGAAAACAAAAATAGCTTTACGCAGGTAAAACGTGTCTTTATCATGTTCAGGGTTGGGGCGTCATTTTTTCTTCAGGCAGGTCAAAAACTCAGAAGTTTTATTCAGGCAATTCCGTTTTGGGTTTTTTTGTGGGGAGGATGATGACATTAGGATAAATCTGGCGAGTGCTGCAATTTGTTCAAGCGTGACTAACAGAGATTGATATATTATCTTGTCAAAGAAAGTATTCTAAAGGAATCTAATTTTAGCACACGTGATTATAATTCAAAGAATAGGACCTGCCAACACTGAGATAAAGTCAGGAAATAATGTTCAAACAAATCTGCCGAACACGGAAAAATATAGCCCCGAGAGCATTGAAGAAGACAATGTGAAAAAACTCCTTTCTTTAGAACGGGGTGTGCTGCATAGAAAATCGTTAATTTCGGGGTAGACTTCTGGTCCTTGCTCACCATTTTTTTTTTCCAAGGCTTGCTCAATAAATCCTCTCTGGCGAATGCCACGGGCGGAATTATTCAACGACCCATTGAAGTCAAATACAATCAAAATGATAAGTAAGCATTGGATAAAACTGTTAAAGATTATTTTAGGTTGGGGTGGGTGAGCGATAGGGAGAAGACCATTGAAACCGGTCAGGTTAGTCACCCAACTTCCATTCACCCCGATCATTGCATATATAGCGACGTTGCAAATGCTTAAAGTGTACATGGAAATTCGCGCTACCCAGACTGATCTGGAGTTGTCGCAATCGATACAACGTACGGGTCTGGTTAGTTGCTCCATAGAAACTGCCACATGACCAACGTCTCCTGGTAGCTTAGCGTGTTGGAGGTGATCAATGAAATATTGAGAAAAGGGGTGATCAATCAATGCTTTACTCCTTTCACCTTTTGTTGGTCCGTGATCAATAAAAAAAGACCGGATTGGAAAGAAAAAAAAACAAGTGTGAATGATGTTGGACACAAACTATGGATCGATTTAGCATAAACTTAAATCATAAATTGGAGAAAAATGTTTCTAGGCATAATAAGGAGTTGATTTTTAGATCTTCAGCCCTCTAGCTCCATCAGTGCGGCTAGGACGCGTTATACATAGCCAGACTAAAAGAAGTGGCTATATCAGTTGTGAAATAAAAAGAGAGAGAAAAGAGATAGAGGGAGGGAGAGAAATAAGGATAATTAAAATGAAAGAGAGAAGGGAAATAAGAATTGAATTCAAAGAGCGAGAAGAGAATCATGACACAGACAGACAGACAGACAGACGGACAGAGTTGAAAAGGGAGAGAATAGAATCATGTGAGAAAAAGAGATGAATAAGACAGATATATCAAAACGAATAAATATAACAGAATCAAAATATACCCGCTGAAAATGACATGGTTATTTAGGTATGGATCGGCTCTAAAGATATCTTATTAGATAATTTATCTTTAAGAATTCAAGTATCCCAACTTCAAGTTATTTTTCAAGTCTTAACTCAACAGCTTTAATGCGTGGTCGGACATGAAGTCTTCAGAGTTTCTACGGCGTAATTTTCATCGTTACGTCATAATACGAAGGTAAATTAACCAATAAAATGCATGATCCCAAACAAACAGGAAATATTCGCATATTTTTAGATTAGAGAGTAGAGTGGGTAGGACAATAAAGAAATGAGCGTGGGGAGATAGTAAGAGTAGAGAGAAGAGAGAGACAGAGAGGGGGGACTTAAGACACAGATAGAGGAGGGAATAGAGAGAGAGGGGGAATTAAAAAAAAGTACGGTAAAGGTTCGATTCTTGCATTTTCTTAAATTGTTTATTCTATTTACGCTGTCTAGGATAATTGATACATTTTCCGTGTAATAACGGGAGGTCATTTCAGACAGAGTTTCAAATAACATAACGCATTCATGACTATTTTGTCAGATTATATCATCATCATAATCATCATAATCAGTCTTTTAACGTCCATCGTTGGACATAGACCTTACTCAGGATTCGCCACATTTCTCTATCATGGATGTCGCAGAGCCTGAGCTTTCTGAATTTTTCTAGCTCGTCTCACCATATAATATTCTGCCAGCCTCATTTTCGCATGTGATCTCGGGGGATCCATGTCGTGAGTCGCAATGTCTATCGGTTGTCCGCCATTCTTGCAACATGGCCAGCCCACTGCCATTTGAGGTTTTTAATGGATTATATATCCATTTCTTAATGATATAATTGTCTGCGTTGGAAAACAATAGTGCAGACGTGGGCTGTGAATGAACGTGGGAGCGTGGGAATAAAGAAGCTACCTGGGCCTTCGCCTTTCCGCCGGGCTGTTTAGTTCAATGGGAAGAGCGACGTTACGTTAAAATGGCTACTTCATTGCTGACATCTTCGAATCCTGCTGGAAACCCATTTTCTTTGATTGTCCATTCGATCCATCCAGTCAAGACCAAGTGCTATAATGTCCTCGCAATAACTATTCTGTTGGGTTTTATATCCAATCCTTGATAATACATATAATTTTAGTAACGTTAGCCTAATCCATGATAAGACCATAAGTGTGAAGAACACAGGAATGAATTCACTAAAAGTGGTGATGATTTATTCGAATAGCTTGTTAAAACAAAGATGTGGTATCCTCTCTCTCTCTCTCTCTCTCTCTATATATATATATATATATATATATATATATATATATATATATATATATATATATGTATATATATATATAAATAAACATATATATATATATATATATATATATATATATATATATATATAAGTTGATTTGGCATTAGGAACTTTTATTGTATAATGTTCTATCGGTGAGATAATTATTTACCATGAAATGAAGTGCATTGAAAAAGGAGGATTATGTCAGAAAATAAATATTCATTTTATAAAATGAATACTTCTTTTAATTATGCAGTATTACTTATGTATCTACATATATCATACAGCTCATAAAGCCTGTCCAAACATTTAAATTCCAACATCAATTCAAAAATGGTAATTCCGATTACAAATAGTGAAGTCACCATAATTCGGCTTATCTTTCTTCTACATAAGAATCGGCTCCTAATTTTATGCAGACTTGCCAAACAAGTGAAGTAAAATAACAGATAAACTGGTAAGAGTAGTCACCCAACAGAAACTGTCATGTGAACAACATCTTTTGGTCGAATGCTATGTTAGGGGTGATCAATTCATAAATTGAAAACAAGGGGTGATCAATAATCAAGTCATTTCTCCCACTTTTTGTTGGATCACTAAAAAATCTCAATCCTCAAAAATCAAGCGTGAACGCTGTCAAACACAAACTAAGGGGTGAATTCAGCTTAAACTTACATTGTAAATTGATTCCCTCTTCTAAAAACCTATTTTGTGTGGTGGAATCTTCTTTAGACACAATAAGTAGTAAATGTTTGAAATAACTCAATTGGTTCAGCCTTTGCACGTGACACGTAGATAGATAGATAGATAGATAGATAATGGACTGACCAGGATAGATAGATAGATAGAGAGAGAGAGAGAGAGAGAGAGAGAGAGAGAGAGAGAGAGAGAAAGAGATAGATAGATAGATTAGAACAGAACAGATAGGTAGATAGATAGGAATAGACTGAGATAGATAGATAGATAGATAGATAGACAGACAGATAGATAGATAGATAGATAGATAGATAGATAGATAGATAGAATTACTTGAAACTAAAGAAACCTATGTTGACAGTTCTGAGTTGATGTTGACAGTCTTGATTGACGGTGTTGAATTTTTTCTCAAAAGAAGGCAATAACCTCATTTTAACATATTCATTCCTTCAAAATAATTCTGTTTTATCTACCAAACTTCCTAGAAATGTTTTTGCTAAAAAAATGGCTTCTATCCGAGTACAAATGAAATAAGTTATGAGAATTAGTATTTGCGAGAAAGGGTCAAAGATATTCCTGTTACCTCCAGACAGACAAATATCTGTCCACTCAAGCACTCAAGATACCTGCGTTAAATCTTTTAAACTGTGGTGGGCACGGCTAACGGAAAGAAAGACCCAAAGAGCTGAAATCTCATTGTAGCTTAGGTATTGAGCTTAAAATAAACGGTCTGGTTTTTTGAAGGGTTTAGAGCATTAAAAAAGAACCGAAGATGAAGCCATTAGATAAAAGTTAGCAGTTAGCGGTTATCCTTCCTTCTGTTAAACTTTTAGTGGTTTATGAGTTTAACGTTTTTGTTAGCTATGTCCATCACTGCTTATAAAGACTGCTATCATCTCCTCCATCTCAAAGGGAGTCCGTGTTATCACTAGTTGCTTATGTATCGTTTCATTCTGAGAAAAAATAACTCGTTCACGACCGTTTTTGTTAAAGACAAAAGAAAGTATAGCGAAAATATTGTCTTTGAATACTTTGAATCTGTATAGCAGACAGACAGATTGTCTGAACATTTTTGCAAATAAAAGGCACTTAATGCTTTATTGAACCGTTCTTCAGTGTCGGTTATCGAACCTTTTCCGACATATTATTTCCGTTTCGTCTTTTACGCATGCGTCACCTCTTTCGTGTAAATACGGTTCTACAATTTCTCTCTTCATTCTCCCTGTATCATTTGAAGCTAATCCAAGTCACCCGAATCCTTCTTCTTCTTCTTCTTCTTCTTCTTCTTCTTCTTCTTCTTCTTCTTCTTCTTCTTCTTCTTCTTCTTCTTCTTCTTCTTCTTCATACATCGAAGTTAATTGATTTATTGAACTGAGAACGAGCAACTTAAAATCAGAAAGAAAAACTGACTTAATCTGAGCACTCATTCGAAGTTATGTAAAACGTATACCTAAACCAGAAACGCCTCATTGTGGTGTAATATTTAAGCAGCATGTCTCACTAGACCATTATTACGCGAGCGAGTTCGATTCTAACTGACTACTCACACGTGTGGCTTTCAGTTAAGCCTAGAAAATAATTTTAGGCAACCAACGGTACAGCAAGGTTTAGCTATTCTCCTTGGCCATTCGACTAAAAGCGTTGAGATAAAAAGTAGAGAAAATACGAAGAGAGTAGTCAAAACTAAAATAAAATGTTCGTATTAACATTATATCATAGTTTTCAATGCTATTTGGAAAATTGATCGTTTCTGATCTGTGTCTTGAAGTAAAGGGACTGAGCTGTGTTGATGATCACAGATATTGAGCCGTGGTGGTGATCTTAAGAAGAACATGAGAGTTAATCTTTATCTCTTTCAATACGAGTCCCTACTTTTAATTGAAATATGGATTTTAGTTCGAAGCACAAAAGGACAATATGATCGATATTTCAACAGGCTTAACCAAGTTCAAAACTCATCGTCGTAAACTTGGATTTCATCAGAAAAAATCAATACATCAACCGAAATGTCTTCGATTTACAAAGTGAAAAAAAAATGATTAAATTGGTAAGAGATTAAAATCATCTCATTGGTCCAGAAAATTGGAAATAGAGAGCATTAAATTGGCATTTTTGTCAATTGCAGGTTTCCATAGTTGCTGGATTTCGATATTGATTTTTTTTTAGGTTTGTCATTTGATTTTGTTTTTATTTTCATTTATTGAGGGAAGATTCACTCAGCTGTCGATTTCGTTTAAATTTTTTTTCTCTTCAGGTTCCATATCTTTTAACATGTAATGATGTAGTGGTTATCTACTTTGTCTGTCTATGAGATGATACATGGTGGGATTCGTATTTTTTCCGAGTTGGATGGTCACCACCCTTTTTATGCATCCTGGCATGTCCCTACGTATGCCCATCTTGTTTGCTGGGACGCCTTCGACACTGGGATCTTCCTCCTTCTCGATCGTTCCTAATTCCAATCCGTGGTTGGAGCTATCATTTCTCGACATTGAAAATACACAGGTCGTAAGATGAAATGGGTGGTGAACTTTATCCTGTCACGCTGACCAAAGACGTTTTAAAAGAGGTTTCTCTACCCATCTAGGTACTGACCAGGATCGACGCTCCTTAACTTCGGTGTTTTTATGAGAACTGCTGCGTCTAACGCGACTTGCCTGTTCTTATTAACTCGTGGAGTTTCAAGGTTTTTTACAAAATCTATACCAGAATTATATATGTATATTGGTAAAATGTGAATTTATGCATCGTATCGACCTAGGATTTCGTGATAAAAGGTAACAATAAGATGGAGTAATACAATGATAGCATAAATGATGAGTATGTCGACCCAGGGTGTTGCGATAAAAAAACAAAACAACAATGATAAGATGGCGTAAAATTTGAAATAAAAATCATATTAATGATAAAGAGCGCCTTAACATAGAATGTTGTTATAAAAAGCAACAATAGTAAGATGAAGTAATACTAGTAATAAATTGATAATTATAATGAAAAGTGTATCGATCCAGGGTGTTGTGATCAAAACAGGAGTAATGACATGGAATAAAACTAATAATAAAATCTAACGATATAATGATCTTATAAGCAAATTCTTATGTTGATTTTTTTGTTTGTTTGCGCTCAAATCAGATGATATCATTGGTTAATTTACCTTCCTATTATGACATAACAGTAAAGATTATGTCGCCGGAACTCTTAAGACTTCATGTTTGATCACACATTAAAATAATCTGGATTGGTTTGAGTTTAAAATTAGAAAAATCGGTTTATGATTCTTAGTGCCGATCCATACATAAATAATTTCGTCATTTTGGATGGGTATATTCTATTAATAGTAATAATGAAGGGTGTATCGACCCGTGGTTTAGCGGTAAAGAGCATTCAGAATGAGTAAAACTAGTAATAAAAATTCTATTTCGTGTTCAAATGGGTCATATTTTGATTACTATTTACCGTTTTTGTGTTTTTTATACCATCCTTCTCGATGGACATCACGACTCACAACATGGATCCCCAGAGACCACACGCGAAACCGAGGCCGACAAAGTACATGATGGAGATATGAACTCGACAAATTCAGAGAATACTAGCTCCGTAACGCCCATGTTGGAGAAATGTGGCAGATCCTGGGGAAGGTCTATGTCCAGCGACGGACATTAAAAGACTGATGATGATGATGATGATGATGATGATGATGATGATGATGATGATGATGATTTTTAAAAATGACATTTCATACGTGATAAACTGAGAGCAAACTATACGAACACACGCACACACACACACACACACACACACACACATATATATATATATATATATATATATATATATATATATATTCGTGTTGTATTGAGGAAGCTATACCACTGGAATTTTTCCAATGTTTCGGTTCTTAAGTAGTAGTAGTAGTAGTAGTAGTAGTAGTAGTAGTAGTAGTAGTAGTAGTAGTTATAAATGCCCTTACGCTAGCCACGGCAACTGCTGTCACTCCCCGGTGCCACATATCACAAGTTTTTTTTTGGGTGGTGGGGGGTTAACATATGGAAAGACATAGAAGCAACAAGCACCTGAAGTGGCCTCACTCACTTCACTATACGTGCTCGTAATAATTGATATGAATATTATATTTCCCTTTTCATTTCTAAGTATTCCGAACTTGAATAATACGGGAGCCATAATTTGCGATTTTACTGAATTTGTGAGTATTGAACATGCTTTCAAAAACCAGACGATCCCAATAATCCTAAAAAGAAGAGTTTACAACCAATACATCCTCCCGGTAGTCACTTATGGAGCTAAAACATGGAACCTAACCAAGAGACAGACCTGCGAATTGAGAACCATGCTACGCACGGATGAGAGAATCATGTTCAACCTTACATGGAGAGATCAAAAGACAGCACAGTATATCGAGGAGAAAACGGGAGTCCGATACTTCATAGAATCTATTAAAAAACTCAAATGGCAATGGGCAGGCCATGTTGCAAGAATGGTAGACAACCGATAATCATCACGACTCACAACATGGATCCCCAGAGATCACACGCGAAACTGAAGCCGAAAGAACACAAGATGGAGAGATGAACTAGACAAATTCAGAAAATACTAGCTCCGTGGCGCCCATGTTGGAGAAATGTGGCGGATCAAGGGGAAGGTCTATGTCCAACGACGGGCGTTAAAAGACTGATGATGATGATGATTATGATGAAGAAATTTATAAAGAAGACATATTACTATAATTGAATCGTAGGGGAAATGCCATTGCTTCAATTGGATGACTCTTCAATTAAATATTTACCGTTTTCTGTTGTTTATCTAATCGTTCCTCTCAGTATTAAAAAAACAACATTTCATACGTAATAACCTAGGAGTAATAAAAAGCATATTTCATGTTCTATTGGGAAAATACACCATGGAGTTTTTTCCAATATTGCTTCTCTTAATGATCAATATGAATATTATATTCCCTCTTTTTCTATTTTTATTTATTTATCTATTCTATACATTTTTCAGGTGGGGGCGGATCGGTTAACGACCTAAATCACGTCAAGTGCCAAGTTTTCATTCTTTTCTCTTTTTTTCGCGATAATTGATATCGATTATTGGCGTTTTTGAGCAGTCCAAAGCATAAGTTAAGTCATGCAAAATGTCGATTCGACGAAGTGAAATGCAAGCGTTATTCATAATTTTTGATACCTGATCTCTTTTGTTCTTTTTTGAATTTCCTGCCTCTCGATTGTCCAATTGTCGCTCGTCCAACTTCCGAAAAAGAAGATCAAACATGGCGGACACTGGCGGTAAGAACCAGTGAATAAAGAGCAAAAAGCATTCAGTGGCTCAAAACTGAGTCATGTTAAGACTTATCTGAGTAAATCCAAAGCATTTTTATCACTTGAATTTATTTCAATGAATGTATTTTAATGTATTCCAATGTTGAGTACGTATTTTTAATGTAAATTGTTTACGAAGATGCCCACAGAGGTATTTTCCTATTCAAATAATGTAGAAGAAATATGGGAGATATAATAAGAACTTTGATGAAATTGCGTTTTTTCAACTAAATTTCAGAAACAAATAAATTACAAAACTATTACTAGGTGTCATAAAATTCATATATCAGTATTTATGTAACAATAATTCATTTATAAGTTTTTTTCTCCTTAATTTGAATTTCTAAATGTTAGTAAGTTTCTGAATTTAGCATTGATTAATTTGTTCTCTTATAATGAGGAGGCATCATTTTTAGCTTTTAAGTCGGGACCCTTGAGCAAAATGGTTAAAAAACCATCGTCCTATATAGAAGCATATTTATTTATTTACGGACCTTCAACAACAACGTTTTCTTTCTTCCAGTGTTTTCTTTATCCATTTTTCTTTATATATATAATCATAAATTATGTAATATTGAAACTCTTTTTAAAATGACAATCTGTTATTACACAGTGAATGTATCATTTGGGCATGACAACGTTAATAGAATAAACAATCAGAGTAAATGGAGCCGCAGCAGGAATTGAACCTGCAACCAATAGGGTAGCCACTTCATCGTTGTGTCACTTTTTACCATTGAATTAACAGCCACCGATAATGCAAGGGCCCAAATAACTGTTCATTTGAGGTTTATACCGTTGGCTGTTTAGCTCAATGGTAAGAGCAACGCTAAGTTGAAACGGCTACCCTATTGGTTGCAGGACCTTGACTGTGAAAAAAAGTTCTGAATCGGTCACTGCAGCTTCTAAGACCGGTCCTGTTTCTCCCCATCTGTGGACACGGATAAGATAGATAAATCAGGATTATTCGGCCTAATATGAAAGACAGTCGCTATGGGGTAGCCAATTGTCACCTGTTTCTCTTTCTGGGTGACCAAAGAAAAAAGAGAGTAAAGGAGGAGAAATCCACTCAGCAGCGAAACTAAAGGATTACTGTTCTCCCGTCATTTTGTCATTAATTT
This sequence comes from Thysanoteuthis rhombus, assembly GCA_963457665.1. NCBI lineage: Eukaryota > Metazoa > Mollusca > Cephalopoda > Oegopsida > Thysanoteuthidae > Thysanoteuthis > Thysanoteuthis major. The sequence continues at coordinate 37,566,700 of OY735234.1, read as the reverse complement.
ATACAATTCGCACTTGATTTGAATTTATGAAGTAGGCAAATTGTTTTAAGTGACTGAGAAACTATTATTATGTATTTATCAAGTCAAGTGTCAGAGTCACACTGCATGTTCGTTGAACAATGAATAAGTAGATCTTGAGATAATCACACACTTCATTAATCTTGATATATCATTTACCTTCACAGGTAAAATACCTGTTACTTTTATAACAGTATACCAAGTGTTGGTGGTCTAAAGCATTGTAGTATCTGGAGAAAGAACTCATGGGCGTGTCAGGGATCACAAATTCATATTTGATAGAATAAAACTATCCTTATTTTCCTCCAGCTTGCAATATCAACATGGAACATTGTATCCATTTGACAAACACGTTGCAATGGTTGCATCAGTGATGGTTGTATCATTAACAATCATGCTCACTCAGCCGTTCTCTTTTAGCTAATATCTTTATGCATCAGCATAACCATTTGTATACCCGAACCCTGCTTCAATTTCCCTCTCTCGGCCTACTTTGTTCAATACAGCCTCATTTAACTTTGTTGCCTTTATTATTTCCTCGGTGTTCAGGAAGCCTAAATCAAATGAAGTGTCCGCATTACTCACTACCTCTCTTTCTGTTTGTTATGTAACAGATATACTGATACGTTTTTTTTACCCCCAAAATTAATTGTAGATCCACCTGAACACAAAATAAAGTCTTTTTTTTTTTCATGCTATACACTTTACATTCTCTGGCTTTAGAATAATTCATTGAACGACATATATGCAAAGGTAAGTTTTTTTGTTTTTTTTTATTTACTCGAATTTCCATGAAATCCTCAAAAGAAGAAGAAATCAAGCAAAGAATCACACTAGGATGGCAAGCCTTTAGCAGAGCAAGCTCAACCTTCAAAAATAATAAGATCCCATTAATCCTAAAAAAAAGAAGGGTGTACAATCAATGCATCCTCCTAATAGTCACTTATGGAGCTGAAACATGGAACCTAACCAAGAGACAGACCCGTGAATTGAGAACCATGCAACGTGCACATGGAAGAATTATGCTGGGCCCCACATGGAGAGGCCACAAGACAGCACAGTACATCCGAGAAAAGACAAGAGTCAGGGACATCATAGAATCCATCAAAAATCTCAAATGGCGATAGGCTGGCCATGTTGCAAGAATGGCAGACAACAGATAGACATCAGGACTCACGACATGAATCCCCTGAGATCACATGCGGAACTGAGGCCGACAGAATATTAGACGGAGAGACGAGCTAGATATATTCAGAAAGTACTGGCTCCGCGACGCCCATGATAGAGAAGTGTGGCAAATCCTGGGGAAGGTCTATGTCCAACGACAGACATTAAAAGACTGATGATGACACACTTTACTTTCCCTGGCTTGAAGATCATTCGTTGAATTTCCTGTATGCAAAAGTTAGTCTCTTATCACATGGTACACACTTCACTTTCTCTGATATCATGGTCATTCATTGAACAACGTGTTCAAAAGTAAGTGTTTTATTTTCTCTTACACACTTTACTTCGCTTAGCTTCAAGATCATTCCTTGTAACTCCTGTATACAAAAGTAAGTCTTTTATTTTATGGTACACACTTTACTTTTTCTGGTTTCGTGATGATTCCTTGAACCACCAGTGTAAAGAAGTGAGTTTTTTATTCCCTCTTTCACACTTTACTTTCCCAAGCTTCAAGATCATTCGTTAAACCTCCTGTGTACAAAAGTAAGTCTTTTATCTTATGCTACATACTTTACCATTTCTAGCTCAAAGTTCATTCGTTAAACCACTTGAATGCAAAAGTAAGTCTTTCATTTCATGCTAAAAGCTTTATTTTCTCTAGCTACAAGGTCATACGTTGAACCTACTGCATGCAAAAGTAAATTTATTATTTCATGTTATACACTTTACTCTCCCTAAATAATTCGTTGAACCTCTTATATGCAAAAGTAAGTCTTTTATTTCAAGTTACGCACCTTAATTCCATAGATTTAAGATCATTTGTTAAGCCTCCCGTGTGCAAAATTGTATCTTTTAATTCATGCTAGACACTACACTTTCTCAAGCATGATGATTATTTGTTGAACTAACTGTGTGTAAAATACAGTTTTTCAATTCATGCTTCGTCTTCTACCTTATTTGGCTTCAAGATCATTCGTTGAACCTCCTGTATACAAAAGTAAGTCTTTTATTTCATGCTACATACGTTAACATATCTAGCTCAGAGATCATTCGTTAAACCACTTGTGAGCAAACGTAAGTCTTTCATTTCATGCTAAACACTTTACTTTCTCAAGCTTCAGGTTCATGCGTTCAACCACCTGTATGCAAAGGTAAGTTTATATTTCATAGAGTATACTTTACTTTCTTTGGCTTCGAGATCATTCGTTGGACCACATGTATGCCAAAGTCCTTTATTTCATACAAACACTTTACTTTCTCTCGCTTTCACTCGTTAGACCATCTTTGTGTTCAAGTAACTTTTTCATTCATGCTAAACGCTTCATTTTCTTTGATCTCAAGATCATTTGTTGAAACCCTCTGTACGCAAAAGTAAGTCTTTTATTTCATGTTATAGACTCTGCTTTCTTTAACCTCAAGATCATTTGTTGAACCACCTGTATAGAAAAGTTAATCTTTTGTTTTACTCAAACGCTTTGCTTTCTCTAGCTTGTTAATACTCTTGTCGATTTGAGCTTTCCCAACACGTAATCAATCAATCATTGATATTCCACCGTCTGTCCACATAGCTACCAATCAAGCAGATTTTTCATAAGATTTCAAGAGAGCTCTACCTTTTTAGCAACAGATGGAAGGAAAAAACGTGTGATGAGTACTTATATCAGTATAAAAGTTTCATTTATTGAATACTGAAATATCATAGTCAAATCAATTTTATTTTCGCATACGTAATGTTCTATACCTGTAATTGCTTAAAAGATAACCAGAAGGGGCGAAGGGTAATAAGATTGAGAAACCCTTGTGTAAAGATTTAGTTTACCGCGCGTCAAATATCTTTTATCATCACACGATAAAGTTAGAAAACCACTCTATTAAAGAGTCTTGTAGTGTTTGTGGTAAGTCTGCGATAGCCACAGGGTAAAGAAACCAGTTAATTTTGTGTGGTTTGAGCTTGGTGCACTAGCAACGAGGTCGCATGAAATGGAGAGTAGCAGACGACAGGCTCCATTGTCAACGCCCGGAATTGTTCAAGCCGTCCATATTATTGATGAAGACCATTTCAGATCGTTATGATCTATGGCTATAATTAAAATAATCAGACTAAGTTCCTTTTCCTAATTCATAGACCTGGGATGGACATACATCGTCACCGATATTAAGAGAGCCATATAGACGCTCCTTCAGGCATATCAATTACTCTTATCAGTCCATTTTTGGTTGTTTCTTCATTAGAAACAATCAACCAAAACTGTCAATATAGGTTTCATCAGTTTTCAGGATGGTCCAGCTGGTTAGCTATGCATGTATGTATCACGCGTACAGGTCACACCAATGGAGCTAGAGGTCAGAAAATTGCAATATTCACAAGTCATCATGTCTTGTGAAAACCTGTTTTTGTTTTTTTTTAAATCCCCCCTGAATAGGTTTTCGGTGATTTGTTCAATTTATAACGTAAACTTATGCTAAATTGATTTCTAGTTCGTGCCCGCTTATTTTTATTTTTTTTTTTTTTGAAAATCCAATTTTTTTAGTGATCCAACGAAAGGCGAGAGAAGTAAATTATTGATTGATCACCTCTTATTCCAGTTTTCTGATTGATCACCCCAACATACGATGCCAAAAGTCGTTGGTCACAAGACGGTTTTTAGTGAATGACTAACCAGACCAGTTTTGGCTAAGTACTGTTTTTATCTATTTTTCTACTTTTATTTTGTCTTCACGTTTACATAAACAAAAAAAGATTCTTTCTCTTTTATTCGTCTTAGTTTTCTGACAGTTTTTACGAATTTTTTCTTTATATATTTTTCTCCTCTCGTATCTTCACTTCTATTACTCGTTGCTGGACACAAGTGTGATTTAAATCATATTTTTAGATCCGTCAACATGCATCTTTATAAGAGGGTCTGTCGGTCGGTCCGTCATCACTGAGATCGATTTTCTGCACATAGCAGAGAGAACCATTTCAGCCCTGCATCTTCACCGTGCTCTCACTCTGATAAAAAAAAATAGTCGGGTAGTACTCACCCTTTACGGCATGTTTTAGAAAGGGGTTCAATTTCATTATACAATTACAATGCAGAACTCGACCCTGACTTTATGGTCTATTGGAAATACAACATTCAGGGAATAAAAATATTCTCTGATGATGTCATAAAAATTCTACAAACAAAACGATCTGATTGACTTGTAATTATGGTAAGTGGAATGTGGATGCACCGTTGGACTAATGTCTTACCTACGGCAATGACACCTTGGTTCCCTTGGAACCTTCACAAATTTATCCAAAGGTCCCTGAAGTGGGATAATGAGAGTCCTGGATAATGCTGCGTCTTGCCAAATAACTGCAAAAGACTTTGATAATGGACTGGCTCAGTCATTGCAATGGTCACACAGTATACAAGGGAACTCATTGGTGTCCAGTGTCGAGTGGGTAATTGAAGTGCCTGTTCATCTATGCGCAGAAAGTCCCCACTGATTGCGTCAAATCAAGGCAGCACAACAGTTTCTCGAGACATCCAAAATATACTATATATATATATATATATATATATATATATATATATATAGCATCTTTTAGAAGATTGGTTAATGCCATCCTGGTAGTGTTCTTTCTTCTGTCCTGTCTGGGATAACAGTAGCACAACTATTCACATAGTGCATACGATCAAGAAAAGTACCTCTCGGGGAAAATTGACCATGCAAACAGACAACTTCGGAAGTGACTATTAAACAATAGGCCCCTTACGTATAATAAACCAACTAATCGAAAAGATTGTTTGGCCATAGTAGACAATGAGAATGCACTTACATCGTAGGACATACTTCAGTGTAGTCTTCAACTTAATTCGTGAACAGGGTGTTGACGAATATTACATATGTTTTGAAAAACATATGCGGGAATGGCCAGGCAATAATCAAAACAAGATAAAGATAAGAATGGGGGTAAGATAGGGGGATACAATATTGCCTAAACTATTTACAGGGAGCTTTGAAAGCGTCTTTTGGGAAACTGAATGGTGGGGGTAATCGGGATAAACGTAAGCTGAGAATTTTTAAACCAGATTCGCCAATGACGTTTCAGAGGCGAGGGAAGAATTACAGAACATGTTCACTGATCTAAATGGGAAAAGAAAAAGGTGAGCTCAAAGATGAACAGAACGAAGACAAAAGTAATGTTTAGCAATAAAGACGCTAAAAGGCCACGAGAATAGAGGGCAAATGATCTTGAAGAGTTGACAAATAAATTTACCTCAGATAAATAATAAAGAAAGAGGAAGACTATGAATGGAAATGAAACAACGTACAACGATTGGCAGGAAATCATTTGATATGACTAGAGACATATTGAAGAACATCTTGCCAAGTATACAATATATGCTTAATGCCAGCTAGGATTCACGGATTCGAAACATGGGGCTAACAAAACGAACTGAAAACCAATCTAGAATCCCACCAAGAGCTATGGAAAGAGCAATGCCAAGGATAACTCTAAGAGATCGAAAAGGATCGACATGGATCAAGGGAAAGACTTAAGTGAATCATACTGTTCAAATAATTAACCAACAAAAATAGAGATGGGCTGGACACTAAAAATTCTTAAGAAAAACTTTTCGTAAGCCAAAATGGCGTAAAGCAAAAACGCAAGTGATTTTTTTTTCATTATTTCACGACCCCAAAATAGTGATGGTGGTATGTTAAGCCGTGTTTATTTTTTATTTTTATTTTTATTTTTTTTTGTCAAGTGATTTTTTATCAGATGAAGTATTGTAAAACATTATTATTGATTTTTGATAACCATTCACCTTCCTAATTTTCAACAGCTTTTTTTTTTTATCACAATCTAACAAAGGCCTATTTATTTTGACATCTGTTGAGTGTATTAGTAGTATTGGTGAAACAGTTTTTTAATCATTTTTCTTTTTGAAAAGATAGAGAATAGCGACATAATTTCTAACACGTCGATATTTTCACCAAAAATTGTAAACCATGTTTAAAATCAAAAAATTAAATAAAGCATTTATTTTATTAATTTTTGTCTACGGTACACAAAATGAAATGCCCCTATAGACATTTGATTTTTAATTAAGCTGGTCAAATCCACGACCTCAGGTATCATGGGAGTGCATGAATTACTTTGGAAAAAAGAATTTCAATCTTTTTTGAATTTTCGGGGAAAATTTCAAGTTTCTATAGGAGGAATTAATTTTCTAAGCCGCAGTCAAAAAATTAAAATGAAATAAATTTCATTTGGATATTTTTGTTTTGTTCCGTGTCTAGTGTTGTTTTTCAACTTGGTCATAATTGACTTGAAACTTACAATTTACTCCTTTATATGAACAAGAAAAACGATTACAAAGATTTAAAAAAACTCTCCTTGTATGTCATTTTTAATGAAAGATGTATTGAATGAAATTTGTGCCAAAGTAATACACACACACACACACACACACACATATCTATATATTTATAGGTTTGCTGTGTGAATGTGAGGTCATCCGACAGAATGTTTATGATCTGACAATTGAGAAGTGAAAAACTGTTTCTCTGTAAAAATGTGATTGGTAACCATCAGAATGCATCAGAAAATGCACGCGTGATGATGAAATATTTCAAGATGTAACACCTGTTTTTTTCTCTTTTTTTTTCACACACACACACGCACACACACATACACACACACACACACACATATATATATGTATATATATATATATACATATATATATATATATATATATATATATATATATATATATATATATATATATATATGCTGTTAGTGCAAGAAGTATTTGATATTTTTCAGAAAGACAATTTTAAAATCCTTAGATAGCTTCCACTTTCTTTGGCCACTCAATGCATTAGTTGCACCTGACATTTGTTATGTTGAAATTTATGTGGAGACCAACTTTCTTGCTTTGTTCAGTCACTTAGTCTAACATTATTTCTTGGCAAGGAGAATGATGCCAACGGCAAGTCTGAGGTTACTTAAGTCATCGTCTTTATTAGCCTTTCAATGTTGTTAAATATACATATTCCCCAAGATTTACCCGATCTCTCTATAGCGGTGCGAATACCTCCTGAGCCCGTCTACTTCGTTGCGCTATTTTATTTTCTGCCGGTGAAAATTCCTCATACAATCTCTGGAGATCCATGTTGTGAGTCGTGGAGTGCAGCAGCGATTATCAGACCTTTCTTTGCAAAATGACCTGCCCATTGCCATTTTACATTTATCAAAGATTCTATGACTCCTGTTTTCTCTAATATACTATGCTGTCTTGTGATCTCTCCATGTTTATGTAAAGTAGTATCCCCTCTCGAGAATGCTGCATGGTTCTCAGTTTGAGAGCTATTTACATATATACATGACCAGTGAATCGATGTTGATTAGGATTCATCCTACAAAATTAGAGTCAAATGACTATTCAGAAGGCTGCGTTGTATGTAAGGTTAAAATAAACTAAAGCCATCTCATATGAACCCAACACGGCCTTCTCAATCCTACCTTCACTATATGTGTATGAATATGTTTGTACGTGTGTATTTGGCTTGTGGGTGAGAGGTAATTTGACAAAATGGCGGTGGTGGTTTGACAATGTGGAAAGTGAAAAGATTTGAGAGAAACGACATCTCAATCAAACCCCCTGAAATTACAAAAACAAAATTCCAAAAGTAACCCTTTCTTACTGACTCTCCTCACTCCCCCCCATGTAAATTCCTTCCCCTCCCTCTCCTACTAAACAACCAGAAAAAAGACACTACTTACATCACTTTTCTCATTTCAACAGCTACAAATTTGTTGCAGCCGTTGAAAAGCTTGGTAGAATATATATATATATATATATATATATATATATATATATATATATATATATATATATATATGTCTATATATATTGGTAAAATGAGAATTTGAAGGAGAAGAGAAAATTCAAGAGAAAAACAGGTGTTACATCTAGATTTTGTTTTTCTTTCCTCGAATCTCAAACAGGTAAATAATTTTCTTTATACAGTTGCAAGTTTCTCCGAAAAGGATGGCAAGCAACCATCGAAATGTATCGAAACGTGTCCCCGTGATAATAACATTTTTGAGATGTATCACCTATTTTTCTAACGTTTTTTTTCTCTTCGCCTTCCAATTGTCATTTCACCAACATCATATATATATATATATATATATATATATATATATATATATATATATATATATTGTACATTACGCATAAGAGGGTTGTCCAGAAAGAACTTCAAAAGTTGTCTCTTAGATTTCTAGCTGCGTAGATAAATGATCAGTTATAAAAACACCAGCAGGAACGAAAACAATAGATCGAACAGATGGATGAATGAAATTATGACCTTCAGAAGATAAACGAGAACGGCTTCTGTAGTGATTCAATAAGTCTGCTCCCATAGTGTGGCTGTTTCCACGAGAGAAAGAAAGCTTATGCTACGTAGAAGTGATCTCAACTCAAAACACATTCGCTTCCGGCAAGACAAGAACATCTTGTGGATGCATCGTGTTCCAAATGGCGTCTCGAAAGCTGGGTAATTCCGTGACTCAAAGTCAGAACCAGAAAGCACCCGGAGAGCGCAGACAACTGTCAACGCTGCACCCCAGCTAAAAACCAGATAGAGATGTACAGGGTGTTTCAAAAAGGATGCAGCCGTATTTTTGACAACTCGTATTTGAAATGTGGCGATTGGGAGGATGCATTGGTTATACACCCTTTTGGCGGGGATTAATGGGATCTTCTTATTTTTGAAGGTTGAGCTTGCTCTGCCAAAGGCTTGCCATCCTAGTATGATTCTTCGCTTGATTTCTTCTTCTTTTGAGGGTCTTATGGAGATTTGTTATCCTTGGTAGATGTAGTGATCTACTTCCTCCAGTTCTGTGTCCTCGATTTTGATCTTAAACATGGAACCCAACCAAGAGACAGATCTGCAAATTGAGAACCATGCAACGTGCACATGAAAGAATTATGTTAGGCCTCACATGGAGAGACCACAAAACAGCACAGTACATCCGAGAAAAGACAAGAGTCAGGGATGTCATAAAATCCATTAAAAATTTCAAATGTCGGTAGGCTGGCCATGTTGCAAGAATGGCGGACAACCGATGTACATCACGACTCACGACATGGATCCCCTGGGGAAGGTCTATGTCAAACGACGGACATTAAAAGACTGATGATGATGATGATGATGATGATGATGATGATGATTTTTAATCAAAAACCTTCGAAGACACATATTGCAAAAAGATTGCCAAAGATACTAATTTGCGCACGTTTTAACTTTGAAAAAAGATGTTGAAAGCGATCTTCTTCAACCTCGATGCAAATCTATACCCGTTTCATTACATAGATGACTCAGAACAGAGTAATGGATGCTTGGATGAGGCTAGCTCTTGATGCAATCATTTCAAATGATAAGTATTTTTGTCTTTGAGTACAGCGTAGTCACGTGACTAAAATGGTGGTAAAACCAACCAACGGGCCGCAGACGAGTACTGGGCTGCAAAGCATGTGCAACCAGCCTACAGGGGAATACAGTATTTCTTTTTTTTTTTTCTTTTTTTTCATAAAATAATAATAATCATCATCATCATCATCATCATCATCATCATCATCATCAGTCTTTCAACGTCCGTCGTTGGGCATAGACCTTCCTCAGGATTCGCCACACTTCTCTATCATGGGCGTCGCAGAGATTTGTTTAGCTCGTCTCTCCATCTAATATTCTGCCGGCCTCAGTTCTGCATATGATCTCGGGGGATCCATGTTGTGAGTCGTTATGTCCATCAGTTGTCCGCCATTCTTGCAACATGGCCAGCCCACCGCCATTTGAAATTTTTAATGGATTCTATGATGTCCCTGACTCTTGTCTTTTCTCGGATGTACTGTGATGTCTTGTGGTCTCTCGATGTGAGGTCCAGCATGAATCAATTACCTTGTATTGTAAATTTGTTTGATGAACCCCTATATAAACGAAACTGAGTGTATTGGTCATTTATGAGCGATTTATATTCACCTCATAACCTATATTCCAGTCGTGATTAACCATTTTACTGTTGACTGGTCCTCGAGAATATCGTCAAACACGATTGGTGACACTGGTTTGAATAATCCTGACATTTTTTATGGGTACTACAATAGTTCCTTCATTAATTCAACAAGCATTGAACATTCAAGATAAGTTTAAATGAGACAACACATCTGACATTCAAATTTGCCGAGGAATCTTCAAAGCGGATCAAATATTCGCATTTCAGAAAATGTCAGCCGCTTCAACCTGGAATTTTAGAAAGCGGCCATTGAAGCAGTGATAATTTGATCATGTTTACGTAGACACATTCTAATAAGTTCTACGGATTGATGCAAATGTTTTATTCTGTAAGAAAGAAAATATGTTAACCCTTTCCAGAATCCACGAACGTAAATATGGCGTCTCTGAATTCTTTGTGCACTTTTAAACGATAATGGCTCGAAATGTACAAATGTCGAATAGCATGCGTAAGACCAACTAGTACAGACTCCGATGAAGTAGTTTCATAAGTACAATGCTGATTATGGCTTTTGTTTATCATGAGTCTTTGAGAAGTAAAAATGTCAACTGTCGAAGATTACATGCTGAGGCTTGCAGCTCATTATGCAAAAGATACACCTCATAAAAACTCAATGAACAGTCGGTAACCTCAAAGCCAGGATTACAAATGCAATACAACCACAGAGCAACAATTGAATAATGTTTCAGGGAGTTCGCAAATCATCTCGATCCGTGTGTTAACCACGATGGCGGTTATGTCGGAGATTAAGGATTAAACCCCACTTTGAAAAAAATTAAAACTAAAGCTTACGCTATATACAATATTTTTCTACTTTTTGTATATGTTGAGTAATAAAATTTTAAATGTGCGCAAGGATTCTCAGGATACCTGTATTTCTAGAGGTTTTCTGGTCGATGGGATACGTATCAATTTTTCAGAAAGTTGGAAATAAAGCGGCGATTATCCATCATGTTCACTAATACATATATGATAAGGTCAACAAAATGATGCAAATATTCCATTCATCAGGAAGGATTATATATATATATATATATATATATATATATATATATATATACTGATGAGCCAAAACATAACCACCTTCCTAATAAGGGGTTGAACTGTAGAACAGCACTTACCCAATCGGGTATAGAATCTGCAAGACCCTATAGATGTTTCCTCTGTGGCGTAATCAAAATTTGGTTAATTGTTTAGTATTAGTTTTAGGTGCATGCAAAATTGTATATATATATATGTACATATCAGTAGAATGGACAATTTATGTCCGACAATGCGATTATTATAAAGACATTGGAGGGGATACTATATTTCGTGCGACACCGGTGTCAACCGACTGGGATATAAAATAGTCTTGGATTGCATGAATGAATAGAGAAAAGTGACTTTAACACCTATGCCAGACGAAAATTAGTCCCCCTCCCTATGTCTTTATAATCATTGAAAATGAATATACGTATACGTGTGTGTCCGTGTTGTGCATGTATGTGTGTGTGCTCTAGCTGGACACCGATGTTCAGGGAGTATACACACGTAAACAATCCCTGTGAGAACTCCCCTCCTGAGACTCCCTGGGGGTAGCTGAAAACTCGTCTTATCGGGCAGTCTCCATTATTATTTATATGTATATATGTATATTGAAAGTAGGGCTCCAGTATTGCATTATAGTTACATTTTTAATAGAATCCTCCTCTGAAACCCTTCAATTTGTTTAAACAAACTTTTTCTCCTTGGTCTATTAAGTATTCATACCAAATTTGGTGGAGCTACGCCAAAGCTGCACATTTGAATGGTAAGTGAGGGTTCAGTTTCGCATTGTAATTACATGTAAACCGAACTATAAAAAAATTCTGAATTTTCTTTTAAATCAAATAGTCAAAGTTCTTCCCCAAGGTTCACCAAGTATGCATATCAAATTTGATTGAGCTGCGCCAATATTTCAAGGATACGGTGACAGACAAGGCCAGTTGTCTCGTATATATTAATGTGTGTGCGTATGTGTGTGTGTGTATGCGTGCGTTTAACACGCTGAACTGAGCAGACTTGTAATGGAGGAATATTATCTCGCAGAGTGCCAGAGACTTGACGCTAATATGCCCGCTTAAAAGGCATCCATTTTCTTTGTATTTACGTTTTCTCCCCTCTCAATCTGTAATTAGGAAAAATCCCTACGGCACTCTGGGTATCATATTTGTCAGAAAAGATATTTAATGTCAATAATCGGCTTTTTTTATTCTTCCAGCAAGGGTATGAATGCATAATGATTTAAGGTTTCTCTTAAGAGACTTCGAATCAGGAATTGAGAGAGATCTACCGTTTCCCAGACTCAAAATGAATCCTTTTATATCTCAGCCCGTTTCACGCTAAGTATAACAACCTTGCAATCTGTCTAAGTCTCTTCTGATACCTTAGGACACATCTTGCTAACGGGTGTTCAAAATAGATGGAGACACAATTCGAAACTATGGCGGGTTGATTTCTTCTTTTTTCTTTAGCGAAGCAGCGTAAGACGAATTTTCGTAAAGAGGGCGATAACAATAAACCATCTACAAACAGTAAGTCGGCTAATCAATAAAACTACAGAATACAATAAATATATATAAAATGAAAAATTGAACACACAGAAGTGATCAGACTAGATGCAGAGAAATCGATGTTAATACGCCCGCTTAGGAGACTGCCATATTCACGTTTTCTCCCCTGAATGTGTAATCAAGAAAAATCCTTATGGCACTTTAGATATCATATTTGACGGAAAAGGTTTTTGGCGTCAACAATCGGATTTTTTATACTCTTAACAAGGGAATGAATACATGATGATTTAAGACGTCTCTTAAGTGATTTTAAATCATGCATTGAGAAAGGACTATCGTTCCCAGACCTAAAAACATATAAAATAAAAAGCTACCGTTTTGCCAAGGACATGCATTAAGTTGATCTCAAAACCCGATACCTCAGATCCAGAAGCCTCTTGTTGCATTTCTGTCGCTCTAAAATCTTTATTTTTCCTTCATTCTTATATTTAGATATTTATTCCTTTGTTTGCTTTTAAGCTCTAACTTGAGATAATTCTGTAAATAATAGAAAAGGAATAAATAAAAGAGAAGAATGAAATGAATGGAAAAAATAATTGCGAACACTTCCGTCGACTTCCGCACCAGGGGGGAGAGTAATTTGAGTCTTAAGCGTAAAATACAAGAAAAGCATATCGTTATTTTTCCTTTGACAAGCCTTGTAAACGCATATATATGAGTGTGAGTGTGTGTGTGTGTGTGTGTATGTGTGTGTATTTATATAAGCAATATATCAGCTATGTATAAATCAATACATTTACTGATGAAACAGCAAAGCCTTCCTCGGACGATGACCTTAGGATTGAGTGAGATTTCCAAGTTAAAAAAAAATGTAACAACTAACAGAAGCAACACCAATAATACCTCACGATATCACTATACTTTGTTGTCTCTTCGGCATTAATTGAACTGAAAATCTCATCATGCATCTTGAGGTTGTGCATATAATAGACGGCATGCTTAGAACTGTGCTGAAAACACTAAAATCGACATTGAATGAAGTTGAAATTACATAACAAAGAAGAAGAAGAAGAAGAAGAAGAAGAAGAAGAAGAAGAAGAAGAAGAAGAAGAAGAAGAAGAGGGAGATGAAAACTGAAAATGGTGCTGGAGATTTGAAGGGGCTTGCTATCATTCAATCTCCTACGATAACAATATCCGCACTTCGCATAAATGATTCACCAAAGCCCCCATGTGTACCAAAACTAAAGATTTTTTTTAAAAGACATTTCATCTAAAATTATCTAAAAAAATATTTACATGATTTGGGTATTGTTGATACAAAATGACCATAGAAACTCCAAAAAGCACTTTTTCGAAAAAAAAAAAAAAGAATACACTTCAGATGGTGCGTAATGGTGTACTCATGGACATTTCCAAGATTATGGCCCCGAAAGTGTGACCAGAAGAGCTCCCTCCACACACACACACATAGACGAGCACAGAGAGAGAAGAATCTGTATCGCACCTGGCTGGATGGTCGAGTGATTCGTGGAGCTACGGTGATTCGATGACACCTTGCTAAAAAAATCTTTCTGTTCTTGGAATTTTTTCTTCTCTTTCTGACGCAACTTGTACTCTATTTGACACAGGATCCCAAAAAGGAAGCCATATTCTGCTTCTGACTAACGTCACATCATCGAATGTGACCACTCTCTTTATTTCCCCAATCTCGTTTGAGTTGACAAAAGTTCAAATATTTATTGAATTCAATATTAATGACACAAGAGCAATTACCATTTCATTCATCCATTTCTAATCTTTGATCGAAAGTCATTATTGTGATCGATTTCTCTGTCGATATAATCGATGCCTTCCACAAATATTACAAACTGTCAACCAAAACTGTCAACATCTACCTAGGTTTCTTCAGTTTTATAGATGTTCTGTCTGTCTAGCTGGCTGGCTAGGAATGTATCACCCACCGATGGGGCTAGTGGCTGAAAATTTAAACGTTTATTTATGTCTCGAAAAAATCGATTTTTTTTGTTGTTGCAGGCTACACCCTTCACATCTTAAAAAGTTTTATTGGAGGTAGGGTTTTGAAATATAAGTTTATGCTAAATTAGCTGCTTAGTTTGTGTCTGGTAGTATTCACAATTGCGATCACTGCCAAACAGAAGGTGAGAGAAGTAATTTATTCATTGATGACCCTTTTATTCAATATTTTGATTGATCACAACCGACGTGGTATGCTGTCAAAATGACGGTTTCCATTGAGTGACTAACCAGACCAGTATAAAGGTAAACCAACCCAACCCATACACACGCGTACTCAATTGAGTGATGTCTTTCTAGTGGCTCATTATCCAACAAAGGTGCTATTTCTACGGTGGAGTATTAAAGTTGATTAATCTGTTTTCTACGGTTCTTTTCACAGACAAATGATGAAATTACACTAGAAGATCAGAGACAATGTTTTGTTGCCTACAATTTGGGAAAATTCTATCAAAAAAGGCTTTCTTACGATGCATTTGCCTATAAGAGTTAATCAGAAGCTTAGTTCTACGTGGTTTAGTACTAACATATTTGATAAATATGTTAAGAAGTTCCCACGGAGTTATGAAACCGCCAATTGGTGGAAAAGACACTTGAGCGTGAGGGATGGTATCACAATTGTAAATTGACGCAATAATTTCAGCTTATTACAAATGAAATGTCGGTTTTTCATCTGTAAAATGAAGAATGATAATAACTAAAAAAGAAACGTAAACATTTTATCAAGATTTGAGTCATTTGAGGCAATAACCCTTTTTTTCCAATGATTATATGCCATTTCTGGAAAACCATTTTGCTTTAGAGGTCACAAATTCAGTAAAAATATTAATTGTGATTTCTCAATTCAACCAGTCAACTATGAATATTCATCAGGCATGTGCTGTGGTATATTTTATACATACAGGTGTTTTTTATGCTGATTTCGAAAATGCAATCTGTTTTCTTGTATCACGTCCAGCTTTCATGGTGAGGTGAAAGATGTATTCTACTATATAACCCCTATAGAGTACCATGAGGGGTCCGAGGCTCAACGTTCTGCATTGAAAAGTTATGATACAAATCTTGTTTTATTCGTATGTTCAACCATTTTGTCTCATATACAATAGAACTGGAAGCAAACGTGCCCATAGTAAAATGAAACATGATTGAGTGAAATGTGCCCGAAATTCGTAATCTGCGTCGAAAATTGTTCTGAAAAAGTTGACCAGTGATATTTAACAATATACTACGGATACGAAGCTCAAAATGCTCGAAAAGATGGTGATTATTAAACCACTCAATTTTATCTTACATTTTCGTATCCTCCTATTAAACTACTAAACAACCATTCATCCCTTTTTCTTTTCTGTCTTCTTATTGAACTACCTGATTTTATTTCCTTCGGCCCCTCTTTCTTACAGCGTCTGTTCCACTTATAGTATCAGTAGCAGCCATCAGCCGAATCTGTTGCCGTGCACTAATGATAAAGTGAAACGTAATCTTGAATTATTAATGGCGTCGCTGAGCTGGTCTATGCTCTGTCACTTAATCACAGGATGACAAATTACTCTGTTTCACCTTTTCATTTTGAATAATTGATTCAGTACTACCTTCCACGTATGTTGACAACTAATAACTATCATCCCATGCCTTTCTGTCCGTCTGGTCCTCCCCTTGTCTCTTCCCATTCTCTCCCTTATCCCTTCCAATCTTCGTAGCAAGTCCGTGTTTTTATCAAAATGTTATACAAACATGCATCAGGTTTTTATGCAAAGGTCTCTCTACCCTCCTCAGTACAGTACATAAGTTACTTTCTCTTCCTTTCAACCCTTCTATTGAATTACCTGTCTTCTCTGTCCTCTCTCTCCCTGCCCTTGGATTAAACTACCTACCTTTATTTCCCTTCCTCTTCTCCAACCCTCCGATTAAATCACCTAATTACTTCTCTATCCTCTCTCTTCTTACCCTTGTATTAAAGTACCTACCTTTCTTGAAAACTAATCTCCGACAATAGTCTGACAAGAGTATAGGGAAAACAAATGTGCCGTTAAAACATGCGTGTCATTGAATTGTACTGTTAGAAGGATGTCCGCTACAACGAGAGTTTACTGTTATATTATAGATAATTCATCTGATTCACTGAGGTGTAGGACAAGGAATCTCCATGAAATCCTCAAAAGAAGGAGAAATCAAGCGAAGAATCACTCTAGGTTTGCCAGCTTTTGGTAGAGCAAGCTCAACCATCAAGAATCTCCCATTGGTCCTAAGGGTATACAACGAATGTATAATCCCGAATCATGGAACCTAACCAAAAGATTGACCCCCAAATTGAGAGAGACACAACATGCAATAATCAGGTTCAGCATCACCCTAGAGAGATCACAAGACGGCACAGTATGTTAGAAACTGTTGGAAAACACCGATGGCAATGGGCAGGCCATGTTGCAAGTAGGGCAGACAACCACTGGACATCATGATTAACAACGTGGACACCCAGAGATCATATGCAAAACTGTGGCTGGCAGAAAATAAGATGGCGTGACGAACTAAAGAAGCTCGGAAAGTACTGGCTGTACGACGCCTATAAAAGGCGCTAAAAGGATGATGATGATGATGATGATGATGATGATGATGAACCGCTGGGATTTGGATAATCGATTAAAAAGTTAGAAAAGGGGTGACAAATGAATAAGTTGCTTCTCTCACCTTTTGTTGGGCTGTGATCACTAGAAAAAATTCTGAATTTTCAAAAGCGGGTAGAGATTAGGATAAACTTAGATGTTGAACCCCTACTAAAAGCCTATACCGGGGGGGTAAAAAAAAACAGAAGAAAATATTTCCCCAATTCATTGAGAGGAGTGTGTGTGTGTGTGTGTGTGTGTGTGTGTGTGTGTGTGTGTGTGTGTGTGTGTGTGTGTGTGTGTGTGTGCAAAATTTCAAGTTTCTACAATAAACAGTAAGGGGCATGGCGAGGTCCGGATAGATAGTGATAGATATTAATGTCAGAAGACACGAACCACCAAAACCCAGCAACGTTGACGGCATTGTAATCAAAGCCTGCTCGATCCACTGATATCTAATTACCAAAAATGTTATTTATTCATGTACACTCCTTTCCGAGTCATCATCATCAGTCTTTTAGCGTCCGTCGTTGGACATAGACCTTCCCCAGGATTTGCCACACTTTTCTATCATGGGCGTCGCGGAGCCAGTACTTCCTGAACTTGTCTAGCTCGTCTCTCCATCTAACATTTTGCCGGCCTCGGTTGCGCATGTGGTCTCGGGGAATCCATGTTGTGAGTCGTGATGTCCATCGATTGTCTGCCATTCTTGCAACATGGCCAGCGCACCGTCATTTGGGATTTTTTATGGATTCTATGATGTCTCTAACTCTTGTCTTCTCTCGGATGTACTGTGCTGTTTTGGGGTCTCTCCATACTGGGCTGCAACTACACCACATTATATCTGATACTGCTACGGTAAGTACGTTATAGTTATTAACTCCATGTCCAATCCTTTACCCGGGATTGGGACCTACAAGCAGTTTGAATTCAGAGTTGTTCGTTTTTTTAGACTGATGCTGATTTGTCTAGACTGCCCTGATATTTTTCCATACATGGAGAAGAGATGTGGATTCGTATATTTCCAAAGGGCATTAGTGAACGCAAACTATCGCATCCTGAGTTTAAACCCGTTTCGCCGATTCCATTTTCTGCACTGCTCACCATTAGGCCACCTGCACCTATAATCAGTAAAAATGATTGTTTTTCAAATTGTCCATTTAGCAACAGGGTTTCCACCTGTTCAGAGGGGGATTTTGCATCAATCATTCATGGTAAGAAAGAAGAAAGTATGACTGACAGGCTGTGACTAGCGTGGTACGATTCCATGGTGCAGACATAAATATCTTCTTTACGGCTGTCCACATTTGGATGTCTCCGTTTTTCATAGAAATATATCCGCATTTAGTGCCCACCAACAATCTCTGATTCCTTTTCGTGACGAAGAGAATCATCAAATTCGCTCGGCTACTGCCATTATTGACTGACAACGACATAGAACACCTGCTCTTTGGTGGACGACCACTGGTTTCACTAACTTCAGCTCAAACTAGCATTCCAAGGGAAATTATGAATCACCACCACTCATATATGCTGTGTTGGGGATAAGAAATTAACATCACTTCTCTCGACTTTTGTTGAACAGTGATTACTAAAAATTGTCTGAATTTTCAAAAAATAAAAAAATTAAAATAAGCAGGAACAAACTAGAGTGCAAGATAGCATAACTTGCCTTGCATTTTGAACCATCAACTGAAAACGTATTCTGGTTGGGATTAAAAAGAAAAACATTTCCTGACTCATTGAGAGGAGTGCGTGCGCAAATTTTCAAGTTTCTACTATGGGCGGTAGTGGCTAGGAAAAGTCAAGGTAGATAGATCGATTACTACAAATGAATGTTGAAACACATGAATAACCTGAACCCAGCAACAGTGATTAAACCGGTCCGTTGTGGGTGGCGGTGTTTGATATAAATATACAGGTAAAGCTCCTATTTTGCATAAGACGTGTTCCGAGAATATGGACAATCTGGGAGCATTGTTCAACCTGAGAACAATACCAGGTGAAGTTCCTCCTTAGTCCGCTTCTGCATTGTTTTGCCTGTATACTGCTGAAGGGAGGTTCGCTTGAATATCTTTGCTGATCGGAACAATGATTTTTTTCCAATTTTTAAGCTTTAGAATTTGGATTCAACTTTGAGTGTCTCTGTTACACTTTATTTGGTTTGAGAATAGGAAACGTAGTGGCTCTGTCATGTTCTAAGGGGTATCAGGACAACTCTTGAACAATTGCCACCGTAAGACAACTGGCTGCTGGGTAACATCCCAACCATAGATAAATTATTCTTCACAATTACCCCCTGGGTGTGATCATATACATCGTCAACCACTTCATTTCCACAAACTATAACTTTTGCTTTACAGTAGCTGTATTATTGTCAAGCGGCATTTATCCGGAGGGAAATTTTCCAGGATGCCAGTTATTCTAGAACCATCTTGAGGAAAAAAGAAAGTTGCCCTAAGGTGGACCCCAACTGGTAAGAGAGAAAGAGAGAGGGGGGTCTGCAAATACCACCTGGTGGGGAACAGTGATGACGGACTTGGCAGAGATGGATTCCTCATAGGGCGAAGCACGACCTAGTTGAATGAGTGTGGCCTCATGTCATATTAAATAAAACTGCTCTAATAATGAACAGTGTGATTTACTTGTTTCATTGTCCATAACCCTGGACTCTTAGATATAAGGATAAAAATGTTGCTGATGAAAAATACCCCTTTCTCCCAACATTTGAAACTATCGACTCTTCAACTTAATCAAGTTTGCTTTTTTTTCCTAAGAAATCGTTTCACTGAAATTCAAATTCATCCATGCTTTTTCATAGGTATTCAGTAGTAATTAATCAATCATTTCAGATTTGATGTCCAGTTTTAGATATGGTTTGTGGTAACTCTATGGTCCCTTTGACCCATGATAACAGGGGAATCATCTCCAGATTTTGTCAAAACGAAGTGAAACTTATTTGTTACTAGTTATTACCCGTAAAAAAAACACGCATATATTTGAGTTTCTATGATACTATTTCTTAGGATATATATATATATATATATATATATATATATATATATATATATATATATATATATATATATATATATATATATATATATATATATATATATATATATATATATATATGGTATAGATCAGGCCAGCAGTATAGCATAATATAGTTATATGTTAATGATATAAAGCAACTTCTGATGTGTGATGGGTTTATTTCATAGAATGCTCGATACATTCAACTTTATACTATGAAAGTCAAGTTGTTTTAGAGGAGAACTGGAAATAAATTGTAAAATATGGATTCGCTAAACAAACTATCTCATGTTTCTGCCCTCTCCAGGCCTCATCAAGCGAATGATTGTCTATATTTTTGAGAATTTGGTGAGAATCTTGTGAGTGTGGTAGTAAGTGGTAGAGGTTTATTCATTCACATCGCTTGACAAAATGAATAACCCCTACCACCCACTACCACAATCGCAAGAACTCACCAAATCCCCGAAACTAGAATCCAAAAACATAGATAATCGTTCGCCTGATGAGGCCCAGAGAGGGCAGAAACATGAGCTAGTTTGTGTGGCTAATCCACATTCTACTATTTTATATATATATATATATATATATATATATATATATATATATATATATATATATATATATGTGTGTGTGTGTGTGTGTGTGTGTGTGTGTGTGTGTGTATTGATTATCTTTACTTAGAAATGATATCATAGAAATTCAAATACATGTATTTCTGATATTATTTTTTCACGGGTAGTTACTAATAAAGAATTCTACAATCTTTAAAAATAATTTTGATTAGCTTTGTAGAGCAGTTGAACTTTCTAATTCAATTATTTTCATTAAATTAAGTTCTCCGTATATCAATGATGTAATAAACAATATAGAGCAATATACTAAATAATGCATTCTAAGAGTAATTTTAAAAATAATTAGATTAAAACTGAAAAAAATCCGCTATCCTTGACATATGGTTGAACCAAGAAATGTAAATTAGGTAATTTCTCTCATAAATGTTTAGTATATATATATATATATATATATATATATATATATATATATATATATATTATTGTGTCATTCACAGACAGCTGTTTCGTTGTATTACAACTCTTCAGTGTGGCTATAGACTATCCGTTATCCCATCCAGTACCGCGAGGTAAGATTGAAACCTTCGCTTCCTACCGATATCCTACCTCTGCGCTAGGGAACTGAACGGTCAGTAAGGCTGAATTTAAGCGATGTATTTATTTAGTTTAAATTCCCCGTCCACCAGAATGCTCGATTCCTATGGAAGAGCATTGCATATATATATATGTGTGTGTGTGTGTGTGTGTAGGTGTATATATATATATATATATATATATATATATATATATATATATATATGGTAAAAATATAATAAAATCTACC
Source organism: Thysanoteuthis rhombus (assembly GCA_963457665.1). Lineage (NCBI taxonomy): Eukaryota > Metazoa > Mollusca > Cephalopoda > Oegopsida > Thysanoteuthidae > Thysanoteuthis > Thysanoteuthis major. The sequence goes on along the minus strand of OY735234.1, from coordinate 37,544,850 downwards.
CATATTGTGTAGAGATTGGGTGTTTTTTTCACATTATCTTGCTCACTTTAAGACTTGATTATTCACTACTTTTAAACCTGTTGATAGTGTAAATGAATGTTTATGCCTTATCAATTTCATCTGAGATTTTATCAAAAAGTAACTGAACCCGTTTGGGTGGTGTAATCTAATGTTTCAAATAGCACGAAGGAGATATTTTTAAAATGAAAAATCGTTGCTTTTAAAAAGATATGTTTATTAACGGAGAAACGAACAGAAAATATCACTCTGTTTATCATATGAATATATAAGGTGGTATTATGAAGGATCCACCCAGAAGAAACCAACTCTTTAAAAGTGAGATGAAATTTGACCGACGATGCTTCATAGAAGTTTTTTCTTCTCAAAATCTTGATAAACTTCTTAATAACATTTAGACCCCAATATACCCGACTTCGGCAAATGTTTTCAGATAAGATTAACCAATCAGAGAAAACCGAAAAGTGATGCAAGAAAAGTTTTACTAATCCAATCGTAATTTAACTTTTACGGAGTTTTGGAATTAGATATAAAACGGGTCTGGTCAGCCACTCAATAGAAACCATCACATGTCCAACATCTTTTGGCAGCATGCTAGGGTGATCAATTAAAAATTTGGAAAAAGAGGTGATCAATTGATAAGTTACTTCTGTCGCCATTCGTTGGGCAGTGATGACTGACAAAGTCTAAATTTTCAAAAACAAAAACAAATCTGAATTCTGCTGGACGCAAACTGATTTTTCAACAACTTACATTGCAAATTGAATCCCTTTCAAAAAAATTATTGGAGTTAAAAATGAAACACGCTTTTCTAGACGAAATAAAGAGTTGATGTTGAAAATGTCAGCACTCTAGCTCAATTAGTGTGGCCTTTGCATATGTACATAGCCTGCCAACCAGCCAACTTCAGCAACTTGAAAACTGAAGAAACCTATTTTGACACCTCGGGTGACTGTTTGGGTTGACAGTTTCAAATATTCCATGGAGAAACGAATCAGATTTCTGAAGCTTAAGTTGATTTGTTTATCGAATTCGGTGATCATTCCAGACCAGTTAAACATCTTTGAACAAATGATTATTTGGTTATATTAAGTTCAGTGTTTTTTGTTTGGAAGACCGCCTAAACAATAAGCGTGAACTCAAGTGAGATAATGAATTCAAGGGAGGTAATGATTGAGTTATTTATTAATTCCATTCGTAAGTTGAAAACAAAGATTTCTTGACAGATGACTGAGGTATTTTAATTACATGTTTTGTTTTTCTTCTGATGAAAAACAATTTAAAATCTTTGGAAAAGTTTTTTTTATTTCTGTTTTATAAACCTGGACACTTTTTTTTCTAATTGCATTTTCCGTTATCAGGTCTTTCGAGAGGACTTATATGAGACGATGTAAAGCTGTTTTCGACACCCTCTCCCTCTACACACACACTCAGCACAAGCCCTCCCGTTTCCATCTGCTATAACGCTATAACCCTTACAGCACGCCATACTATCTTCACTTGTCGGCGAACGAGAAAGTCAACCTATTTTACAAACGGACATATCGTAATGACTTTCAATATACGGATCATAATGGATCTAACTCTCAATACACGGCTCATATTTCATATTTCCTATTTCTGCACATGTCAGCGGGACGCGTGATAGCGTGAGGTTTGTTTCAGATCTAAGACTGACTTCAAAAGGGATGTGTATCATGTAATTCTTGGTGACCACAAGTAAAATCACGTGAGGTGACGTGACACAAGAATGGATTCTACCGCTGATTTTTCATGAATATGAGGTCCCATGAGCATATCCGGTACACGCCAACATTTCAAGGAACTAAATGAAGGGAGCGAGTTTGTGTTCAAAAAGCTATTTCTTTTGTTTTTGTCTCTTTAGTTTTCAATGAAAGTGATATACAGACGTATAATTATTGTATTGATCGATTTATAATTGGTTTGGGATGTTTTCAAAAGGCTTGGTACGTTTTGAGCTGTTTTATGTTCGACGAATTTCATTCGGCAGCCCTGAACAGATGAAGGTTGGGCAAACGAGAAGGGTGAAAAGGGTTCATTTTAATATCATGCTAGTCTTTTATAAAAGTGCTTATTTAACGCTCTCATTACTTTTTTTTTCTTGGTTATTACACGCCATACTAGTCCAGGGCTACCAGAGTTGATAATTTCGTACCAAATTTAGTACTTTCAGTATTTCTTGGTACGTTTTAGGTTATGATATTGGTACGTTTGATATAGGGACAGCCCTGGACAGAAAAAGATGGATCGAAGAAGGAAAAGGATGAAAGGATCCAATTTGATCTCCTTTTAGAAAGTCTGCATTTAAAGCTACCATTATTCTTATATTTTGGTTATTACTCGCCATTCTAGTCTAAGGCTATGAAAGTTGATCCTTACGTACCAAATTTAGAGCTTTTTTTTTGCATCTGTTGGTACGTTTTAGTTTATGTCATTGGCACATATGATAAATTTCTTTTGGCAACCTTGGTTTATACCAAGGCGACCGGACCCCGACGCAATTGCCACATCTTACTCATTTATACCATTGCTGTCGTTTCGGATGATAGACGGTCTGTCATGTGCACGGGATACACAGATTTGTTATCCAAAATGACCATCCATCTGACAGTTAATTTCTATTTGAAAGCATAGAGAGGTATATTTGTATACAATGTTGCCAGATTATTTCATTACAAGAAAAAAGTTGCTTCCCGTATCGCACGATATATGAGGCAGTGGCTAGGTCTCTGTTTTTCGAACGATCCGCGAAGATCCAATCATTGTTTGTCGCGAGAAATAGGATGCTAACCTGACGCCCAAGATTGACTGCCTTGCAGGGGCTGAAGGGCTTTACTCATTGCTAGGGGGGGAGGAGGATTCATGCCTTCTCCAATAGCATTGGTGAAGAGTGAACGCAAACTGACCCTGCCGGAGTTTGAACTTGGCCTGCCGAATCCATTCGCTGTGTCATTAAGCCACCTTCATATCCAGAATAATTTTCACTCTGGATTTATAATTAAACATTATCATTAGTAGTAGTAGTAGTAGTAGTAGTAGTAGTAGTAGTAGTAGTTATGAATTAAAAAATGTTTTTATTCTAGTGATTTCTATAAAGATTTCGCTGTCTCCCAACGTATTTCAAAAAATTATATATATATATATATATATATATATATATATATATATATATATATATATATATATATATATATATATATATATATATATATATGTGTGTGTGTGTGTATTGATTAAAGAAAATGGGGCTGCTGTATTTTCTTCAATTGTTCATTCTATTTAGGTTGTCAAGTTCGAGTGATATATTAACCACGTAACGACCGGGGATTATTTCAAATGAAAGTTTCAATATAATATAACGCAATTTATAATCATTCTGTTGGATCATATGAATCCATTTGTTAATATATATATGTGTGTTTGTTTAAATAATTATGACAAATACTATATATATATATATATATATATATATATATATATATATATATATATATATATATATATATATGTATACATATATATATACAATATATATATATATATATATATATATATATATATATATATATATATATATATATATATATATAGTATTTGTCTTAAGTATTTAAACAGAAATATATTCTGCTATAAATCGTTTGGGTTTGAGATCTAAAAACAGGAACATTACCCAAGAACCAACTTTTTTGCAATCAGCATAACAGGGAATGCAATTAGTCATGTTTTGTGGTTTGGGATGCTAAATTTCTCAAAAATGATCTTTTGATAGAAATATATTTTTTTTTAATTTAAAAAGAATTTTTTATTTTTCCACTTTTCTAAAATATTTTTCAGAATTGAACAAGAATATCGAAAAAGTGAATCTTGCTGTGTGGAAGATTTACCAAATTGCTTAGTTAATTTGGATCCCCCCCCCCCCAGCTAAAAATCCATAATTGTCTCTGCAATCTTATGCAATAAAAGCAGGTTTAGTGCTTCTTCAAATACCTATGAGCAGTACCCAAAAGAGAGAAATGTCCGTAAATATTTCAACAAACAAACAGTAACCATTCTTTTTTGTTGACACTTTTACAGAATTACCAGAAAGAAATACGAGACAAGGTCGAAACTGGCGAAGAAGAAAAGTGCCGGTCTTTTCTATCCGAACTTTGACTTGGCTAGTCACATTCACTAACACAATTCTTCTCCGTCGTTTCTCTCATCACAACCTGTTTGAGAGTAAGTACCTTGGCGTAAAGGAGTGACTTGCATGTTTCAATGACCCGGAGAACTATGCCGGCAGGAATTCAGTTCCTAGCAGGTCTAACCAAGTCACATAGGTCAAAGGATAGAAACTCGACGCAAAATTTATGCAATCTACTCTCCCCCAGAAGATATTTTTTTAAATGTATTCCTAACTTTATTTCTTGTATAAAAAAAACTATGTTCTCAACTTCACTTGTAAAAAAAGAAATATGTACCAAATTGTATTTCTTGTACTAAAGAAAAACTACATAAAAGAAAATCTAAATATACGAACTGCTTAGTTCACAACTTCGCCGTTAAATAACTCTTAAAGGGTTGATATGCCGTAAAATAAAGCTACCAGTCGACGAATTGATGACTTTTTACCAAAACACTGCATTCAGTCCTAACATCTCTTTCATTTCACAATCGCTAAAAACACACAATTAAAATCCTAGCTAATCCCATATTTACAACTTCGTGTAGAGAGGGTGTGAGTAAGAGAATAGTTTTATTTACAGTATACACAAAGATCCCCAATGACCTATGATATTTTTTATTAGTAGTAACTACGCAAGAAACAGAGTTCGTATTTTTTTCAACGTCATTTTCTCGCCCGGCTGACTTATTATTCTGCCATGTTAGATTATTAGGATAACACTTGTTAATACGTTTATGAATGTAATTCAAAACCAGACGAAAAACTACATAAAAGAGAATCTAAACATACGAACTTCTTAGTTCACAACTTGGGCGTTCAATAACTCTAAAAGGGTTGACATGCCGTGAAACAAAGCTATCAGTCGACCAATTGATGACTTTTTACCAAAACACCGCATTCAGTCCAAACATCTCTTTCAATTCTCAATCGTTAAAAAAACACGATTAGAATTAGAACACAATTAAAATTAAAAATGGTGTGTATTTTTTTATTTGTAGTATCTAGGAAAGAAACACAGACTTCATATTTTTCTACGTCATTTTTCGCCCGGCTAACTAACTATTCTGCCATGTTAGATTATTGGGAGAACTTTTGTTGCTATGTACATGAACAAAATTCAAAACCAGGTGATATATGGAAAGAAATGTACGTGTATCACTGGAAATAAAAACAGTTTGTTAGTTCCAAAGTCTACGAGCATAACGCTTTTTTTGCTGATCATGAGTATTTGAAGAAACACGAAAACTGTTTTTATTGCCAAAGATTGCAGGGGTCATAACTGATTTTGAGCCGGAGGGTTCAAATTCTCTTAATAATTTGGTGACTTTTCCTTACAGCTACGTGAGTTCACTTTTTCAATTTCCTTGGTCGATTCTGAACAAGATTTTAGGATAGGAAAAGAAAAAATATATTTTCATTTAATAATTTAATTCTAATTAAAAAATGATTTCCGAGAAATTGAAGGTTCAGAACCACAAAACATGACTAAATTCATGCCTCGTGATGCTGATTGCTAAAAAGTGTTTTTTCTTGCGTAATGTTCCTGTTTTCAACTTGGACAAAATATCTGTTTGTTCAAATGTTTATGACAAGTACTATATATATATATATATATATATATATATATATATATATATTTATATAATGCTCTTCCATAGGAGCAGAGCACTCTGGTGGATGAGGGATTTCAGTGTAAATAGATATATCGCTTAAATTCAGCCTTACTGACCGTCCAGTTCCGTAGTACAGAGGTAAGATATCGGCCTCGGGGTCTGAAGTGAAGGTTCAATTCTGAATTCTGCCTCACGGTACCGGATGGGATAATGGAAAGTCTATAGCCACACCGAAGAGATGTAATACATCGAAACAGCTGTCTGTGGATGATAAAAAGATATATATATATATATATATATAGTTTCAATAATATTGCTTCATTGGACAGAGAGAGAGATCGGTCAATGTCTGTCTATTGTGTCCGATGCTCGTAAGTCGCCGCCAGCAAATCTTTGAAACAACATTGATAAAAAAAAAGTCACTAAGTTATTGGGAAGATGAAGAAGAAGAGTTAAATCAAAGTCAGATTGATTTTCCTTCAGGATCAGCTTTTCCTTTGGAGAAATCTTCCTTGGTGTTATCTGAACACGAACTATTAGAAACCGTAAACAAAAACTGTCAACTATACCGTCAGGATAGGTTCCGTCAGTTTTTAAGCTAGTCTGGCTGGCTACTTGGCTATCTTTCTATGTATGTCTCATGCGTACACGTCACGCCAATGGAGCTAGAGGGCCGAATATTTATACATTAACTCCTAATTATATCTGGGAAAAATTTTTTTTTTGATATTCGCCTAAAATAAGTTTTTTTACAATGTAAGTATATGCTAAATTGCTCCTCTGTAGCATTCACGCTTGTTCTTTTGAAAATTCGGTCTTTTTTCAGTGATCACTGTCCAACAAAAGACGAAATAAGTAATCTATTTATTAATCAACATTTTTTTCTCCATTTTCTAAAATGATGACCCCCAAACAAGGCACGCTGCCGAAGGACGTTTGGCACATGACGTTTTCTATTGAGTGACTAACCTGACCTGCCGAACTAAAAACCAACGTAGAAGTTTGTTTTTTCTGGGGAAAAAAAGCATATGTTGTCCGACTGCTTCCGAGATGCTGTTTGAGAATCGTAGCAAACTTTTTTTCCAGGAGACATAGGGTTGAACCAAGATAGGCAAAGCTGAAATCCATCTATGATGCACACTGCCTGGTTTAAAAAGAAACTTGGACTGTGAAGAGGAGAAGACTGTGAAGCTGGAAGAGGAACAGCTGCTTTTCCAGGACTGGTTGTAATGCTGGAAGATTCGTCAGGAATCGCCCTACGTTAAAATGTTTTTGAAGATCATTTGAAGAAGCTTCATGGGAACATGGACCGATATCTGGCAGAAAGTGTTGGCTTATAACCAGGGATGAAAATGGGATTTCGGAACTAGGTATACGGTAAAGCATGGGTTGGGAAACTTGGTATACAGTAATGTCTCCATTAGTAGACATTGGAACAACAAAATCTCTGGAAATTGAGAAGTACTTATACACCGTACCCTTATGTTCCCCCTCTTATTTCCAAAAGGAATAAAATGAAAAGGAAGCTAGCCAAAATAGAATAATCGTGATCAGACGTCGAAAGCTTTCCGATTTCTGTAACAAGTATTGAGTATTTCTATTATTCGTACTATCCTCATCTTGGTTGTTTTGCATACAACCTTTCGGCCGTTGTAATCTTCGGTCTTCATCAGGTATCATCCGGTAGCTGTGGAGAAGTAACGAACCAAACCTTTTATTTAACCGATGGCGGTATATAGACCGCACTCCCCTCTTAGCAGTAGTAGTATTTTCGAATTATTATTGTCTCACACTGGGATTGAACCTTGAACCATTGAGATTACTTGCAGTAATTCTGTCTGGTTCTGTAACCACTATGCTATGTGTCCATGTGGTTACAGAATCTGATGATACCTGATGAAGGCCGTAGAGTACAATGGCCGAAACGTTGTATGAGAAAAAACCAAGATGAGGATAGTCTGAATAATAAAAGAAATAATAATAATACCTCATCTCAAAAATTCTGAGAAACACTAAAATTTTTGAGTCTTAAAAACTTCTTCCTGCAATCGAAGGAATCTCTGTCTTTACACGTGCATGTGTGTGTGTTTGTAGTGCATCACGATTACTCGATGACTGGCCATTGTACGAAGTTGAATTTCGCATGATAGATTTGTCAGTACATAAGGCAGTGCAGTGTTGAGGGTTTTTGATCGGTGGTTCGCGAGAAATCTGATGAAAATGAATAAAATTCAAGGATTATAGATACCTCGTTATAGTGTCTATGAATTATCTCCCTCGACTTCAGCTCTTTAGAATCCTCTAGATCTAGAGATGAAATATCTAAATTGATAACTTTGAAGGGCAGTAACCGAAATACTTCGAGACCGTAGGTTCATACGACGGACGGAGAATTATCTTAGATGAGAGTTAGTTGGGAGGCTGCTCCACACACCATTATGTACGAACTGTTCTAAAAATGCACCTTTGGAACGAGTACTTGTCTAATGAAATCTAAATACGGGTAGACTCCGCTTTTTGAAAGTTTGCTTTAAACTATTTCTTTGGAAAAATGCGAAAGCAGTGTTCGGTGTTTGTTTCGCAGTCACCCATTATAGGGGTAGCGCACACCCTTTTCCTTTCTATTCTACACTCCAGTCTCCTGTACCTCCCAGCCACCGCCATCGCCTCCGATGACTGAGCCTGACTTACCATTTTTGTGGTCTTGGAACACTCAAAATTTTACAACATAAACTAGTGGTAATTGCTTTTCCGCTTTACTCCCTTCCGAAAGGCTTTTATAGAAATGCCCGACTTTCGGGTATCGGAGGGAGACCCTCTAACACAGGGATTAACAAGTTGATAATAACGAAGAGACGTCGGGAACTTATTCTTTATTTCTGATCTTGGCTTCTCTCTTAATGATCGTAGAATAACGACCTGAGAGTTGTGATGAAAAAGACAACATAAATAATAAGAAAGAAAAGCTAGCCCTAAATTTAACAATAATGAAAGCCTTCTTGTTCGACAACAAAACAATGCGTTGGCTGAACATAAATTCAGTGTGCTATGGGCGGGTATTAACTCTTCCGTAGAAGAGAGAAAATGAATGACGGAAAATGTTAAGCTCTATTCCTCTAGCGGTTGCGTATTGAAAGGATATGGCAACACCCATTACAGAACGATGGTAGCAGTAGTTGCAGTGGGCGTTGCATATCTTCGCGTTCAAAGCATTGATCGTTTTTCTCTGCTTCTCTAAGACTCTTGTTTTTATCGATCTGCCAGAGAAGGGCAGGCAACAAGCTAGGAGTTGGGGTAGCCATCGCTCATAAACAGCAACGAAGGCGGTAAAGAAACCGTCTGTCTGTCAAGAGACAACACGTGCTCAACGGGGTTGGGGAGAGGGTTTGGCGCGAAAAAGTACCAAGCCTACGCAAAAAACGCTGGAAACGTCCATGTTATAAATACACACCCATATCTGTGTAATATCAACAGAAGAAGGCTGTCTTTCCTTGCAAGCAGCTTTTTTTACCACTTGCTTCGTTGCCGCGCAGAACTTAAAGCCGAGATTCATAACAGAAGCAGTACCGGCGAAGACCAGTTTTCAAAGAAAAAAAAAAGTATACGTATATCTACCTATCTATATAAGTTTTAAGAATAGGAAGTTCGTTTCCTGTGTTATTTTCGTAAATATGCATCCCTTCGAGATCATTTTGCACTTCGGCATCTTTGCCTTGGCTTCTACATACACAGCTGCCGCTCCTGACACGCAAGATTTACCAGAAGTAGGACTGAACAAACGCATCAGGGAACTTGTGGGCAAACGAGCGGGTTCTGAAGATGATTACAGAAACTTCGACAAACGGATCAGGGAATTGATCGGAAAACGTGCTCTGAGCGAAGAAAATTTGCAAGAAAAAAGGATCCGGGAATTGATCGGAAAACGGGCCATGAGCGACGGTTTCGATCCCATAAACAAGCGCATAAGGGAATTAGTCGGGAAACGTGATTTCGTCTACGGAGAAGATCTTTTCAACAAAGATAAGAGAATCCGGGAACTGGTCGGAAAGAGAGACGTGATCCTGGATCAGAACGATATGGTTGACAAGCGAATCCGTGAACTGATTGGAAAGCGGGGACTGCCGGACGAGAACAGCGATGTGTACGTCATGGGCGTCCGGGATTTGCTTGGAAAGAAATCCGAAGATAAAAGGATCCGGGAACTGGTCGGAAAAAGATCCAGAAATGCTGGACTCAACAAACGAGTTCGCGAACTGGTTGGTTAAAATTGTGGAATGCTGGAAACGCCAAAGACGAAGATAAAGACCGGAAAACGATACAGTTTAAAGAAAAGTACAAATGAAAAATAATAATTTTAAAAAGAAACACAAAAAAGACAAAAAAGCGTTGGCCTTTTTATGGAGAAAGAACAAGAAAAATACATGAAGAGTGTAAGATTATTTTCCGTAAATAATTTCAATAATCCAAAAAAAATTATATTTTGAAAAAAATATATGTATGAACATATATATATATCTACCCACACATACACAGAGACACAGAGACACAAACATACACATATATATTCATACATATGAATATATATATATATTGAATATGCTTGCGAAATGAACCATCGTTAAGCGAGACGAACCATCGTTAAACGAGACGAACCATCTTTAAACGAGATGAACCATCGTTAAATCGTCAGATCTAATTTTTCTTAGTTCTAATTCATTTAAAGGAAGAATGCAAAATGTCGAAAGACCGACCTAAGAACACAAGGAGAAAAGAAATTCGAAAGGGTTCCATCACCGATTCGAACTATTCTTTGCCAATCCTCTCCAAGACTTTCCTTCAACCCTTTTGATGATTTCTTCAATTTCTTCAGTGACTTTTTCTCCTTCCTAAATTTGGATTACGGGCTGTCTGAAATCGGAACTTTTCCACGGTTTCTTTTTAATAGTTCTTTTGTTATTATTTCCCCCCTATTTCTTCGCAATATATACATATATATATATTTATTTTGTTTGTTTGTTTATCCAGAAAACATTATATAAAACATTTGAAGGACCAAACACAAATATGGAAAAGATTTTTTAACATAATTATATATATATATATATATATATATATATATATATATATATATATATATATATATATATATATATATATATATTCAGTATTGAAAAATACAAAAGATACCATCATACTCTCGTGTTTTGTTGTTGCCTATACAGAAGATCAACTTTCGGGTTCGACAGTAAGAATTTTCATTTTTCTCATTTATTCGTGTCTGAATATTGTTGGGTGGGATGTATTAATCATTATGTATGATATGGACGAATTGTTTTCTTCTTCTAGGAGTTCATTTGTTCACAACGTTTCGGCTGTGTACTCTCTGGCCTTCATCGACTATGGACGGAGAGTGCAAGTCCAAAACGTTGTCAGGATGAACACATAGAAGAGAAAAATAGCTCGACTATTTCACGCATTATGATTATTTATTCGTGTTGTCGTTTTTTTTCTTCAAAGTAACGTCAAGTCACGTTCTCACTCCAAGAAAATTCTCCGCAAAAAGTCTTTTTATATTGTCAAAGTTTATTATTATGTAAGTTTACTTTCTTTCTGTTTCTTCATTTTTATATCTATTTAGCATGTTTTTTCTTTCATTTTCCTTCTTTACTTATTGTTATTATCAAGCTATTAAATATGGAATGTCATTTTTTTTATTAGTAAAATATAGGTTGTTGCAAATAAGAGATGGTGAATATTTGAATATGGCCCATTTGAAGCGATAATCTTTTTCCAAAGATCCCTTTGAGATAATATGCCATCTCTATAAACAAAATAGCTTTAGTGGTCACAAATCAAATGAAAGCAAGAACTGCGGCTTCACTGTTATTGAATCTTTTGTTACAGATATGAAGTTCAGAAAGCTTATCTTATGAGTTGATTATATGTGAAAAGTCAGATAAATATGGAAGATGATGCAAAACTTCACGAGACAATTCTCTAGGCTTAAAGACCCAATACCTCTTAGTCAGCTGAGAGATGATGGGTCTGACACTGTAGTGGAACATTAGATTCAGTTAATACTCATTTATCCGACTTTTTAATCGTATCTATTGCCTTCATATGATGTCGCTGTTGAATCCCTTAAATCTCGAAAGTGCTCGAACTGTTGTTCATTGATTTTTTACTACTGCTATTGATAATTCTTCGTCATAAAGAACAATATTCATATTTCCCAACCTAAATGTATCGAACCAACGCCAAACAGTTTGCACAGCAGTAACGTTCACTCCAAATGCTTTTTTGACATTAGTAGCAATTTGAACAGTATTGAGTCGTAATTTGAAACAGTTCTGTTAAGGCTCAAAAAACCTTCAATAATGACGAATTATATCTCTATTTACCCACAACCTGAAAAACTGCAATTATATTAGTTGATATAATTATTTTTCATGATTTAAAAAAAAAGAATGACGTTCCATTTGTGACAGAATAATATTTATTCATTTTTGTTTGATTTTACTTTTTAATCCTTTATTTTTCTTTTTTGAAAACGTTAGTTTCGGTTAGAAAAGACGTTTTCGCTTGCTTCTAAAATCTTTCTTTCTTATAAAAAAAAAACTCGTCCGTCCGTGCTGTCAAATAATGACGATGTATGAAATATGAGTACACAAGATATGTTTCAAACAGATGGATAATAGATATTTGCATTGCAGAGAGATTGGAGAATAGCCTTCTATACACATTGCATTTTATATACGCGGATAATAGAGATTTGCATTGCAGTTGACTTGGAGAACAGCATTCTGAAGACCACGAATAGATCTTTATCATTTTTCAAATTTGTTTTTATATTTTTCATTGATCTATAAACCCAGCATTTTATTACGTCATCAGAACATAAAATTCTATTTTATTACGTCAGATGTGTCCCATAGTTTGACAAACATTGCTAATTATTATGTGTTGACTCGTTTATTTCGCCTGTTGAAGATTCGCAAAGATCAAATCATTATCGTCTTTTTTCCAACTTACAAAACGGACTTTCATTTTTATTTTTCTGTAAAAATAAGAGTTTAGAATTCTGCGTCTTGTTTATTGAAGTTAGTCTGGCACAAGGCCAAACGTACGGTGTCCCCGGTGAGGATCAAAATCGCTCCAAAGCAGTAATGGTTCTCTAGACGAGCTCTTTCCTCATTGTGCTGTGACGAGATATCCGAATCCTCAATTTTTCTTAAGTTCATTTTCCGCTATTTTCTTCTTTTACGAAAAGAGGCGAAATGCGAAAATAGCGTTCAGCGTTTATTTTGCTATAGAAACAGCGCACAACCTCCCCTTTTCTCTCCTACTCTACAGTCTCTTGTATTTTCCATAACTGCAACGTTCGATGACTAAGCCTAACAAACCATCTCCACTATTTTGGGGTCTGGAAACACTAAAAAAATTACTATTCAAATTATTGGTAATTGCTTTTTCGCTTCAAGACATTTCAGCTTACGAAATTTTTATAGCAGTTCCTTACTTTTGGATGACGGAAGAAACCAGTAAATAGTGACCTTATCTTGATCTGGCACAAGGCCATAAATGTGGGGCGCCCAGACAGTCGTAATTCTCTGTGAGGCAACCTTGCTCATCATCTTACTGAAGCTGGATGATATGCCTACGTTTAAGATAACGAAGGAATCTTACATTTTACACAATATAGTCACAAAGTAACACCTTATGTTGACCAGGGTTTGTTTGATCTCGGAAAAAAAGAGCTGAAAACAACGTTTATAATTATAGTAATTACTTGTTGCGTCTTATGTACTGAGAAATGCACTATTTTCCTCTCTGTTGAGCCCCGTCAGTTATTTTCTGTTTGTTTTTTAATGGAAGTTGGTTATTTTTTTTCAGTCTCGTAGTATATGTAGTACCTTTCAAATCGGGAGCTCTGTGGTCCGGCAATATTTTGGATCGGCCGCCATTAGTTTATGGATTTGTCATTGGGATAATTCGATTCGGTTTCGAACTGCAGTTTGAATCATAATTTAGAAATTTATAAATTGACTCGTTAAAACAAATGTGTAAAAACTTAAACGCGAATCAAAGAACAACTACTTCCGATGTACATTCTTATATAAAATTAGACTCGTATTTATTCGTTTTTCAGAATCTTATAAATTATCTTAATACAATCAATTGAAAAGGCATAACCAAACAAGTAATTTTTATTCATCATTATTTGATTTTCATTGTATTATTTATGCTAAAAATATCGTTCTATTTTCGACTCTAATCTAAAAACTTCCGGTATTTCCTGTTGTCCGGCAATGGTCAGGGCCAAAGGTGGCCGGACTAAAGAGGTACGACTGCATGCATTTAGATTGTGTACAAATCTTTTTGGCCACTGGCAACCAATGGAGTCCGATGAAAAAGCTTCAATTTACATTGTAAATCGAACATCAGCCCCTAAGAACATATTTGTGTGATGATTTAATTAACTAATTTGTTAGAAAACTCTTCTGCAGTATACATAGAAAATTTCAAGGGGTTACGTGGTGAGGGTCTTGCGGTAGGCTGACACATACTAACAGACTTTTGATGAATTATAATTAGATAATACATTGATTTAATCAGAATAGTGTCCTCATCTTGGTTGTTATCGCTACAACGTTTCGGCTGTTGTTCCCCCCGGTCTTCTTTTGATGTCGTAATTGATAACTTTCTGGGGATTTCGAACCGGACCTTTTTCTCTGTTCTCATTCCACTGTCCATGTTATCACTTTCCTTACTAGAAACCTTTGACCAAAACTGTTACTCGAACCGTCAAATTGGTTACTTCAGTTTCTAACCTAATCTGGCTTATTAGCTAGATGACTGGCTGACTATGTATTTATCATGCGAACAGGCTGCACCAACAGAGCTATGGGGCAGAAAATTTATACATTTACTCTTTAACATGCCAAATACGCTTTTTTTCAGTTTCTCAAAATCCCCCATCCCAGTAGGTTTTTAGTGGAGGTTCAATTTACCATGTAAGCTCGTGCTAAATTGATCCCTGAATTCACGCTTGTTTCTTGAAAACCCAGATTTTTTAGAGACTAAACGAAAGACTAGAGAAGTAGCTTATTCATTTCCAATTTTTTAATTGATCACTCCAGACACAGCATGCTGCCAGAACACGATTGAATGATCAAACAGACCTGCTTTTGTAATAGAAAATATCAATACATCAATATCAATACATGGGGTCTTCTTAGTTAGTCCCCATCACACTAAATAATTATGGCTATTAGCAATCACCGAAGTCCCTCATTACCAGTGGTCTTCTATCTACTTTAAAATAGCTATTTTTGGCTTTTACGAGAAAAAAACAGAAATATCGTTTAGCTTCATGTCACAGCAAGCCATCTCCTTCCTCTCTCTGTCTCCGTCTCCTACATCCTAGTCTTCTGTACCTCCCACTGTGCCAACCTCCGACGACTCAGCATAACATACCCTCATCACCGTTTGGGAGGGGATCTGTGAACGCTCAAAAATGTTTCCTATATGAAGTAATGATAACTTTTCCTCCGCTTCGGCTTACGAAAGTTTTTTTTTTTTTTTTTTGTAAGAACATTATTTACGAATAGCGATGGAAGTATTTATTGTTCGACCGGCGTATACTATAAGTTAATGTAAACATAGTTTTATTCAATGATGATATTCTGGGCTCCACGACGCCCATGGTAGAGAATTGTGGCGAATCCTGAGAAAGGTCTATGTCCAGCGACGGACGTTAAAAGACTGGTGATGATGATGATGATGATGATGATGATGATGATGATGATGATGAATATTCCTGGTACGTTTAAAGGCAGAAAAAAATTTATTCAAAGATTTTTGAAAATTTGATTTAGATTTTTAAAATATTTATAAACTTATTTTTGAGCGAAATGCTCTTTTTTCTTTTTGCATACAATAAGTCTGCCATAATATCAAAAAACAGAAATTAAACATGGCCAAGCAAAGGAATTTTTTATATTATTTCTCAGTTTTTAATTTTCTGATTCAAAGCATAATTTCGACTCAAGCCCGGTTCTGTTTTTGCAAAAAATTATACTGATTTTAGTTTTTTAGGACATTAACTATGTTTTACATGGAAAACTTAGTCTGAATTTCTGACATGAAGAATTATCATTACTCGCTGAATATATATATATATATATATATATATATATATATATATAGATAGATAGATAGATAGATAGATAGATAGGTGAGAATCAGAAAGTGTTTCTTGAACTACCGTAGCAACCAATGTGTGTTTGTGTTTGTGTGCCTCAGCCTTCCCGGCCATACTGTTTTGTCTTCTGACTTGAAAATTGGTGTCAGTACTCCAATAGACCCTTTGAAAAAATGACTTATTCGATTTAAAAAAAAAAGGTTTTTCAAACATTTGGAGGTCTTATTTTGATGGATTGATTAATAACAACTACATTCTTCAGAATTTAGATGTTCCTGTTTTTATTTACTCTATTTTAGATGTCTTCGAATGGAAAACATCGGCGATATCATAAATAGAATTTATTCTGACCATATCTATTCTCCGATATAATCTTTTTAACACAATTTCTGGCGAGATTAATTTGTATTTTAGAAGTAGTATTTGCGACTTTTGCAAGTCTTTTTTTACAATCTGGGAAAAATGTTAAATCTACTTTAAAATTGTTATTTTTCGCTTTTACGGAAAAAAAACGAAAACATCGTTCAGCTTTGCGTCACAGTAAGCCATCTTCTTTCTCTCTCTGTCTCCACTTCATCATCATCATCATCATCATCATCAGTCTTTTAACGTCCGTCGTTAGACATAGACCTTCCTCAGTATTCGCCACACTTCTCTATCATGGGCGACGCAGGTCTAGTACTTTCTAAATTTGTCTAGCTCGT
The DNA here is from genome assembly GCA_963457665.1 of Thysanoteuthis rhombus. Taxonomy (NCBI): domain Eukaryota; kingdom Metazoa; phylum Mollusca; class Cephalopoda; order Oegopsida; family Thysanoteuthidae; genus Thysanoteuthis; species Thysanoteuthis major. The sequence goes on along the minus strand of OY735234.1, from coordinate 37,528,125 downwards.
CTCTCCATCTAATATTCTACTGGCCTCAGTTCCGCATGTGATCTCGAGGGATCCATGTCTTGAGTCGTGATGTCCATCGGTTGTCTACCATTCGTGCAACATGGCCAGCCCACTGCCATTTGAGTTTTCTAATGGATTCAATGATGTCCCTGACTCTTGTCTGCAAATCTGAGGTTGTTCAGATACTCGCCGTCTATTCTAATCCCTTTTCGCAGAGAACCTACACGACCTCCAACTAATGATAGATGAACTAAACGAAGAGAGCAAAAAAGTCGACCTACACATGAACTTCAGCAAGACGAAGATGGACATTCTTCCCTTTACTCTCAGTTCGTCTCGATGAACGATTCCAAAGTTCCTACTGTTAGCGAGATAAAGCATTTCCAATCAGCAGCCAATATCTACCCTCCTCTCTATGAAAGATACGAAGTCCCTACTTGCACCACGATCGAGAAGTTTCTCATCAGCACCCAGTGGAGTCAGTTGAAAAAGCAGAAACGAAAAAAGTATCCATTTCTGCATTTTACATGGTAAATCGAACCCCAGCCCCTAAGAAGATATTTTTGCAGTTGCTTTTCGAAAACTTTTCTACTAAAAGCCTTTCCAGGGTCACACATAGAAAATTTCATGGGGTTATGTTGTGTGATTTTTGCAGTAGGCTGATACATAGACCGTTTGTGAACTATAATGAGACTAGTGAATACCCTTGAAAAATGACGGCGTAATTTATGTATGGGTCAGCTTTAGGGAACGTAAAACTAATCTATTTAGTGATTTATTTTTAATAATGTAACTATCCTAATTGTAATTTTTTTCAAGTCTCAAATCTACGTAAAACATTTTTTCAGTCACTTACACGCTATTTTTTCTTTTATTTCATTTTAAACGCCCAGCAATTATATGACGCATTATTCATTATTATGCAATAAGAGCCTCATTTTGATACAACCCTTTAATTGTTTTAGCTATGTTAATCTATTTTACGTGGACCAATCCATTATAACTTTTAGGTTATAAAAGGAATCGGACAAAACATAAAACCATACATTAAAACATATTAATTTGCAGATATGGCTTTATATGGATAGATTATATACAGATTTAATCGAACTAGTGTCCTCATCTTGATTGTTAACGTCTCATCGTTTCTGCTGTTACACCCTCCGGCCTTCTATTGGAGCCTATTGTAATTGGTAACCAGCTGAAAATTTCAAACTAAACCCTTGCATGGGGGTAGATTGTTCTCATTTCACTGTGCATGCCAGAGGATATCTTGTATCAGTTCATTCTTGTTGGTTAATTCATCCTGACGTCAGCCTTTCCCACTAAACTAGGGATATATGACTTTTTTGTGCTACTTGGCCGAGGGATTGAACTCACGACCGCCAGGCATATCAAAAAGGTACGCTCAACCATCGCCCACATCCACTAGTAGCTGCTTCCTTAGGAATAGAGCACTCAGGTGGATGGGGAATTTATACATGAATAAATATATCGCTTAAATTCAGCCTTACTGACCGTCCAGTTCGGTAGCTCAGAGGTAGGATATCGGCCTCCGGGTCTGAAGCATAGCTTTCAATCTTTCCTTGTGGTACTGGATAGGATAATGGTAAGTCTATAGCCACCCTGAAGAGTTGTAATACAACGAAACAGCTGTCTGTGGATGGCACAATAATATATATATATTTATACATATATATATTGGACGAATAGTAACGATTCGATTTGGCATTGTACTTACATTGGAAATAGAGTACCACTTAAAAAACCATAAAAGATTACTTTAAAACATTTCCCATGGTCCATTAAGTATGCATACCAAATTTGGTTGAGCTGTGCCAATATTTAAGTGACAAACACTTGTTTTACACAATAGATATTTTATCCATGTGTCCAGTAACTGTCTCTTGTCTGCCTCTCCCACTGAATCAAAGTTTATGACTTTTTGCATTTCTTTAGGTTGTTCACAGTTCAAAGCATAATTTTCCTTTCTTTCTTGTGACGTTAACAGCCAAAACGGGGACGACAGTCCGATTAAATCAGTGTAGAAATTTATAAATCAGTTTATAATAATGTAATGTAAAATTTAATCTGGTTTTCCTGAGATTTCATTAGATGTGAACGGGGGTGTTAATCACATTAAAGAAATATATTTCTACGAGTTTTTTTTTTCCAAGGAAATATTACGATGAATAAATTTAGTCATTGCGGCACCAAGTGCAACAAGTTTTATTGAATTTCAATAATTAATTGAATTTGCGTTGATTTTTTAAAATGCAGATAAAATTCTACTTCTATTGATTTTTTACAGTTACATTCAGAGAGCGCATGCCTCTGCCAACGCTATTGTCAGGTGAAGTAAGTGTGCATGGATCCGCCCGAAAATTTAATCACTTCTTCTATCATCATCCCCCACACTAGATTGCATAGGAAATCATTGAGAACTAATGGAGATATCGTGTGGACTGACATATCACCTTTACCGATGTAAGGGGGGGGGTCACATAAGTTCGATGTAGGGCAGGTAATTGTGTTTGGATCCGCCCCAAATTTAATCACTTCTTCCGTAGCTAAAGCTAATTCCCATAAGGGAAGATATTTCTCAATCGAAGAGAAATTCCTGGATCCGCCCCAAATTATCCAGTTATCCCATACCCTCATTGCCCACCCTTACATAGACCGATGGAAAGACACGAACAATTGCATATATCTCTCAAATTTTGTTTGCTGCGGTAAACGACTGAAAAAAAGAGAATGGCCTCCGTTAAAGAAAAAGAAATAAAAACGAGTGACATTATAGATACAATGTCAGACAGTATTTGTCTACATTATAATAAAACTTTGTTTCAAAGAAGTTTTAACCAAATCTCCGTTAAGATATACGACAAAAAAATATTGATTGCATCAAAATAAAACGAAAAATATCTTCCAAAATGCAAGTTATGAATATATACATATATAGTTTAATCTCTCTCTCTCTCTCTCTCTCTCTCTCTCTCTCTCTCTCTCTCTCTCTCTCTCTCTATCTATCTATCTATCTATCTATCTATCTATCTATCTATAACTAAATCGCTTAGCTTAAATTAGTGATATTTTCTGGAACAGCTTCTACGGCAAATCCCCTCCTCCAGACTCCTGTAATCATTTTAGAGTTTCACACCACTTGCTTATTCAAAAATTTATCGAATCTGTTTTAAAAAGAATTCACATTTCTTTAACACACTTTTCCATTACGTAAATTCCTTATCCATACTATGTGGGCATTGAAAATATATTTTCGTATATCTCTCCTGGCTCTTTGTTGGTATATTTCCTATTTTTTTCTTTTACTCCATTTTTTTTTTGTATATTTTCTTACAAACGCTTTTAACCGATTTGAAAGTTGGTCTTAACATGTAATTTTCCCCGTTCAGAGAACTGTCGACTCTCGGTGCACTTGATAATATTCAAACAGAAATATCTCCGTTTTTATCTACAGGAGGAAATAATTCTTTACATCAGAAAATTCGTCAATTATTCATTTTCCTAAGGGTAAAGTGTTTTATATGATAATTCAATCAACTTCCTCCGTTCGATCTAAATGGATATTTGGTCAGAAGTGTCATCTAACGTAGTCTGCTTTTTTAATCGATGTTGGAGGCTGTGATCGATGTGTGAGTGTGTGCGTTTGTGTGTGTGGAATCTCTTTAATGTACAAAAAAACTTTGGCGTGACAAAAACTGAAAATAATTTTCAAACACAAAATCCCTGTATTTATATATTGGGTGGCGGTAAATCATTTTTGCTGTCAAAAAACTCTTATCTTTTTCTTTTCTTAAGGGTTAAAAGTTATATAATTCAATCAACTTTTGTCGCACGATTTGAATGGATTTCTGGTCGACAGTGTCAATCTAATATTGTCTGCTCTCTTAAACGATATATGAAGTGGTGATTAATGTATATTTGTGCAAGCCTTAAAATTAACATTATTTTAGTTCTGCTAAAAAAATGAAACATATTGAATTGCTCAATCGATAAATTAGTTTGGCAGTACGTCACCTAGAGGAGTGCATTTCTGTAAGTTTTTTCTGAAATTCGATGATTAAGAATTTTCATTTTCAAACCTATTGTCAAACTCCTAGAGAGTTGGCTTCATTATTGCAATTAGTCAGACTTGAAAGAGAGAGAGTTGGTCAAAGAAAGAGTGATTCTGTGACGTCATGTCGAGTTAACTCGCGTTTTACTTTTTCTTATTCATCTTTACTTTCTTTTCTTTCTTCTCTCCTCTTCTTAGCCCTATTCGTCCATAGCAGAAACTTCAAACTTAGCTCAGACACTCTCCCCTCAGAGGGAAAATTCTGTGGTTGAGATAGTTGTGCTTAGAGTGGAGTTTAACCCTGAAGCAGTCAGGCTTGTTTTGATATTTGTTATGACTAATTAGGAACCGTCAACTGGAACTGTCAACATAGGTATCTTCAGTTTTTTAGTTGATCTGGCTGACTAGCTGGCTATGCATACTTGTGGGTCTGGTCAATTCTCACCAAAACTATAGAGCTGAATATTTAAACATTTACTCCTCATTATATCAAGAAAAATGTTTGTTCTAGAGTTTTATGACTCTTCCCCAAATAGGTATATTTGTAGGGAGGATCAGTGTACAATGTAAATTTATGCTAAACTGGCCTTCCAGATTGTGTTTGGGAGCATTCAAGCTTGTTTGTTTGTTTGCTGCTTTTTTTCCAATTTGGACTTCATATTGATCCAACAAAAGGCTGGATGAAGTGACTTGTTCGTTGATCACCCTTTTTTTCTTTTATTGATCACACCAAAACGACGCACTGGCAGAAGACGTTTGTCACGTGATGATTTTCATTGAGTGACTGACAGACCTGCTCCGTAATCTTTTTGTTGCTGTTCTTCGCAACGTTTCGGCCGATCTATTTCTCCTCGGCCGTTAAATAACTGATGATATACTGAAATTATCTCGACGGCGTATCGAAAATCATCAACATAGGTTTCTTCAGTTTTTGAGTTGGTCTGGATGGTCGGCTATGTAAGTATGTATCATGAGTACAGTCCACACCGATGAAGTTGCAGGATTGAAAAATTAAACATTTACTCCTTATTACATCTAGAAAAATGTTTTTTGTTCTCAAAAATTCCTTCCCTAAATAGATTCTTAGTGTGTGAGAGGAGATTTGCAATATAAACTTATGTTAAATCGATCCTTCGGTTCGTGTCCAGCAGCATTTTTCAATGAATTCGGACGTTTTTTTAGTTATCACTGTCCAACAAAAGATGAAAGGAGTATCTTTTCCATTTATCACCCCCCTACACTTTTTCAATTTTTTAATTGATCACTCTCAATACAGCATACTACCAAAAGATGTTGAGTGGCCAACCAGACTTTATTTTATGATTAGTCTTTTCTTTATCTCTTGCGTTTTTATCGCCATTTTCTCGATTGAGGAAACTTGCCCCTGTGAAGTGTGAAGCAGGATAATACCTCACTGAAACATTGATATGTGCTTCGCATATTTTGGGGATCGTCTTTCATGGACAACGCCGTAACCTGTATGGTCACAGAAGCCTCTGGTTTGATGGAGTGCAAATCTATAGTTATATGGGTATCGCTCAACAAACTATATTGTTGGTTTTATCACCAAGCAATCGTCTTGAATTATTTGAATTATGTGATTTTTATCATACACTTTTACTAGCCATTTCTACTTCCATTATTGCTATTTAAATAAGTCTTATATCTCTATGTCCCCAATTAACGGACGTGATTTCTTCTTTTTTTTTTTTCATCAATTCTCCTGACAGATATAAGATTACGTCATCAGTGTTCACAAGCCTGGGATTATAGATCATTTTTTTGGTAGGGGGTACGATTTATATAATTCATATTTTCCCTTCTAGCGGTCTTCCTAATTCTTGGTTTCCATTTCAGATGTCCTTCTCATCTGCAGTTTCCCTTTCAGCAATCCTCCCTATCCGCGGTTTCAATTCCACTGATCCTCCCTTATCCTCGATTGACCTTTCAGAGGTTCCCTTTATCCGCAGTTTCCCTCTCAGTGCCCCTCTTATCCGCGGTGGACCTTTCAGTAACTCTCCCTTGTCCGCAGTTTCTCTTCCAGTGGCCCCGCTTTATTTGTGGTTTCCTTTTCAGCGATTCTCAATTATCCACGGTTTACTCTTCAGAGGTTCTTCCTATCCGCAGTTTCCTTCTCAGCGTCCCCCCTTATCAAGCAGCGGATCTTTCAATGATACACCCTTATTCGCGATTTGTCAGTGCCCCCCCTCCATCTGCGGTCTCAATTTCAGTGGTACGTGGACTCATCGTTAGAACTCCGTTTTTGTCATCACAAATTCTCTCCGTTCACACAGATATTAGGCTGATGCTGATGAAATGTCGTTTTGAAGTAATACAATGAAGGATGATATAAATAACAAAAATTGTAGACAATTCATCGAAATATGACCCATTTAAAGCAATAAACTTTTCCCAATGATCCTCTGATGAGAATACGTCTTCTCCGTGAAAATCATTCAAGTTCAGCGGTCACAAATCCAGTGAAAACATGAATTGCGATTTCCCACATCAAGTGCAAAATACTTGGAAAGCTGATGATCTTTAGAGGTAGTGTCAGGTGAACATGGAGGATGTTTCAAGATTTCATAGACTAACTCTCAAAGCTGAGACACCTTCAATTGAGAGGAGTGATGTCCAAACTGTCATGGAGCATTTCATTCAGTTCTTGTGGTGGCCAATTTTTCCAAATCTTCAACCTTTCCTATTGCCTTGAGATGACATGATATGGTCGCTGCTGAAGTTGTAAAGTATCCAAAAAATGCTCGAGACGTTGTTCGTGGGTCGTTGACCAATACTCTTATATATTTCTTCATAATATTTCTTCACAGGTTTGAGCCTTGCTCGAGGTTTATTATTGGTATCTATATTTCCAAACCTAAACCAACTGAACTAATGCTGAACAGTTCGCGCTGTTGTAGTGTTCACTCCAAATGCTTTGTTGATTTTATCAGCAGCCATGTCCTAGTTTGAAATCGTACTTAGAAATCAACTTCTCAGGTAACTACCATTACCTGTAAGGGCTTAAATGTCCAATAATGATGAATTATATCTCTGTTTATTTCAAATCTGAAGAAAATGCGATTACATTAGTCAATTTTTCAGTATTATTATCTGTGATGTAAAAAAGTGACATTTCATTTGATTCACCCTAATATTTTGATTATTAGATATATTGGGGAAAAAACCGTCAAACTCTCACCTAACAGTCATCGTAGGTTTCTTCAGTTATTATGTTGCTCTGGCTAGCTTGTTAACTATCGATGTACTTCTTGTATAGGAGCTGAAAATGGAGCTGAAGATTTTAACAATTCTCCTTTTTGTTAAGAAAAAAATGTTGTTTTATGCTTATTGAACCCCCCTAAAAGGGTTTTAGATGGGGTTCAATTTACAATGTAAGTTTATGCTAAATTAAACCCTTAGTTTACAGGTCGTATTGATACTCATTTTTTTGTTGTTTCAAGTCAAGAGAAGTAAATTATTGATTGAACAGCCTTTGTCCAAATTCTTTAATTGATCGCTCCCAGCATGGCAAGCTGCCAAAAGACGTTGGTCACGTAACAGTTTCCATTAACTAACTAACCAGAACTGTCTTGATATTAATTTTCATTTTTCAATTTTTTATCGATCGTTTTTAGCCCATTTTATCTTTGGGTTTAATATAAATTGTAATACTCTGAAGTTGTTTTGAGATTTTGCGGTCAAGTAATTTTCATTATGATTTTTGTCTCGCTCTTCCTTTGCCTTTGTGTTGCTTTTAATCTCAATTTTTATGTTGAATACACTCTGACCGTCAAAGTATTTAATGAAGACATGGAGTAAAGAAGTAGCTTCTGTAAAATTATTAACTATTTTCATTTCTTTTAGTATTACAAATCAGTATTCTTTTTATGACTACTTCTTACTTCCGTCTCGATCTTATTAGATGCGATAAAAAGCACCCAATAAAATTGAAATGGGAAAAAGTTGTCATAAAAACAATAATGAAGTATTTTCACAATTCATTTTTGACTGGTCTTCGCTTCGTCTAAGATGGTAGCTTTTTATGGCAACTCCTTAGGTCGAATTCTCTCCAAACGTTAGAGTAATAGCGTGAAGTCGGAATAAAGTACCTCCTGATGATTTATTTGAAATCTGAGATCAAGTAAATTTTCACTATTTTTTAACAGTTTTTTCTGTATCTTATTGATGCTTCTTATATAGTCAAAGGCCTTTTAATTGGGGGGAATATAGAAAGGGTCGGAGAAATTGCAGATACTAGTCAGTCACAATTAGGGACTGATATAAAAAGTGTAATCCAAAAACAGTCTGTTTAGTCTACTAAATACACTGAAAAAAGTATTATGTAGACCAATTATAAATAACCCTAATTTGTTGCACACAAATTTATTAGTTTATCTCAAAGTAATATTTATCATATTCAATCAGAAATTTACTTCGAGACTAACTGATGACTTCAGGTTAACAAAGTAATTTTCTCAAGTTGGTCCAAAGAAACGCTTTTTCCGGTCTAGTTGGCGTTCAATCCTTGTTAGAAGGGTCTTTTTTTTTATTAATTCTTATCACACTGAATAATTATAGCTATTGCAACTCACCAGATTTTTGTTCAATCGATGAATGTGAAAAAAAAATGTTAGTTAAAAGCCTCAACCACAAACTAACCTTTGCTCTGAGTGACTCACTCACTCACTAACCCTAACCCCAAACCTAGCATCTCAATAAGATAACAGGTCTTGTTAGTCACTCAATAGAAACTATCACCTGACCAACGTCTTTAGACGAGGTGCCGTGTTGAGGGTCATCAATAAAAAGAAAAATTGGAAAAAGGGGTGAGCAATGAAAACGTTTCTCCTCTTGCCTTTTTTGGCAGTGATCACTAAAATAAGCTCAGTATCGTTTATTTCGTATCCACCTCCGACACCAGCGACCAGGATTCTAGTCAAGGTAAGGTCTAGCTCCTCGAATGCAGATTTTCAAGAGGGGTTGACAGGCACTCCCTACTTGGATGACTGGGGCTATCCAATATTTTGATTCTCATTTACACCTGCATTAGGAACCATTAGCCGAAATTCTCTCGAAAACTGTCGACATAGTTTTCATTTTTTTTTCAAGCTGAGTTAGCTGACAGTCTGAGTGGGTATATATGTATCAGGTGTACAGGCTACTCCATTGGAGCTATAGGGCTGAAAATTTGAACATTTACTCCTTAATATGTCTAGAAAAAACTTTCTTTTTGTTTTCAAAATTCCTCCCAAAATAGTTTTTTTTGGGGGGGGGTTACAATATAAGTTTATGCTGAATCGGTCCCTAGTTTATGTCCAGCTGCGTTCACGCTTGTTCTTCTTTATGAATACTCCTTAGTATCCAATAGAAGTATTTTATTCATTCCTTTTTTTTTCCAAATTTAATTGATCAGCCCCAACATGTTACGCTGGCAGGTCATGTGACGGTTTCTGTTGAGTGACCAACAAGGAGTAAAGAGCCAAGAACGCCTCATTCTAGTACAATGGTCAGCAAGCTAGTCATATTACAGTGGCAATGGTATGCTAGATAGCTCGTTAACCATTGCCCTACGAAGAATTGATTCATTTACTGAATTACAACTGTAATGATCCGTCAATTTGGATTCCCAACCATTGAGTCACGAGCAGGTTGCAATTACTGTGCTTAGCTTAGTCTGGCACCCGACTACAAGCGTCGGAGATCCAAGCGGGGGGGTGTAAAACTCACTACAGTAGTAATGGTCTGTTAGAGTAGTCTGCTAAGTGCTAGCTGACATATCGGCGTAGCTTACTCTGACACAAGGCCACAAATGTTGGTCACCTTATAAAAATCGAGTTCATTATACTAGTAATGATCTCCAAGTTTATCTTGCTAATTATTGTGCCAGTCAAGAGAATATTTTTCAAAACTCGCCTTTCGCTGACCTAGGGTCTACTTAGACACACAAAAAACAAAGGGTCAACCTATACACTCCTTGATGAGATTATACTCGAATTGCCATTTAGGTTTTCTTATGATATCACTGGCCCCTAATTGTTTTCTAAAATACTCTGCTGTCTTGTGATCTCTCCGTTTGAAATTAAGCGTGATCGTCTCTTATGCACGTTGCATGGCTCTTAGTTTGAGTTCCAGTCTTAAGGTCAGATTCCATATTTTAGCTCCCTGTGTGACTATTGGGGGACGCATTGGTTCTGGGCCTTATTTTCAGAACTAACGGGATCTTTGGCCTTCAATGTTTGGCTTGCTCTACCGAAAGCCAGTCAATCTAGGGTGATCTTCCACTTGATCCCTTTTATTTTCTATTCCCTCAGTTATGTTTGCATCGTTTGCAATGAATTTCTTTACATGCTCTTAAAAGTGTCAAACGTTTGGTCAGATTAAAAGCAATATATCAAGATTTATGTCAAAGAACTCCAGTTAAGTACCAAACGTTTATTTTCAATGTTTATCTTCGATGTAACAAGTTCTATTTAATGATTTGTATTGAAGATTACAGGTTTCTTTATTGTGATTTGTCACTAAGTCTGTACGTATTGAATGCTAAATGAACGGAAATTAACTTTAAATTTAATGTGAGGGAATGCTTTTAAAGGCCATGACACACACACACACACACACACACACACACACACACACACACACACACACACATACATCCTCCTCCTCATCTTCCTCTAAAAAAATGTTCATAAAGGGTCAGGATTGTTTCATTAAAAATTGTAATTCATTTCAATTGAAAAAATGCTTTACCATGATTTCCTACGTATACTTTTAGTGTGTGCTTTGTCATTATGAAGATTATTATTAGATCGAAATAAAGTTTTCACGAATCCACACATATAACAATTAGCAATGTGCAGATGTCTTCTGTCAAGCTAAGGGACGCAACTTATGCAGTAAACTAGAAAATCGTTCGTGGAACTGACGCAGTAAAATAGAATTTAATTCATGTTCGAATGACGTACCAAAAATGCTGAATTTAAGGAACAATAATTAAAAACAAAAAATAATAAAAATCGCCATCACAGCCAATGTGACATGTGACAACCGTAATCATGGAAAATAAATTCAATGGAAGTATAAATGTGATCAGAACAAATTATATTTATCATATCAAGTAGAGTAAAAAAAAATTTCCCCAGAATAAAAAATAAAAAAACATTTTTAAAAAGGGTCTTGTGGAGTACTGATGCCAGGTAGATTGACTGGTATGACACACGCACATATTATAAAGGATAGAACCTATTGCCACCTATGGTGGCCACGGTTGTTGAATTCGTTTGCAGTCAACAAAACGCTAATCTCCAAGCTCACTACGATGCAAATCTCTGTTATCCACGTATATAAAGATACAATGTGTACATCCATATATTTCATGTATGCCGTCATTTCTAACGTCACGGTAAACTAGTTTGTATGATAAATTCTATTTGTGGTATTACTAGGTGACGTGAGCAACTGGTATTAACATTTCGAATCCAGATCATATCATCAGTCTTTTAACGTTCCTCGTTGGACATAGACCTTCCCTGGAATCTGCTACATTTCTCTATCATGGGCGTCGTGGAGAGGTAAAAGGCAATATTTTGAATCCTGGTTTTCGAGCGACAAAAACAATTTTTTTCAAGTTTTCGAACACTTCCTAAAATCATCGTAATCGTCCAGAAGTATGACGAATGATTGAAACAAAGAACTAGAATATTTATCAATCAATTTACAAAATAATTTACATTGCAAATTCTCTGTATTGTTCAGTATTTAGTTCTGTGTTCATTGTTCTGGGTCACTCCTTCCATTCGGTGAGGAATGGACGTTTCCAGGTTCCTACATTGACCAGGAAGTGACTCCGGTGATCCAAATCTTCGCCAGAGTTCAGTTTTTCAAGGCAACGATAGCGCCGCTCAGTAAATCTCCGCTTCGTTATCACCCACATGTTAATAAACTGTCAAACAAAACTGACTCCAGACATGGTAATACAGGTTTCTTCAGTTTTTAAGTTAGTCTGGCTGACTGACTGGCTGTATAAGTATTTATTACGCGTACAGGCTGGAATAATGGAATTAGAGGGTTGAGCATTTAAGCAGTTACTTATTATATCCAGAAAGAAATCGTTTTGTTTTTTGTTTTGTTTTGTTTTTTCTTAGTTTTTTTCCTCTCAAAAATACCCCCTTAATAGGTTTTTATTGAATGAATTCAATCTACTACTCGAGATTGTCTATTTTAAAGATCTTCAGACAGGCAATATTTTGTCTTAATATTTCAATCAGATCAACAATTTTCTTTTCCTTCTTTTTCTTCATCCAAGTAATAAATCGAGAAAAAAAAAGAATTATTGAACAAAAGAAACGAACTCATATCGAATTGCAGACTCCAAAACAAGCACCCTCTAAAAAACACGAGAACAAAAAACAAATAACAACAACAACTTGAACGATAACACTTAAATACGAACCAACAAAAATTGGATGGCAGGTAACAAAAATATAGATATCAAGACATCCCGAAACTAAATAGCAAACATACATAGACTAAACAAGAAAATACCAAAAAATGATCTGCATATAAAAACACAATACAGAACAGTTACCACACTCAAAAATAAATACATATTCAAAATCCCATTTCGAACTAAAGAAAATTACCAACAAAGCTTAACCCCCTACTTACCTCTAACTCTATTAATATAAAAACAACTACAATAAATGATATGGTGGTGTACTTTGTGAATACACGTGGAAATACATATGAATACACATTTATATCTGTCGCGTTGAAAGAAAAGAATAGAGCAAATATGGACTGTGAATGAACAAAAATGGGTTTTTGAGGTTGAGGCAGTTATTTGTGCCTTTGTATTGCCAGCGGCTACATAGCTAAATGGGAAGAGCAACGCGACATTGAAGCAGCTACCACAGCTTCGATTCCCATTTTTGTTAATTGCTCATTTGATCTACTTTGTCTAGGCTAAGTGATACATTGAGCGAGTGATGAAGGGAGATTATATCATATGAGAGTTTCAATATGATATAATGCAATTTATAAACATACTTATTTAAGTAGACAAAATCACCCAAATTATTATAATCCTATCATGAAAAGTACAAGGAATATAATAACATAATTATGATAATGATCGCTTAAACAATAACCTAATCTTGATATGATCTTTTCGAAAAATACAACAAATTTTCTGTGTATTTGTTCGTTTATTCTCTTATTGTTATCCCTCTTTGTTTGTTTGCGCTCAAGTGAGATGATCTCATTGGTTGATTTGCCTCCCTAATATGACATAACAATTACGTCATAGAAACTCTGTCGACTTTTGTCTGATCACTCACTGAAACAGCTAGCGAGTTGAGACTTCAGAACTTAAGATTAGCATACTTGAATTATTGAAAACAAATTACTTGATGGAATAACTTTAGGCTCTTTAGTGCCGATCCACATATAAATAAGCTCGTCATTTTTTACGCGTATTTTCTAGTAATATACATAGTAAACTAATAGGGTAAGTATGATAAAACAAAAAAGTCGGCCTACATATGAACTTCAGTCAGTAAAACAAAAATCATGAGCAACAATAGCATCGAGAATAAGGACATAACTATCAAAATCGAAAATGCAAAACGGGGGAAAGAAGACCACTGCGTTTACCTAGGACAATGAATCACCGTGAGATCCTCAAAAGAAGAAGAAATCAAGTGAAGAATCATTCAAGAATGGCCTTCGGCAGAGTAAGCTTAACTTTCAAAAACCAGACGATCCCAATGATCCTAAAAAGAAGAGTATACAACCAAACCCGATAGTCACTTATGGAGCTGAAACATGAAACCTAACCAAGAGACAGACTTGCAAACTGAGAAGCATGCAACGTGCACATAAAAGAATCATGCTCAATTTCACATGGAGAGATCACAAGACAGCACAGTATATAAGGAAGAAAACGGGACTCTGTGACATCATAGAATCTATCAAAAAACTTAAATGGCGATGGACAGGCCATGTTGCAAGAATGGCAGACAACCGATGGACAACACGACTCATAACATGGATCCCCAGAGATCACATGTGAAGCCGAGGCCGACAGAATACAAGATGGCGAGATGAACTATACTAATTCAGAAAATACTGTCTCAGCGACTACCATGATAGAGTATTGTGGCAGGTCCTGAGGAAGGTCTATGTCCAACGACGGACGATAAAAGACTGATGATGAGATGATGATGATGACAATGATGATGATGATGATGATGATGATGATGATGATGATGATGATGATGATGATGATGATCTCTTCCAAAAATCCAAGGAATGTAACAGCCCGTCCAAAAAAAAAAGTGAACTATGACAGGTACAAAGTATTTCGCACATAATAGATATCAAATATCAAAATCTCGTATCAAATAAAACAACAATAGAAACTCAACCTTAATCCCAAATTAATTGATATATAAATAAACTTTTAGAAAAAAACACAATTACGGACAACAACATAGAACACTACAAAAAAGAAAGAAAGAAAAGAACAAAAGAGGAAGAGAAAAAGGGAAAAGCAAACAAATGAATAAGGATGTGTAATGAGAAAAATACACTTATTCTCGAAAAAGAAAACCAAGTTAAAATTCTTCAACTACAAAAACATTCAAACAAAATTATTTAATTTATCTTTCATAAATAAATGCATAGAAGACCATACAAAAAAATCCCCATAAACAACAAACTTGACCCAAAAAACGAACTAATGAGGTAAATGAGGAAGACACACAGGCACACGAACACTAACATACATATAAACATACATACTTACTTATACGCACACACTAAAATCATTCACACCCAGACACGAAGACACGATACGAAGATCAAAACCAGGCAATATGACCCAATTACCATCAAGAGACAGACCGGATGTGGAAAAGGGAGGAAAAGAAAAATTAGCTGATATCATATTGAAATATTAAAACAAAATATTGCCTGTCTGAAGACCTGTAAAACGGAGATTCTCGAGTAGTAGGCTAACTTAAGATGAACATTATATATAGAGAGAGAGACAGACAGACCGACAGATAGATACATAAAAATGATTGCCTTATATATAGGTTTGTTCGCAAAGCAAGAAAGAAATATAAGCTAATAGCCATCATCTTTTGAAAGATACACACGCTCACATATATACACACACATTCACAAACACACTTGCACATAAAATCTTCGCAGAAAAAAAAAAATATATATATATATATATATATATATATATATATATATATATATATATATATATATATATATATATATATATATATGCAATCAGAATTCACCTCACTTCTTTCTTTCCTCTATGGAAACATTTAAAAAATCTGATTGGACGGATTCTCTAATTTGTGGAAGAAAAACTTAAACTATTGATTTTCCTTTAACGCGAGAATTGAGTTGTTACGAATTAAAATTGCAAAGGTTAAATTATAACATTTTCAATAAGAAAACAACGAAGTAAACCTGCCTTCAAAGGAGTCCGTAAATACCACTGCACAGTTCATAGGCTCAGTTTTTGAATAAATATGTATAATATGATAATATATACAAATATGTATGAGTTTCTTGTGAATAGGTCAAACCTGGAGTTTTGGTCAACAAGTCATTAATTTTCACATGCTTCTGGTATAGGTCAAGCCTTTATTTTGAGACAAGAGATCATTGATTTGTAATAAGCATCGTGTATTGGTCGAACGTTGAATTTATTACGTTATTCCATCATGACAAACTCTCTCAACTCCAAATTGGCCTTTTGCTGAACAGGCGCAAAGATTCATTTTTGAAGGTTTAGGCTTACGAGAATATTAGATTTATTCATTTCTAGACTAGCCTATAAACGTGCTTAATGCCTGAATTTTCCATATTTCGGAAGACCAAACTCATGATGGAATATATTTGTCCCATTAGACATTTATTCCGGAACATATCTATCCCAGTAGACATTTATTGTCGTTAGGGTTTTCTCATTACTCTGAACAGAAATAAATATGTAATTCTCATACTGGACACCCAGTAATAGCGATGAAAATAAATATCATATCCAGGAATTCAACTAATTTACATAATACTTTTGTGTAAAATTAACGAATTTTGGCGAAATATGAATAAGGCTTATATGCCTTTAAGTTACATAACAAAAACTACAATCAAAACGTCTCCTGGGACGACTCTGTCCCAACCGTTGAAATGAAACATAAAATAAAATTAGAGCCTAGGTTTTTCTTACCTTTTTACTCTTTCATATAACAATCTACCAGAAATATATTATATACTTAAAGGTTGTGTTGAAAACACAGAATTAGCAAATCACTTAACCTACACATATTTCCTATCATCATCATCATCATCATCAGTCTTTTAACGTCCATCGTTGGATATAGACCTTCCCCAGGATTCATCACTCCTCTCTATCATGGGCGTAGTGGAGCCAATATTTTCTGAGCTTGCCAAGTCTGTCTCGCCATCTTGTATTCTGCCGACCTCGGTTGCGCATGTGATCTCTGGGGATCCATGCAACATAACCAGCCCATTGCCATTTAAGGTTTCTAATGGATTCTATGATGTCTCAGACTCCTGTTTTCCCCTTTATATACCGTGCTGTCTTGTGATCTCCCATGTGAGATTGAGCATGATTCTTTCATGTGCACGTTGCATGCTTCTCAGTCTTTGGGTTTGTCTCTTGGTTAGGTTCTATGTTACAGCTCCACAGGTGACTATCGAGAGGATGTATTGGTAGTATGCCCTTCTTTTTCGGACTAATAGGATTTTCTTGTCCTTGAATGTTGAGCTTGCTCTACCGAAAGCTTGCCATCTTAGAGTGATTCTTCGCTTGATTTCTTCTCCTTTTTTGGATTTCATTCAGTCATGAAATGTAAACTAATATGGATGACGTCATTATCTGCGGTTGTAAAAGCCAAGAAAATCTCATTTACAATATTTTCCGGTAAACATACGTCCCAGTAGACTTTTAAAAGAGATCTATATGATTGATATGTACATCTCAGCACTCATAGAAAACCTCAGGATGTATACTTTGGTGGATTAACCAATAGCCAAAGTAGGCTTAAGCTTAAGCGCCTGCCAGAAAGGAGGGTCCAAGAGCAAAGAAATAACACAGAACTTTTTAGAGAAAAAATAAGAAGAAAATAGAAAATAAAATAATTGAATAACAGGTCTGGTTAGTCACTCGATATGACCCAAGTGACCATCGTCTTTTGGCAGCATGTTGTGTCCGGGATGATCGATTTAAAAAAAAGTGTGAATTTCCAAAATACAAGCATAAACATTGTCAGGCACAATCTAAGGGTCCAGTTTAGCATGAATTTACATTGTAAACTAAACCCTTCCACTAAAATCTTATCAGGGGGGGGCCTTTCTAAAAAATGTTTTTTTCTAGATATAATAAGAATTAAATGTTGAAATTTTCAGCCCTCTAGTCCAATTGGTGAGACACGTGACACTTATATAGATTGATAGCAAAACTGGAAAAAACACTTAAAAACTGACAGTTTTAAGTATATTTATTGACATAAGTACCAACGGCCTGCATAATGACCGAGAAAGTTGCGTATTTCCCCTCGTCACCAGTGAGTCCCGTTAAAAAACTGAATTTCTAAATCTTATTTGGTAAGTCAGAACCTCCCACCTTATTTTTGATGACTTTTATCCTGTTACAGAGTATAGGGTTGTTTGGGCATCATACATGACTTTATCATGGGTGTTTCGAGGGCGAAGTAACCTGATGGTGCCTATCTATCTTCTGACTAGTTTTGAATCAGAGATGTTCGCCTCCTAGACAGGTTGCCACCCATAGCTAGAGTGTACAATCTGCCTTGCTATTTTACACATAGCTTGCAGGGAGAGACTGATTCATGTTTTTCCCAAATGTATTACTTTGAAGTGAAAACAAACTGCCACCAGGGATTGAACTTGGCCCGCCGATTCCATTGTCCCTGCCGTAACTGTACGGCTACTCCTTACTTTAAAATATAGATGTTGCACTCATTTCCAAACGTTTTAGATCCGTGCATGACGAAGGCAAGCTCAGTCAAAGCTGGATTTCGAGTGGCAATTTTTTGATTGGGACACCCTCCCCTTTTGGATGATTGCTGCTGTATGATCTTCCTATCGCTCATTATCTTTGTGTTAGTCTTTGTTCTAGATTAATCTATAGACTTGAGTGATAAGGGTTTACAGTGGTGTTAATGAGCCAATCTCTGACTCGGCACATCAACGGTAAAAATGAAATGAATTAGACGAAAAGATTTCAGTAGTCTATGTACGAAATTATCATATCAGCATATTGATATACATGATGTGTTTCAAGGTAAATAATTACAATTTACTCTGACCGTCATATTTCAAATCTGAGTAAAAGTAATTCCCTTATTCATCTGATGAGCTGAAGTAGCGAAAGGAAGGTAAACAATTGTTATAGACCAATTTTCCTAACTAAATCGATCGATATATATATATATATATATATATATATATATATATATATATATATATATATGTATATATATATATATATATATGTGTGTGTGTGTGTGTGTGTGTGTATATATATATATGATTTTTTTGTTATTTAAAATGAATCTCAATTATACTTTACACGGAACCACAACGACACCACAAATATCTATCATCCGTGATGGATAACACAAGAATTACAAACACAACACAAAATGTAGAAGATGGCAAATTATGGAGGTTAATTGAATCATAGAAGCCCCAAACATTGACTCGACCGAAATGGAGAGGTGTTGTTCCCTTTTCATTCGGTTATTTTCCTATGTCATTGCTACCGGATACACATTTTGGTACTGAAAATTGCAAATTCGTATGAACACTCCACTGGACATTTTCTGAAAATGGATTTGGAAAAAAAAAATCTTTCGCAATTCGGAGTTCGTTTTACTCATGTTATGTCATATTAGTGCTACTTGACACATCGTTTAGCATAGACCCTTTCGAATTCACATAGGTACTACACTAGACGTCCTCTAGAAACATTATTCAAGATTTAGGAATTTTTTTTTTTTTTTTTTTGCGTTTCTTCTAATCTTTTGTCTGCGCTACCGGGCACACCATTTGGTCTAAAATCTAACAAATGCACATAAACACACCTTGTAGGTACCTTCTTTTCATTTATGTATCATTTTTTTTTTTTGTGAGAGCGTCAGCCGACATCTTTGCTCCCGCTACACACCACGTGACCTTACTTTCAGAATCGCTGATATAAAGGGAAAATGAACAGTATCAAGGGAAATAACTCTGAAAATCTAATAAATGCTTTTTGACCGAGAAGATGCCTTTTGTGAAAAATGATTGTCGGCTTCTTTTCGGGATCTTGTATAATTGTGTCAGCGCTGACGAACATACTTCGTTGATTCACTTAATAAAGTATTATTAGTGGGGACAAGGTGGTAGATTTTACATTTTTTTGTAATATATAATGAATGTTAACTACGCATTACACAGAACTACACACTTACACAAACACCCGCCGGCTCCTTAGGGATCACACTAGAATTTTATGTAGCACAAACGGTAGAAGAAGATAGCAAATTATGAAGTCTATTCTTATTAAAGCGGAACAACCAACCATCACCAAAATATTATATATCTTGGAGCAGGTATTTTAAAAGACCTTTTACACTCCCCTAAGTGGAAATGACGTCATTGGCATATGATGTAATGTACAACTGAAAAATCAAAAATTATAGAAACTCGCAATCACAGTTAATAATTTTACAACCTTAGCGTCAAAATTCGAAGTCATGTAAAAATATTCTATTGGAGAATAGATACGATCAGAATAAACTGAATAAAATGAAATCACTGGCGTTTTCCACTGAAAAACATCAAAAACAGAGTAAAACATCTAGAATCATCTAGATTCTGGAGAACTTTTTAAAGTCTGTAGACAAAACGGTATGACCAGGAGCGCTGGAACACCATGATCAACAAAGATTTTAAACTTTACTCAGTACATTCGTTCTTTACAGTGACATACGATGGTCCTAAATATGAGAAACACAATTTTATGAACTTCCGAAAGTTTTTATTTATCTTTTATTCTGTCTTGAAACTACTTGATCGCGAACAGGTAAAGTTAACTAAAAAATTGAATAGACAAATATTGTCTGCTGCATTCAATGATATATGTTTAAAAGAAAAATTGTGGTATATATATCTTTGTGTGGATGTGAGGTGAACCGACAGAATGTTGATGAAAGTGACAACTGAAAGATGAAGAGAAAAAATTCAGAGAAAAGCAGGTGTTACATCTCGAAAATTCTTATTATCACGAGGGTATGTTTTAATGCGTTTTAAATATTAAATACAAACACCATGCAGATACATTATTTTCGAATGAAGTAAACGAAATCTGAAAGGTAAAACGAAATATGGGTGAAAGCCAACAAAACAGCCAACGTATATAAAATATAAAACCAGAAAACAACATCAACTTATTGACAGAAAATGTGGCAAGCTATGAAAAGGGAAAGATGCACGACATCTAAAGGACAATCAATTACAAGCCGGAAAAATAACAAACTTAAAATTTGTGGAAGAGTTGTAGCAACGCCATAAGAAGAAAGCATTCACACTTTCTAAAGACCACTAAAAGACTAACCAACAAGCCAACCGTACGACTTATTAATCCATCTAAAGTAGAGATTGGAAAGTTTAACAAAATCATATTTGAAAGGATTAACACTGAAAATAAATTCTTACAGATTTAACCAGAGGATGAATACCCAACAAGTCATACATCTGATTGAAAAAATTGAAAGTAAAATAAAATTCAATACAATTTGACATAATTGATTTTTCTATCTGTCTATAACAGAAGAAACTATTAATAAGGCCTTTGCAACGGCAGATATATACACTAACATTAGCAATTTAGATATTAACATAATCAAATAATGCAGATAAACAATTTCATTTAATAACGAAGTGCAACAGAATAAGAAAAAACGTCAACTCTAACTTTGACATTTTAGTGAGTGCATACGACTCAGCCCAATTATCAGACTTAATTGGATTCTACAGCCTATACACATTTACCACTAGGCGTTAACTTCAATCTTGATTTAAAAACTATTGGAGCATATAATGAAAAAAAATAGTATCCACTATTTACTCTAAAACGAGTTCCAAATCTAATTAAAACATCAAATTCATCAGATAGAAAAGTTTTGTTTTCCAAAAAACTGCTGAATTTACCGGAAAGCACTTGAAAATGGTGGATTTGTAAAACATAAACTAGAATTTAATAATGAACTTTCAAACAAACAAAACATTTACAACTAAGGTTATAAGCAATGTTGGTGAAATTTTGCTTAATTTGGTTAGAAAACATTTCCCACGTACACAAAATGTTCAACTAAAACAAGATAAAGCAGGGTACAGCTGTATGAACAATTTTTTAAAGAAATCACAATGACAAAATATTGAATCCATTGACTAAAAAAACGACAAACACATATCCAGAAAAAATGTAACTGCTGCGAACCTGAAAATGCATTTTACAAAGCAAATACCTTATACTTGAAATTGTATACAGAGCACATATATACAAAGCTGCAGAGCAAAGCAACTCCAAATTTTACTTCTCTAAACTAAATTTGAGCCCCTTTCACAAATAGCAACCATGGAAACGATATCTCTCTCTCCGGTCATTTCTGGAAACTCAGAGATAGAGGAAAAATCCGATTATCGATTGGAAAATAATAAAAAAGACAAGACCATGGACAAACATTTATATAAGGTGTAAATTGCACCGCAGAGAGAAATTGAACCTATAAACGTTCCTTGGTGGAGATACATTACTTATCTCAAGGTCAGAAATAGCGGCCAAATGTATACACAAAGCAAAATTCATGAAAAATGAATAAAATAATGAAGAATTACAAACATGCTAATAGTAATAATTAAGTATGAAAAAACTTAATCAAATGATATTTTTAAGAAAACCAACAAACAAAAAAATTACCCAAATTCAAAAAATCGTAAAAACTTTGAAATTACAATTACCATTAAAACTATTTATGTGTAACTTGACAGCACACACTAAAGGATATACCAAGTTTCATCATGTAGTGGTATGATGAATGGGTAGGAACTAGAAATTACTCTTAACGGTCACAATTTTTAATCTCAATGAAGCGATTCTCTCTCAGTCTATAAATGAAATGCAAACTATATTACATTTCAAGCTAACACAATGAAACAAAGGTTAATCATTGTCATAGACCAAATTTCCACAGTTACAGGCAAATCTCGAAGAAGCCCAAAAGGGTAGAAACATAAGCACGTTTGTGTAGTAAATCCATTATTTTACCATGTCTAAAGCTATGCTCTAACTGAATGTTTGTCTATAGTACTGTCAAAGTTATTACGCACTTTTTCAAAATTGACTTAACTCATGTTTAAACTCTATTTAAACAACAAAGAAGCAAACAGTAATAAATGTTCTTATGCATTTAGAATTCTGCACTCATTAGAGTATTCGGTACAAGGTGAATTGTCCTCAAATGACCTCAAGTAGATTTAATCTCATCCTATTCGATAGTGGCTGCTGATCTCAGGTAAATTAGTATACCCTTTTGAGACTTCCTGTTTTCTACTATGTGCCCATTCAACCTCATTTATAATAACAGGTCTCAAAACAAACATGTCACTCTTGTAGTTGTGAATACCGTGCACGCTTGTTCAATACTGCCATCATGGGACGTGATGAAGATTCTAACCAAACGAAAAGCATTTTAGTGGAAATCTGTTTAAAAGACGTTTTCGTTCCGATGAAATAACAAAAGAGTGGGAATACCCAGGCGAAGTATATTCAACATGAAGAAGAAACTGAAAAAAGGCGTGTTGACGTGTCGGAAACTGTGGACGAAAGCATCTTTCAATTCAAAGACAAGATAGAATGGTGCTTGCACTTTGCAGGAAACGAAGATCCACATCATTCCAAGACTTTCTATCTTGTCTTTGGGTTGGTAAGAAATGTCAAACCAATGGGACCACGTACACTATGATAAACAAAGCAAAACGAACAAGAGTCTCGTTCGTTACGCTGAATAGATTTATCTGGAGAAGATACAGTGTTTATAAATTCAATGAATCTCACGAGCAATGGCTTGTGAGTCTAGTACCCAAACAACTGTTCTAAGGTAGGTATTCTCAGTCCTGGATAGTTTTGTTTTTTCCTTTACAGAAATCCTCTGCTCTCTAAAGGTTCATTTGATTTGTCGACTTTTATGATAAAAACTGAATATAGTGTTCTGTGTTTGTTTTGCAGCGAGCTTTTATGGAGGTAGCATGCATCATCATTATTTTGGGGTCTAGGTACACTCCAAAAAATCTCCAACATAAATAAATGGAATTAGCTTCTTCGCTTGGCACCATTTCGGTTAACAAAAGATTCCATTGGAGCTCTCTCTTCTTGAATTCCTGCATTTGAGAGAACAATGAGTTCTAGAACAGCCAGTATTGCGGCGGGGTTTCAAAATGACTTGATGCATTCGATCGCAGAATTTTTCAAAGTTTCTTGTGTATTTTATTACAATGTCAAGTCATAAAAAACGAAGTCCATTTTGGCATTCTTAATCCACGGACGGTGGGTATTTTCGTCTACAAAAGGGATCGGCGAACTTCGGCCACAGTGAAAATGAGGCCTGCGACATCATTTAATCCGATTCGCTGATGTGGCATGCAATCATTGTTTTCCTTATCCATCTTTGGTTAAAGAACAATAAAATTCCGTCATGAAAAATAGTGCAAAAAGTTGATTTTTTTAGTATCTTCAAATGGATCAATATTTTATTGCTAAAAATGTTTTAACACTACGCATTCCGAAATCCCATAGTTCTCATTGATTGATTGTATATGGAAGCTTACGTAGGTCTATAGTCACGTTGTGGAAAACATTGAAGTAATTCAAACAAGAAGCATAAGTTCAATGATGCATTAACAACCCGTGGTGATAGTAACAGGGGGAGGAGGAAGAGGAGAAGAGGAGGAGGAAGAAGAACAAGAAATCTTCATTTTAGTTGATTCTCATACACAAGTACTGAAGTATGTAAATATTCTGAGAGGACTATATTCAATAAGAACCGTAAATCGCTTTTTTAATACAAAAATGCTCAAGTCGTACACTGTATTATTACATCATATCATTGATGACGTCACACCTTTAATGACATCACATCTCTTCCTTCCTTCCTATTTCAATTGTATGGTCATAGTTTCATTTTTAATCGCTTTTGTCCTCAAGTCATAAAAAACGTTTCTAATCCGGTCCGCCTCTAAAAGAGATTGCCGACCCCTGGTCTACAACTCCATCGACCAGATAAATCTTGGGCTAAGCCAACCTCGGTAAAAAGTTGCACACTTTTTACCGAGGTCAACTTAGCAGGGTAAAATTAGCAAGAAACCAATGGTTTTTTTTTTGTGGGGGGATCAGACAAATTGACGGCTGACTTTCGTTTCAGGTCGGTAAACTGAAAAGAAAACTGAGTTTAAGGCACTTAGAGAGTGTGTACCTTAGCCAATGTAATATACTATCTAAAAACTGAATGAAAGTTAGTAAATATATAGCTGTTCCGAAAGAGAGCTAACAGCACGTTTTGATTTTTCATACTTCGGCTTAGCATTTTTCAATACGTGGAAAAGAATCCTGGATCCGCCCCAAAATCTAATCAATTCCTCTTTAGCCAATGACCCACTCTTCCAAAATATATAATTGAAATTTATTGGGAACTTTCGGAGATACAGTGTGTACAAACATTATTGAATGCATATATCAACGTGGTAAGAATTGTTATTGTTCTTGTTGTTCATTTTAAGGTAGAAATTTTAAATACAAAAGACAGAGTCAACTCCAGACTTGGACTGTTATTCGATAAAAAGAATTAACTGCAGCAGAGGTACTTTCAGTTGCTTCTACTTGATGTTCCGTGTTGGAACATTTTCATAAAAACGAAAAAAAAACGCATAAAACGAAAAAGTATTTTCATTAAAAATTTTAAAAAACCCAAGAATCAGTTATTTTTATTTTTTGAATTTACCAGCATAAAACAAAAGATCGCCTAATCAGCCCACCATTGCTCTACGGCTGGAGCTCTACAGCACCAACAGATCAAAACGAGATGAAATAGATCTCTTACAACAGAGTGGTAAGTAGAGAATAGATGAAAGAATGTTTGATTAGTACCACAATACAAGATGGAGGACGTCTGTCGTAACGTTCGGGTAAGTAAGAAATAAATGGAAGAACGGCTCAATGGTCCAAAGATGGCTATTTCGCTTTTTCTATTTTCTGAAGATTTTTTCTGCAGAGATACAAATTGAAGATTCCTGGATAATGGTTTTGATTATTCTGGGAACCATTCAACATCGTTTCGGCACCATTCGGATTTTATTTCGCTAGTGTAATTTATCCAACATCACGTCGCTGAGGTAAGGACTGACCCGTTTGGATTTTATCTACATTTATTCAAACAAAAATACGGTGAACTGTAATAGCTATAATTATTTAGTGACTGACGAAAGAAAACCGTAATTTTGCGTGGATGATTAAATAGAAAATTTCTAAATAATGGTTTTGGTTCTCCAGGGAACCTTTCAACAGGATTCCAGCTATGGTCGAATTTCGTTCGTGCTTTGCTTTTGTGAGGGTAATTTATCAAACTGGGGGCATTTGGCGAACGTCAGTGGGATGAAGGTTGGTTAGCCTGGGAGATAGGAATTTGAAATTTGTGAGGATATTTAGAAATCCTAACAGCTTCGTAATAACTGAATACAGGGCCTGGCTTATTTGTTTGGAAACAATAATGTCTGAGAGCGTATAATGAATCTTTGTCATAATTCCATGAGTTATTCGAACTAGTGTCAGTTATTTGTCTCTTCCATAAAAGGTTATAGATTCGAGAGACAATGGCAGTGACTCGTCTCAGACAATAAGTAAGGTCTGAACGTCGTAAAAAAATATTTGAATTGTTGAATAAGGACAATGACTCATCCAAAAAACGTCTCTCCGGAGAGTATCCAGCCATTTTGAATATTTCGAGAATCGACTGCGCAGTCATGATTTAATGTGGCCACCAATCAGAAAGGTTCTTATTGAACGTGCATGAACAGACATTCTCGTAGGCTTACTCAGTTACACAGTGAGACGTCCTTGAGCGAGATTGTGTACTGTGTGACCGTCGCACTCACAATGACCAACATAACAATGCACTAGCTCATTCGTCGCGTCTCGTGCATGTTTTGAGGGTGGGGGATAATAGCATCATCTATATCTGCAAGCCTCTTCTTCCTTTATTCCAGATTTGTCCCCTTTTCTGGCTTTTCTCAAAGAGATTTTAAACTGTGGGCATTATCAAGGAAAAAGCGACGAAGCAGCTGATGGCGATCCCGAAAGTAGAAGGGGCACTTAGATAAATGTTTGGGCTCCCAATCGAGTACTTTGAAAGAGGGCTGAAGCATCATTGAGTTAGGCAGGGTATTCTTTCGTTAATATTAGATAGCTTGATACTTTCTCTACATACCTTGTATAATTATATCTCACTATAACAGACAACATTTGACGATAGGTCTTTTTCACAAGTTTTTGTTTTGTTTTTTTTGTTGGAATAAAAACATCTAGATCCTTCGGTCGTGGCCACAGACACCAGAGCGTACCTTGATTCTACAATTTTTTTTCTACGATCGAGAGGTACTGTCTGGAAGATGGATCTCTGGTCACCAGTTTATTTTTTCACTTGCTTGGTTGCCTGCAAGTAAAAAGGATCGTCTCGTACTTAATCTGCTAACATAAAATAGCACAAATCCTTTGATTGGCAGATCATGTCTCATTTTCTATTTTATGTGAAGACATAAGTAAATAGTTTGGGTTTTTTCGTTACTGCCAATCAGAAAGTAATGCCCATAATTTCAGATCAGTGAGGGAAGAAAAAAACAAGTTCCAAGCGAATTTATCATCTCTACTCAGGGTTTAGCTGTGAAAATTAAGTCTTAAGACAAGAAAATTGAACATACCACTCTGATAATTATTTGCACGGCAGCAACCTGTCCCTCATCCACTTCGATTTCAAAATACTGCCTCTAAAAATGACACTTTTTTTTTCGCATTATCACAATGATAAAAGCCCTAAATTTATACCACTGACAATATCCACTTTTTTTAATTTGGACACGATCACCCTCTCCTTGCTGTGTTTTTGTGGTCTCCCTCGACAATATATATATATATACATATATATATAGGGAGGGAGAGAATGAGAGAGAGAGAGTGTGTGTGTGTCTCTGTATGTCAGTCTGTCGGAGTCTCTCTCTCTCTCCCTTTTTTTTAAAGTTTGGGTTTGGCCACCCTTGCACCTCCATCGAAAAACCTACTCGGGGGAAGAAATTCAAAAATAGATAAATAAATAAACATTTCCCTTCGTCCTTGAGAAGAGTAGTGTGTAAAATTTCAAGTCTCCATAATGAACGGTGTGTTTTGTGCCAAGAGCCAATAGATAGATAGATAGATAGATAGATAGATAGATAGATGGCACTTTCCCACCTTCTCTGTCACGTCCGGATAGATAGAAGACTGTGAAAATTAAGGCTTCAATAAAAAAATAAAACATACGGCTCTACAAACCATATCCCTGTTCTTCCGCCCTGTGCCAAGTCTTGATATGTAGAAGGTTTGGGACTGTGGTCTCCGAAAAAGTGTGAATTTTCAAAAAGCAAGAGTGGATTCTGTTGGACACAACTTAAGGAATCAAGTTAGAACATACTTACATTGCAGATTGAATTCCTCTGTAAAAAGAGCTGTTGGGAGGGTGTAAGAAAAAAAATTTCCTTCGTCCCCGAGATGAGTTCAAGCATAAATTTCCAAGTCTCTACAATGAACGGGCTGGTCACTACCAACGGCAGATACATAGTGAATCTCGAAAATCCGTCGTTGAAACTTATTATGTCTGTTCCGGTGGGGATTAAGTTGCATTGTCTTTTACTCACGTTGTAGAAACCCAATCCGTTGTGTTAATTTGGGGTCAAATTTCAACAGCTATTTGCTCTTTGAGAATCAATACATTACAGCCTTTCTCTCGAGCGGTCAGTCTTGTACCTTTTTACTTTACTTTTTACTTTTACCAGATCAGTCAGGTAGTCAGAGAGGCTAGAGCTGCTGAAAGTTTGAAATTTAAAAGAAAATAAGTGGATATTTTTATTGTCATTTTACGTTTAGAATTTTAAGAAGAAATGTCCACGTTTTTCTGATATTTCCTGAAGGCAGAGGAGCAAATTTGATGTGATTTCCACGGCCTTTTTCTTAGTCATCACCAAAAATTAATCTTCAAGAAGTACAGAAGACTAAAAAGATTACATTGCATTTATTTCTTCTCTTCTTTCTAAAAGTTCAATTCGTGGTGTTAGTTTGGGGTCAAATTATGACAGCAATTTGATCTTGGAGAATCAAAACATTTTAATCCTTCTCCTGAACGGTCCGTCTGTCTTTTAGTTGGGATCCTGATCAGTCGAGTGATCAGATTGCTGTAGCTTTGTCCGAGAAGAGGCTAAAGCTGTCAAAAGTTTGGAATAAGAAGAAACAAGCAATGTAGTGCAGTGGGAATTGATATGTTTATTTCGTTAATCTTTTAACCAGGCTTGGGTGTTTGGGTTTTCGTTTTTGTCACAACGGGGGGATTTCGGAGTCAGCTGGAACTATAGTTTGGATTTTGAATGTTTTTCTTGAAGATTATGCAAAATGTAAGTAGTTGGGACTGAACTGATTGATAGACAATGCCAATGTTAGAACAAAATTCTTCTAAACTCGAAGACGATCATCTGGGATTTTTAAACCACACTAATCACATCCCTGGTCAATTAAGAAAATTAAAACGATAATCTTGATGAGAGAAATTGTAAAGATGCACCAAGAATTCTTAGAACAATCAGGGATAGATAAATTCGTATGGATAGATTTTTTACCATCTGGGGCAGAAAGATTTTGTAAAGGTTGATCCGGAGTTAAAAAGAAAAAACAGCTCCGAAAGATTTGAAAAATAAAGGGAATCGGTCAAGTCTAAAGTTACTTGAGATTAGAAAGATATTGAATTCTTTTTTATTCATTATATGTTTGAAATATCAAACAGGAGATAATCTCACCCAAAAAGGTACATAACAGCCTGTAAAAATAATAATAATAATAATAATAATAATAATAATAATAATAATAATAATAATAATAATAATAATAATAATAATAATAATAATAATAATAATAATGTGGAGCTAGATGAAATAAGCTGCTCTGATTGGTCAGTTATATGTAAAGAAGTGGAAACACCCTTTATGGTGTCGAGATTGGGTCCTCAGCCAACTAAATCGTGTGGTGAGAGTAAAGGAGACGTTGGATTAATCTCTCAGATTGGACACATCATAAATAGAGCCGGAATATTAGCCCTGTGTTCACTGGATGTCGGCCTCGACAGTTCTTTCCCAGAAGTATGATCCAACACTACCAAAACTCGCTGCGACGATCCGACGATAATAATAACTCGCCATCACAGTCAATAATCGCACAACCGTGGCGTCAAAATTCGAAGTCATGTACAAAAAATTATATGTAAGAATAAATATGGTCAGAATGAATTATATTCATGACATCACTTGTGCTTTCCACCAAAAAACATCTAAAACATCTAGAATCTAGTTGTTATCAATAAACTCGTCGAGATAATGCCACAGAAAGGTTTTTTAAAAGAGCGTTTTTTCTAAAAATAAAGAGACCAAAAATAGAGCACAGGACTTGGGAGGGTGATCCACTGGAGACTAAGAGACATAAAACATTACAATCATATAAAGCAATAAAACATGCACGGATCAAAATCTGTCCTAGAGAATATTCCGACAGTTCACAGTATATAGACCTTAATAGGGAGCTTTAAAGGTTTTGGAATATGAAGATAACCATAGTGCCAATAGTAGTCGAAGCACTGGGAACAGTCCCCAAAAACCTTGCTGAAAGGCCTTGTGAAACTTGGAATCCGTGTAAGAACTGTGACTATCAATGATAAACAACTGGGTTGACAATGCAGATTATAGTAATAACCATCCCTTGGGGGCAACGATTGGGAAAAAAGTAAAAGAGTCAAATGAACATGTCAACTGCCTCTTACAGCCATTGGAAACTAAAAAAGTTAACGGATCTCAAAGCCTGATCTACGGTGGCACAAAATTCACGACACAACGAGAAACCATGAACAACAGGAAATAAAAGCTTACCTGGGAAATTGAATTAGGAAAAAAACCCAGATCTCCCGATGACAAAGAGACAAAGGATTACGGGAAAATACATCACACATGAACAGATCCCGTGCAAGACTATGGGACAAATACATGATCAGACAAGGAGGCATACCCGCTGCAGAGGAAGAATTACATCAGAGAATACTTGCCGAAGAAGCAAGACTAGAGAGATGGAGACTAAAGACTGCACGATACACACAGAACTATACTTTCCAAATCAACGAAAGAACTGAACAGTCTGAACGCTAATAGTAATGCATAGAGGGAAGCTCACAACAGCAGAAATAATCGACAACAATAAAAATCAGAGCATTGACCATATAGGACTGATACAAATACCTTGTAGTTCTCGAATGTGACGCAATAAAACGGAAAGAAATGAAAGAGAAAATGTTTTAAATGATACCTTAGCAGGATAAAAAAATATTAGGGACCAAGTTAAATAGCAGGAATACGTTAAAAGGATTGAACGTGCAAGAAGTATCGGTTGTAAGATATGCAGGTCCATTTCTTGTATGCATAAAAGATGAACCAGAGTATGGGAAAGTTGATGATGCACAAGGCTCTACACACCAGTGATGGTACAGATGGACTGTATAAGAAGAGAGAATAAGGCGACGAAGGACTCGTCAGCATAGAAAAATTGTGTCCAAAAGGCTAAAACAGGAATAGTATGCAGTGAAGATGTTATGCATAGTGCTCGAAGCAGTGCAACCGACAACAAAAAGGTTGAAAACAGGGTAGTAACAAAGGAGACAACAATGAAAACGAGATGGAAACGGGGAAAATACTGAGATAGAAAATATCACAGACGATCATGGACGTGGCTACGCAAAGGAAACCTAAAAAGAGGAACAGAACGACAGCCCAAAATAAATGCATCTGGACAAACTGGACGAAAGCGAAGATCCATAGAAGCCATACAAACAGTAAATGCCGCTTATGTGGAGAAAGATGTGAGACTGTAAACCACATAATCAGTGAATGTTGTAAACTAGCCCAGAAGGAGTACTAAAACGGACAGATAAAGGTACCAACCTTTGATCACTGGGAACTACGCAAACGACTGGGATTTGCTCATGTAGACAATTGTTATCAGCGCAAAACCGGAGAATGTCAGGGAAAACAGAAGCCACGACTTGCTCAGGGCTCCGAATCAATCACCCCATTCAAGCAATAAATCCAGATATGATAGTCGTTAACGAAGGAAAGAGAACCTGCCAATTAATAATTCACAGTGAAGATGAAAGATAGTGAACGACTTGGAAAATACCAGAACTTGGCAAGAGAGCTGAAAAAACTGTGAAACATGAAAGTTAGTGTGAGAAATTAAAATAAAACCTACGCGACCCATTGAATTTGGCTTTAAAAAATCCAAAATGGCAACACTGGCCAGAAGTTTGCCAACTGTTGATCGGAAGAAATATTTTAGATATTGCACCTGGTGTTACCAATAATAGAAGGCACACTAAAAACTGTGCAAAAGACATTGAAAATGAGTTTGGAGGATCTGGAGACAAGAGGAAGGGTTGAGACTATGCAAACCACTGTACTACTGGGATCTGCACAAATAATGAAGGGTGTACTGGAAATATGAGATCTACGATAATTGGTCGTTTACAATTAAAATGAAGAATTCATGCGTAATTAAAGATTGGGGAGGTGGAGAGGGCACAGCACTACTGAGATCCGTACAAATAATGAGGAAAGTACAGGAAATATGAGATTTAAGACCCCAGGCTGTTAGCAATGGCCTAACAACCGAGAAAAGGCACGGATACGGTACAAACCTTAACGCTGCTGTGATATGGGAGGAGGGTTGGAGACCTGAAGAGACTTGCTATCACTCGGTCTCCAGCGGTGATCACCAGGCAACTGGAACGCTGAGGGAGAGACTGGAGGAGATCGGGATTAGGGGAAGGATAGAGACCGTACAGACCACAGCACTACTGGGAACTGCACGGATACTGAGGAAGGTACTAGAGATATAAGTACTGCAACGAATTGTAGCTCTGTCGTGATATGCGAAAGAGAGAGGAGACGTTAGCTGAAGACCTGAGGAGACTTATTGTCACTCAGCCTTCAGCGATAACCACTGGGCAACCGGTGTGAAACTGTAAATCGTAGAATTACTGCGACCTATGAGTACTAGGAGAGGAGGGCAGGAGACTTGAGGAGACTTGCTGTCACTCAAACTCCAGCGGTTACCACCAGGCAACTGGTGTGAGATTCCAAATAATAATAATAATAATAATAATAATAATAATAATAATAATAATAATAATAATAATAAAAAGGAATGAACACCTGGGCTGTGTCAGTAGTTAGGTATACAGGACCATTCCTAGGATGGACAAAGGAAGAGCTCCAATCAATGGATAGGCGAACAAGGAAACTTATGACGATGCATAAAGCATTACACCCTAGGGATGATACAGATAGACTATACGTTAAGAGAAAAGAAGGTGGTAGGGGGCTCATCAGCATAGAAGATTGTGTCCAGAGAACTAAAGTAGTCCTAGATAGATATGTGCAAACAAATAGTGAAGAAATCATAAAGAGCGCGAGGGATAGTGCAACAAACAATAAAGTAGAAAACAATGGAACAGTACAGCAAACTAGAAAAGAAAAGTGGGAAGGGAAAAAATTGTACGGCGAGTTTAAAAGACAGATAAAAGATATAGCAGACGAGAAATCATGGACGTGGTTACGAAAGGGAAACCTTAAGAGAGAAACAGAATCGCTCATCATGGCAGCCCAAAACAAAAGCATAAGGACAAACTACATAAAAGCAAAAATCGACAGAACACAGACAAACAGCAAATGCCGCATGTGCGGTGAAAGAGATGAGACAGTAAACCACATAACTAGTGAATGTAGCCAACTCGCCCAGAAGGAGTATAAGCATAGACACGATAGAGTAGCAACGATGATACACAGGGAACTAAGTAAACAAATGGGATTCAACCATGGGGAAAAGTGGTATCAGCACAAGCCAGAGGCAGTTTTGGAGAATGACAACCACAAACTACTGTGGGACTTTGACAGCCAAACTGACCACCTCATCCAGGCAAGAAGGCCGGACTTAGTAATAATAGACAAAAAAAGGAAGGCCTGCCAAATAGTAGACGTTGCTGTACCTGCAGACCATAGAGTAAAAAAGAAGGAGGGTGAAAAAAGGGAAAAATACCAGGACCTAGCAAGGGAGTTAAAGGAAATGTGGAACATGAAAACCAGAGTAGTACCGGTCATAGTGGGAGCACTAGGAACTGTCCCCAAAACGCTGAGGGAGAGACTGGAGGAGATCGGGATTAGGGGAAGGATAGAGACCGTACAGACCACAGCACTACTGGGAACTGCACGGATACTGAGGAAGGTGCTAGAGATATAAGGACTGAAACGAATCGTAGCTCTGTCATGATATGCGAAAGAGGGAGGAGACGTTAGCTGAAGACCTGAGGAGACTTATTGTCACTCAGCCTTCAGCGATAACCACTGGGCAACCGGTGTGAAACTGTAAATCGCAGAATTACTGCGACCTATGAGTACTAGGAGAGGAGGGCTGGAGACTTGAGGAGACTTGGTGTCACTCAAACTCCAGCGGTTACCACCAGGCAACTGGTGTGAGATTCCAAATAATAATGATAATAATAATAATAATGATGATGATTTTGAATAATTTTAAATAGTTTGACACTAACTGATTTTGATAACAATAACAGTTTGGTGAATTTGATTTGGGGAACCCAAAATAACCTCTTGTGTGTGCTTTTGTTAATCGTGTGACCCCAAATAACCACTTGGTTTGCTTACACCGGGAGCTGACTCTGTTATAATAAATGGCTTCCTCCGAACGATGATAAAAACTGAGTATTGAATATGTAAAATATAATGAGGGCTAACATGACCTTTTTTTTAATTTAAAAGTCTATGGAAGGGAATCTAATTTGTATCTAACAAACTGCTGTACTTGTCTTTATAGTGAGTTGAATCCTTACAGGAATTTTAAAAGAATATAATACCTGTTAAAAAATTAGTAAATTCATGTGAATGTTAAACCAAATTTACAGCCAAAACTTGAAGAAAAAAACTGATGACTAATAGTCCCAAGGGGAGTAACTACGTTGAATGCAGAGTAAGAGTTACTTCCCATAGGATCACACGTTCATTTACATATGTTCGACATCTACCCAAAACAATTACAATAGATACAACTTGAGGAATGATGGAAAATCATTAAAGGGAAGTAACTACGGAGAGCACAGAATATAAGTTACCTCCCATGGACTGGAATAATTTTGTCATATTGAATTCATTATTTATTTATTCATTTATTTCTTTATCTATAATATATACCTCTATGGGTATCTCTTTGAACAATTCAAATTAAAAGCATTTATTTATCATTGGAATGTACACTTGATAAATCTATGAATTGTATCAAACTTGATTTAAAAATATATATATATATATATATATATATATATATATATATATATATATATATATATATATATATATATATATATATATATATATAATCTACAAACTTGGGAAGAGATTGAATCAAAGGGAGGTAACTCCGTGAATCTTGAAATGGAAGTTACCTCCCATTACGCAAAGTTGATGTTGTGCTTTTCAAATTTTTTTAATTTACTTATATATTTATATATTTAACTATTTACTTATAAATTGAAGATATCTCTGTGGGCATCACCTAGAACAATTTGTATTGGAAATAATTATCTTACATTAAAATATACATTCATTCAATTTGGAGAATGTGTGAAACTTGATGAAAAAAAATTACTATCTTACTAGCTTAGAGGAATATTTACCAGGCACATTTTATCTATTAACTATTTATTTTCCCTAAATTATTCTCTTCATTTCAGTAGCTAACTCCCAAAATTGCCCTATCAATTTATTTTTTCATAGCATCAAAAATTATTCAAGTTATTCTTTGAATCATTCATACTTGTACTATTTCTTTACATAAGATAGTAAACTATACCAGTATTTCAAAATTCTTTGGGAGAAAACCAATTTGTTTTTGCAGCTTTGTTTTTATGATTGACCAAGTCAAAAGATTCCCTCGTCTTATCAGACTCATTGAACATTAAAATCCCGTAATTTGTAACGCCATTCGTTATCTTGAAAGTTTCAATTAAGTTTCCTCCTACTTTCCTCTCAAACGAAGAAAGATATGTCTATCTTGATTCATATATTTATTAGTCGATACATTTTTTTATTTTTTTTTTTGTTCTATTTCCAGTAGCACAAGTTCTGGTGTTGCGAGATCTCAATCTTTTTGGTTTGAATCCTTTGTGTCAAAACCGGAAGGAACATTCTTTGGCTACAGAGCGTGATTTTTTTTATCGGCGTGAAAAGTCGAAAAGATTAAAATTGTTCCTATACAGTATTTACAATGTATAGTTCGGACACCATGGGGATCGAACACACAACACTATTTTTTCTGCGGAACCGAGATGAGTTTACTTGCCAGACGTGCCATTCAGGGATGGTGTGAGAGTTTCAAGCGCCCTAGGTGAGATTTGAAAATCTGCACAGTGGTTTCATGCGCTCAAAGCAACGCTTGAAATATGCACCCTGGTTGTATTCAAACAATCACATTTTTTCTATTTAGAGAATGATCCTGGAACCTTTGCTCACTAAATGACCGCTTAGGTTCGCTCAATGGACGGGGAAGACAGCTTATTGATTTCAAGATTTGTTTTCGGAAGGATGATATGAGTTATTTCCCACATATCATAAATTATTCCAGAGTAAACGTCGTACTTGGCGCCCAACAGCGCCCGAAATCGGTCACCAACGCCTGACAACATTTCCAAGCGTATGGAATCTACAGTTTTTTTTACCTAGAGAGTATTGCTAGACATATCATTCTAATGATTACTGCTAATGATTATTCTATCAATCATTATACGTGAGATTCTGACCCGAATCACTGCATGGATGATTATTTGGCTTGTCGTTGCTAGGTTCATGATTTTTTTTAGGTTAAGATGAAGAGGCTTCATTGTTACTTAGATTATGCCATCTTATTATAATCACTTTTTATCACAATATTCTGGGTCGATACATCATCATCATCCGTCGTTGGACATAGACCCTCCCCAGGATTTGCTGCAATTCTCTATCATGGGTGTCGTGGAGCCAGTATTTTCTGAAATTGTCTAGTTCATCTCTCCATCTTATGTTCTCTTGGCCTCGGTTTCTCATGTGATCTCTGGGGATCCATGTTGTGAGTCGTGATGTCCATTTATTGTCTTTCATTCTTGCAAAATGGCTTACCCATTGCCATTTAAGTTTTTTAATAGTTTCTATGATGTCTTGGACTCCCGTTTTCTTCCTGGCTTATTGTGCTGTCTTGTAATTTCTCCATGTAATGTTGAGAACGATTCTCTCATGCGCACGTTGCATGTTTCTCAATTTGCAGATCTGTCTCTTGGTTAGGTTCCATGTTTGAGCTACGTAAGTGACTACACTCTTTAGTGATGTTCTTACTAGACAATGGTGAGATTACTTACGAATGGATCGGTACTTTTGTCGGGGATCAGAGCCTAGTATCAGTGCAACCGAGCGGCTGTTACGGGCAGAGAAACAAAGGATTGAAAAAAAGTCACACCGTCCATTTCATAGATTGATATTACCACTAGTCTTACTCCATCTTATTATTGTTGCTTTTAATCACAACATATTGGGCTGATACACTCTTCATTAATGCAATTATTTTGTCACTAGTTTCACTCGATCTAATTATTTCTTTCGACCCAGAGTGTTGAGAAATTTAAAAGAAAAACTGCTTCAATAATAATCAATCATCAATCAGTCTTTGATTGCTACAGCTTTGAAATATCGAAAAATTCCATCAAGAAATCGCCATATCAAGAATGAAATCGTTCTCTTATGATGGAATTGATAAAAAGGTAGGAATACTTCGATGACTAAAAGGATGCTTATAATTTACGTGATTAAAACCTTTTCAGAATGCAGTAAATGTCTGCATCTACCCGATACAAAACCTTATTAGTTTGAGATTTTACTGTGAAGGCAAAGAATGCAACGGTCGGTAGGTTGTTAAATAAAAAGAAGAGATGAAGTTACTGGTCCGAATTGTTGATACTTCATGTGAGAACTTCAAAATATCTTGTTTCGGGGGATTTATTTTGACAGTCGGTGGTATTTTGCTGGCTGTCAACAAATGAAAGACTCTCTCTCTCTCTCTCTCTCTCTCTATATATATATATATATATATATATATATATATATATATATATATATATATACATATATATATATAATGTGTGTATATATATATGTGTGTGTATATATATATATATATATATATATATATATATATATTATTGTGTCATCCACAGACAGTAGTTTCGATGTATTACATCTCTTCAGAGTGGCTACAGACTTTTATCCCATCCAGTACTGGCAAAATGGAAACCCTCACGTCGGAACCGGAGGCCGATATCCTGCCTCTGGACTACGGAACTGAATGGGCAGCAATGCTGAATTTAAGCGATATATTCATTTACGCAGAAAACTCCTCATCCACTTGAGTGCTCTATTTCTATGGAAGAGCATATATATATATACATATATATATATATATATATATATATATATATATATATATATATATTATAAATTGCGTTATATTATACAGAAATTTATTTGAAATGATCTCCCGTCGTTACATAGTTGATATATCACTCAATTTTGACAACGTAAATAGTATAGACAATTAAAGAAAATGTCATCGATAGTGTAGCCGATTCAACGTAACGATGCTCTAACCATTGAGCTAAACAGCCTACTGGTAATGCAAATAAGTGCTTTCAACCTGAATTCTCATCTCGTTTATTCTCGGTTTATTCGTCTCTTTCAACGCGACAGTTATGTATTTAATAAATGAACATATTCGGCCCGACAGGATTCATTGTTTTCAACAGATTTTTATGCTGGTCTGTCTGTCTAGCTAACTGGTTGGCTAGCCGGCTATGTATGTACCACATCGTACAAATATAGCTAGAGGGGGGCTAATTTACAATGTAGGTTTATGCTACGTTGATCCCTTAGTTTGAAGTATTCATGGGTCACCCCTTCTTCTAATGTTTTCATTTCACAGCAAGGTACCTGGAGACGTTGATTAGGTGACAGTTTCTCATCAATGACTAACGACACATACGCACACTTTCTCTTATTGGGGTCATCAGTTATTCAACATGTAACCGTTTCGGGGATTGAAAAAAAAACAGTTATATCAACATTGCACCCCACCAGTATTGATTAAATACCACCTCCTTTCAGCTTTGATTTTTATATATAGCTTATGTCATACATGTAGTTTGCTGTTTTATATAGGGTATCAGCATAATATATTTATAGGAATGTTATTCTATAATACAGATCATTTTGAAATTTTGGAAACGGGGCTTACTTATGTATATGAGATTTATAGAAATATTATTTATGAATGTTTGTGCATGTATGCATACATATATATGTGCGTGTGTGTGCGGTTTCATGATATATTACCCAATCTATACTAATATGAGAGCCTTCTGCTCGTTTGTTCATACCTCTTCACCGCTAAATCTACAAGGCTGATTGACCTGATGTTCAGTACGGAGAACCAATCAATATCGATTACCCACATAGGATAACCCTCGGAGTTATTCAGGGTCATCAGAGGTAATTCTCTAGTAAGCATCCGGTTCTAAACATCAGAAACAAATAATTTTCATTCCAGGATTTTCATCATTCATTCTTCTCGCGAATGACACACGCATTGCTTCCAATAAAATCAATTCTTGAACAATTATTGGTGTTTTAGTTGGATATCAATTTTTAGCAATGTGACAGTGATAGACTGTTTTAGTTTATGCTGCTTCGTTTCTCCCTCTACCCCCTCTATTTCCTCATTGACAAAAATCCATTCTAATTCATTCTATAGCGAAAGGAAGCTTCCATCTATCCTTTTCTCTTTCCTCATGACAAAAATTCAACGTACATCAGACCATAATGAAACATTGTAAACCATTATTATTCATTTTTTACTATTTTCTAGCTTCATCTTAATTTTAGGTCGATTTCTCTGATAATTACTTCTGTGAGTCCATCAGTTTATCAGACAGTAAACAGTGCACATTGAAGGAAAGATTTTGATAGAATTTAAAGAAAGTAAATAATAGTTTTTCCCTTTCTTGTGTTGGGGTTGGGTGAGATGAAGAAAAAGACATATTTTTCATTGTTGTCTAATTTTAAGTTTTATATTCTGGGTATCCCTTCAGGTTTTCTTATATATATATTTTTTTCTTCTGGAAAGAAGTTTACTCTTCATTTTATGAGCAATTACCTTGTTTTCATTTATCTTGACGTCGGGATGGACTGGGTGAGAGCATTCTCATTTGACACCGATAGATTTTCGGTAATAACCAAAAAAGTTCACCGAGCCCTCAGATAAATAGATAAGAAGATGGATAGATAGATATTTAGATATTTGATTTGATGTATTTTCGTTATGCATGAATAAATATTAAATCACGGGTTCAGTTTCAAATCGCCAACTGATACCACTAATTAATGCCTATGAACCTATTTTTTTAGGATTTGCTTAACGATGGGTGGCTGTCCGACTCCCCCACTCCAGCCTACGTCCAAAATAAAATTACTTTAGTAATTTATTCGCGGAGTTTTAGGGATGGAAAAATAAATAAATCCATCAAACTGTGTTAATCACTGTGGCATTGATATCAACTGGGTCTCCATTGCCGGCAATGTGTAGGGTCGGCCTTAGGAGCCACAGGACCCCGATAGGAAACATTCTTGGTGCAATCGACTTAATGCCCGTCCCAGCAATGTAAATAAGTATTTAGTCGGTCACTCAATAGAAACCAACACGTGACCAACATCTTTTAGCGACATGCTGTGTGAGGAATGATCGATGGAAAATTGAGATAAGGGATGATCAATTATTAAGTTACTTCCTTCGCCTTTTATTCGCCAGTGATCACTGAAAAGTCTAGATTTTTTTTAGAATAATAATAATAAGCCTAAACACCGCAAAATACAAAATAAATGATCAATTTAGCATACATTTACATTGTATCAAAATTTACCGTACACGAGCACCGCCGTCTATGGTCTTATTGATGAGGGAAACTCTCCGGAAAAATTTTCATTCGCAGAGCACATATATATATATATATATATATATATATATATATATATATTACATTCACAGACAGCTGTTTTGATGTATTACATCCCTTTAATTATCCCACTTCCATTATGCCATCCAGTACCGCGAGGCAGAATTGAATCCTTCACTTCAGACCCGTAAACCGATATCCTACCTCTGGACTACGGAACTGGACAGGCAATGAGGCTGAATTTAAGCGTTATATTAAAATCACACAGAAATCCCTCATCCACCAATGCTCTATTCCTACGGAAGAGCATTGCGTAAGCTTACAGTGGATGAGTTATCTCACTTAAAGAGTGCTCAACCCTGAACAGAGGAGCATTAATAATTATATATATATATATATATATATATATATATATATATATATATATTGGGGGTGCTGTGGACGAAGCAGGAAAAATCTGTCGGCAATACCCAATAGATTGCTGGAAAGCACCCTTATTGTGAAATGTGCTCAATTTGCTGAGTGGATATATGATGATATTCAGATATCTAATTGATGAGGATGATAGCGAACAAAAGACTGCTTAGGGCAGTTTTGAAAATAGAGCTACAAAATTGGTCAGAAATCAATGTATTTTTCTAATTGACTTTATTATCGCAATAAGTCAGATCTGGAATTTAAGATGCGTGAATTTCAAACAAGAATAACGGAGAGAGTGGAAAAGAAAGAATGATTCCGTGACGTCATTTCATTTCAACTCACGTTTCCGAGTTCTCTAAAAACATTTGTAAACATTGAACATCTGTTACGAAAAATATTATGTTTATATAATAACAAGTATAAATATTTAATTTTCTTTCTATTTACCTTGCTTCTAAAGATGTCATTAAAACAGTTAATATAGTATTAAAACGATTGAACGATATAAAAACATAGCAATTTCAGAAGAGTAGTAGATATTCGTCCTTGATTTTGAGGTATGCGTCCGACTATTATTATTTATAATTACAAATAAATTACTATTTTCGGAAGTGTTACTAGGGCATTCTGCCAGTAATTTGGGGATCGAATCCAACTTAGATCAAACATTTTTTTCTTTTTTTCCTTGCTTTCAAAGTCAGTGGTGGATTAACTATTTGGCTGAGTGAGCATTTAATTTCTTTCTTGCTTGCTGCACTAGCGCCTTTTTCTTCCTTTCTTTTGTCAAATTTTTACTGTTGAGTTTAGACTTTATTTTCGTTTGTAGCAATGACGGATAACAATAAATAGAAGAAAAACAAGTGATGCCATGCACAAATAACAATGACACAGTAACGTACGCAAAAAACTGATGACGAATTCACTCCCACTTCTAAAGCCCGACTCAGGTCGACTTCTTCTGCTTATCCAATTTACGGGAACTATCAATAA
The DNA here is from genome assembly GCA_963457665.1 of Thysanoteuthis rhombus. Lineage (NCBI taxonomy): Eukaryota > Metazoa > Mollusca > Cephalopoda > Oegopsida > Thysanoteuthidae > Thysanoteuthis > Thysanoteuthis major. The sequence continues at coordinate 37,486,101 of OY735234.1, read as the reverse complement.
AAGAATTGAAATAGGACACGTATTTTTGGAATGATATTGTATGGAGAAATTGATTCTTTTTTGCTTAGTTTTTGAATTTTTAATGAAGCAAGTGAGTTTGACCTTAGCGCAGCCAAACTTATTGACATCTCGGGTCGAAATACGTATTTTCGGAAATCTGGCCGGTCAAACCCTACTTTGATACAATTCTTTGCTGCATTAAGTACCTGGAAGTAGATTTAATAAGGATCTTTTGGAGTTGGCAGTAAGTGGTGAGTTTCTGCGTTGCCACCATCGAGAGTTCGTGGAAGCCTCTATCTGCAAGGTAGTATTGCATCATCAACATCGAGTCTCTCCTTCCTTTCCAATACCCGCTCCCACAATAGATCTTAAGCATCATCATTACGATCTTTTGATTGTGTCTTGATAACGTCTCAAGCAAACGCATTGCTCTCAGCAGCGGACATCTTACGGTCTTGTAGGCCTCTACATGGATTATCAGTTTGCTTCAGCAAGAGTATTGCCAAAGAACAGGCATACAAAAAATCGAACGTTAGTATATTTGCCTGGACACTATGAATCCTTGCCATAATTTCAGTGTCAATATGATTTTATCAACCCAACATAATTGTCAAAAACGGACAAAAGTGCTTCGTCACAAACGGTTTACCTCGTTGGGCAGAAAGCATGGATCTCTTAAGAATTGTTTGGGGGTTGTTTTTTGCTTTCTCAATTCATGCATCTCCGTTACCTGTTAAGGGGATTTCCTAATTAGCCCGCGTATCTTGTGCACCGCTCCAAATACTTTTTTTAAACACTTAATTGATCAAATCACCAACAGCAAGATTTAGAGCATGTCCGTGACATCGGCTTTAAAGACATTTACTAGTGATTGCTTCAATCTGGGTTGGAACGCCAATCTTTGCTCTTGCCATTAGTGCAACACCATCGTAGCATTGGCTGCGAGTAACATCAAGTCTTACATTCATCTTTAGCAAGATATCCTTAATTATAAACGCAATTTGATCGGCACCAGTGCCTTGCAAAAGATGCATGCCAATAAAATCTCCGTAGACAATGAAGTAGTGATCCACCCGACGGACGCCAAGGAAAAACATTTGTTCTTGGTTCGAATCGTCAGCACTTCCATTAGCCATCATTGAATAAATCATGACATTTTGGATATTTTGTGCGATTCTCAACAGTATTCGTAGGGCCATAATACCGAGCATTTTATTTTGTATATCTACTGATTTGAATTTGAATATCTTTTTCTGCAACTCTTCTGTAATTCACGGGTCTTCGTCGGAACTCAATTTTAGCAACTGATAGAAATTTGAGTCTGCCTCATTTTTCTCGGTTGCTTTCCAATCTTCTCGTCTTGCCTTGCAAGATATTGCTCAGTATTTTAACAGAATTCTGCAACTATTGTATTTCTCTAGTGCATGTTCGGTGGAAATCATCTCGCCGAATCTCTTCTCACGGTTGAGACTATCTGGTGCCATTTTGCTGCGGTTTCTCTATGACACACTGGCGACTCATGTTTTTTGGAGTCCTTCGTCTTCTGCTAATGTTTTTTTTTTCGATTCAGAAAACATGTCTCAGTGAAAGCGACTTATCATATTGTTTTGAAGAGCTTTAATACGGTGAGGCAGAATGCTGCGTCGAAATCTGCATCTGGTGGAACCTATTGGATTAATCTAACCATGATTATTGAAATTTGTCTTCCAAATGTCCGAGCTGGAAATTTAAGATTCTGCGGCTAGTTCAGTTCTGTCAAGTTGATATCGGCGCTTGGATTTTCTGGTACAACGTTGGTTGTTTGTTCAGGCGTGGAAAGATGATGGGGTTGGTATTACTGTTTCTGTGGTCCTCTCGCTCACGACTCTTGGCTCATGCTTGTCTTCGTCGTCAACTTTCTTGAGGCTTACTCCTCGCTTTTGTTGTAACACAACATGGATTCCCTGGGATCACATGAGAAACTGAGGCCGACAGAACACAAGATAGAGAGATGAACTAGACAAATTCAGGAAATATTGTCTCTGAGATGCCCTTGATAGAGAATCGTGGCGAATCCTGAGGAATGTCTATGTCCAACGACGGACGTTAAAAGACTGATGATGATGATGATGATGATGATGATGATGATGATGATGATGATGATTTCGTATCTTTGCCTCTCCTAGGGTCGATCGAGCTGATATTGTTCAAGACAATACGACCGTTAAATTGAAAATCCACGAAATACAGTATCAAGAAAAGCAAGTACTTCTATGAGTGAAGCCTTTAAGATTCCGTGAAAACCAAGCGTAAAAACAAGAGTACAATTTTCTACCATAGAATCGAGTGAAATGGAAGAAGTGGAAGTGACGTTTTATATTCATGAGAATGTATTATGTAAGGGTTTCACCTGAAGTTTTGCTTATCATTTAACAATCAGAATTATCGATAATGAAGCGTTGTAAATTTTGATTTGCAAGTTGAGGAAAATAACAGATACTTATCTTCATCATCTCTATCCACGCTGGTTAATGTCTCCTGCTTCATTCAAATACCAATCTCTATTTAAATAAGACTCAGTTATAGAAATAAACATTTCGTGAGTCTATTTGAGAAAATGAGACCAGGGTAAACAGTCCCACCGAAATCAATATTCCTTTGTTTAGTTTCACGCTGTTTATTCTGTTTTGATTTTAAATACAAAATAGCAACAATTATGTACCTCATACAGAACTGTTTCTCCTTCATTTTTTTTTTTTTGTTTTGTTTTGTTTTGTTTTTTTTTCACTTTGGACATAAGATAACAACAATTATGTACCTAATTTAAAACCGTCTCTTCTTCGTGTTTTGGTTTTAAATACAAAATAAGAACGTGAAATGAAGCGATAATTATTTGGTGTGTATCTTGGAATTGTTCATGTACTCGCTTTCACACACCTTATAACCTGGCTACGGAGCCCCAAATGCAGTTCACCCATTGAACATCACCTGAGACCAGGCAGAATATTTGTCTCAGTGTATGGCGTATCAATTCAGTGTAGCAGGTAATCGACAGTGCGTGCAGACTCCCTCATTTCGAATAGGACATCAGTAGGCAAGACATGAGGTATCAATGACAGCAACCCTACAATTCAATGTCAACAAAATCTCATTCTAGGATAAAATGTTCGTTAGGTTCCCCTTCGAAGGCATGCTCCTGTGTAGTTAGTATTTTGTTGTAACTGACCGAGTGCCAGAATTTAAGATATTAAACTAAAAACTCGGCAATAGTTTTGGTTTGGAACTTGAACTACAACATTGGCTTGTGGCTTTAAAACGTTCAAGTCTGAAAACGGAAATATATAGTTTCGCTTAGGAACGTTGAATTACGAGACGGCAAACATCGTTCTCATTTGGAACGTAGATCAACAAGACCGGTAAATATTGTTTTGATTTGGAACCTTTAACTACGATATCGTTAAAAATATTGTTTTGATTTAGAACGATAAACTACGAGATGACAAATATAGTTTTGATTTGAAAGTTAAACTACAAGTTGGCAAGTGTTGCTTTCACTTGGAAGTTTATCTACGTGATCCTTAAATATAGTTTTCATTTGGAACGATAAACTTTGAGATGACGAATATAGTTTTGATTTGAAAGTTAGACTACGAGATCGGGCGATATAATTTTCATTTCGAAGTTGAACTACGAAATTAGAAAATATTGTTTTGATTTGGAAAGTAAAACAACAAGATGGCAAATATAGTTTTAATTTGGTAACTAAAACCATAAGATCAGCAAACATAGTTTTGATCTTGAGAGTAGGACAAAGGAATGGCACATATACTTTTGTTTTCTAATCATAAAACTACGAACTCAGTAAATATAGTTTTGATTTGCGAGTTTCGAGATCAGCAAATGTAGTTAAACTACAGGATCGGCAAATATGGTTTTGATTAATTTCGTTGAACTATGGGATCAGCAAATATAGTTTTGATTTATTTCGTCGAACTATGCGATCAGCAAATATAGTTTTGATTTATTTCGACAAACTATGGGATCAGCAAATATAGTTTTGATTTATTTCGTCGAAATATGGGATCAGCAAATATAGTTTCGATTTATTTCGTCGAACTTTGGGATCAGCAAATATAGTTTTGATTTATTTTGACGAACTATCGGATCGGCAAATATAGTTTTGATTTATTTCGTCTAACCATGGGATCAGCAAATATAGTTTTGATTTATTTCGTAGAGCTATGGGATCAGCAAATATAGTTCTGATTTATTTCGTTGAACTATGGGATCAGCAAATATAGTTTTGATTTATTTCGTCGAACTATGGGATCAGCAAATAAATTTTGGTTTATTTCGTCGAACTATGGGATCAGCAAATATAGTTTTGATTTATTTCGTTGAATCATAGGATCAGCAAATATAGTTTTAAATTATTTTGTCAAACTGCTGGATCAGCAAATATAGTTTTGATTTATTCCATTGAACTATGGGATCAGCAAATATAGGTTTGATTTATTTCGTCGAAATATGGGATCAGCAAATATAGTTTTGATTTATTTCGTTGAACTATGGGATCAGCAAAAATAGTTTTGATTTATTTCATCGAACTATGGGATCAGCAAATATAGTTTTGATTTATTTTATTGAACTATGGGATCAGCAAATATAGTTTTGATTTATTTCGTCGAAATATGGGATCAGCAAATATAGTTTTGATTTATTTCGTCGAAATATGGGATCAACAAATATAGTTTTGATTTATTTCGTTGAACTATGGGATCAGCAAATATAGTTTTGATTTATTTCGTCGAACTATGGGATCAGCAAATATAGTTTTTATTTATTTTGTAGAGCTATGGGATCAGCAAATATAGTTCTGATTTATTTCGTTGAACTATGGGATCAGCAAATATAGTTTTGATTTATTTCGTCGAAATATGGGATCAGCAAATAAAGTTTTGGTTTATTTCGTCGAACTATGAGATCGGCAAATATAGTTTTGATTTATTTCGTCGAACTATGGGATCAGCAAATATAGTTCTGATTTATTTCGTCGAAATATGGGATCAGCAAATATAGTTTTGGTTTATTTTGTCGAACTATGGGATCAGCAAATATAGTTTTGATTTATTTCGTTGAACTATGGGATCAGCAAATATAGTTTTGATTTATTTCGTCGAACTATGGGATCAGCAAATATAGTTTTGATTTATTTCGTCGAAATATGGGATCAGCAAATATAGTTTTGATTTATTTCGTTGAACTATGGGATCAGAAAATATAGTTTTGATTTATTTCGTCGAACTATGGGATCAGCAAATATAGTTTTGATTTATTTCGTCGAACTATGGGATCAGCAAATATAGTTCTGATTTATTTCGTTGAACTATGGGATCATCAAATATAGTTTTGATTTATTTCGTCGAAATATGGGATCAGCAAATAAAGTTTTGGTTTATTTCGTCGAACTATGAGATCAGCAAATATAGTTTTGATTTATTTCGTCGAACTATGAGATCAGTAAATATAGTTTTGATTTATTTCGTCGAACTATGCGATCAGCGAATATAGTTTTGATTTATTTCGACGAACTATGGGATCAGCAAATATAGTTTTGATTTATTTCGTCGAAATATGGGATCAGCAAATATAATTTTGATTTATTACGTCGACCTTTGGGATCAGCAAATATAGTTTTGATTTATTTCGTTGAACTATGGGATCAGCATATATAGTTTTGATTTATTTCGTTGAACTATGAGATCAGCAGATATAGTTTTGATTTATTTCGTCAAAATATGGGATCAGCAAATATAGTTCTGATTTATTTCGACGAACTATGGGATCAGCAAATATAGTTTTGATTTATTTAGTTGAACTATGGGATCAGCAAATATAACTTTGATATATTTCGTCGGACTATGGGATCAGCAAATATACTTTTGATTTATTTCGTTGAACTATGGGATCAGCAAATATAGTTTTGATTTATTTCGTCGAAATATGGGACCAAAAATATAGTTCTGATTTATTTCGTCGAACTATGGGATCAGCAAATATAGTTCTGATTTATTTAGTAGAACTATGGGATCAGCAAATATAGCTTTGATCTATTTCGTCGAAATATGGGACCAGAAAATATAGTTCTGATTTATTTCGTCGAACTATGGGATCAGCAAATATAGTTTTGATTTATTTCGTCGAACTATGGGATCAGCAAATATAGCTTTGATCTATTTCGTCGGACTATGGGATCAGCAAATATACTTTTGATTTATTTCGTTGAACTATGGGATCAGCAAATATAGTTTTGATTTATTTCGTCGAACTATGGGATCAGCAAATATAGTTCTGATTTATTTCGTTGAACTATGGGATCAGCAAATATAGTTTTGATTTATTATGTCAAACTTTGGGATCAGCAAATATAGTTTTGATTTATTTCGTCAAACTATGGGATCAGCAAATATAGTTCTGATTTATTTCGTTGAACTATGGGATCAGCAAATATAGTTTTGATTTATTTCGTCGAACTGCGGGATCAGCAAATATAGTTTTGATTTATTTCGTCGAAATATGGGATCAGCAAATAATGTTTTGGTTTATTTCGTTGAATTATGGGATCAGCAAACATTGTTTTTATCTATTTCGTCAATCTATAGGATCAGCAAATGTAGTTTTGTTTTAGTTCGTCGAACTATGGGATCAGCAAATATAGTTTTGATTCATTTCGTCGAACCATGGGATCAGCAAATATAGTTTCAAATCATTTTGTCAAACTGCTGGATCAGCAAATATAGTTTTGATTTATTCCATTGAACTATGGGATCAGCAAATATAGTTTTGATTTATTTCGTCGAAATATGGGATCAGCAAATATAGTTTTGATTTATTTCGTTGAACTATGGGATCAGCAAATATAGTTATGATTTATTCCATCGAACTATGGGATCAGCAAAAATAGTTTTGATTTATTTCGTCGAAATATGGGATCAGCAAATATAGTTTTGATTTGTTTTGTCTAACTATGGGATCAGCAAATATAGTTTTGATTTATTTTGTCTAACTAGGGGATCAGCAAATATAGTTTTGATTTATTTTGTCTAACTATGGGATCAGCAAATATAGTTCTGATTTATTTAGTGGAACTATGGCATCAGCAAATATAGTGTTGATTTATTACGTCGAACTTTGGGATCAGCAAATATAGTTTTGATTTATTTTGTCGAACTATGGGATCATCAAATATAGTTCTGATTTATTTCGTGGAACTATGGGATCATCAAATATAGTTTTGATTTATTATGTCAAACTTTGGGATCAGCAAATATAGTTTTGATTTATTTCGTCAAACTATGGGATCAGCAAATATAGTTCTGATTTATTTTGTTGAACTATGGGATCAGCAAATATAGTTTTGATTCAATTCGACGAACTATGGGATCAGCAAATATAGTTTTGATTTAGTTCGTCGAACTACAGAATCAGCAAATATAGTTTTGATTTATTTCGTCGAACTTTGGGATCAGCAAATATAGTTTTGATTTATTTCGACGAACTATGGGATCAGCGAATATAGTTTTGATTTATTTTGTCGAACTTTGGGATCAGCAAATATAGTTTTGATTCATTTCGTCGAAATATGGGATCAGCAAATATAGTTTTGATTTATTTTGTTGAACTATGGGATCAGCAAATATAGTTTTGATTTATTTCGTTGAACCATGGGATCAGCAAATATATTTTTGATTTATTTCGTCGAACTTTGGGATCAGCAAATATAGTTTTGATTTATTTCGTTGAACTATGGGATCAGCAAATATAGTTTTGATTTATTTTGTCGAACTGCAGGATCAGCAAATATAGTTTTGATTTATTTTGTCGAACAATGGGATCAGCAAATATAGTTTTGATTTATTTTGTTGAACTATGGGATCAGCAAATATAGTTTTGATTTATTTCGTTGAACTATGGGATCAGCAAATATAGTATATTTGGAACGTAAAACTACGAACTGAAAAATGACTTTTCGATTTTCAAACTTGAAACTACGACAGTGGTGAATAGAGTTTTAATTTGGAAGTTGAACAACGAGTTTTGTAAACATAGTTTTGATAAGGGGCATAACACTACGAGATAGCAAGTAGAGGTTGTTTTTGTTTTGTCTTTGTTTTGTTTGTTTTGTTTGTTTTTTTTCATTTCAAACTACCAGATCGGTGAATATTGATTTGATTCTGAACGTTAAACCACGAGACTTATGAATATTATTTTCATTTGGAGCGTAGAACTACGAGATGACAATTATAGTTTTCAGTTGGACGTTAACCTACGAGATCGGTTAATATATTTTTTTTAAACGTCAAACAACAATATTGTTAAATGTATTTGATTATGAACGTTGAATCACGATATTGGCTGATATAGCTTTGTTTTGGAAATTAAACCATGTGGTCGGCAAATATAGTTTTGATTTTGAATGTACAACAACAAAATCGGTAAATATTGTTATAGGACGTGCAACTACGAAATAGCAAATGTAGTTTTGTATTTCAAACATAAATCACGAGGTTGGTAAATATACTTTTGATTCGGAGGTTAAATTACGCGATCAGAAGATATGGTTTTGATCTTAAACGTTAAGACTACGACATCGTTAGATATTGTTTCGATTTTGAACGTTAAACTCCGGGGACTCGAGAAATATAGTTTTGGTTTGGGGCGTAAAACAACGAGATGGCAAATATAGTTTTAATTTGGTAAATAAAACCATGATATTGGCAAATATAGCTCTGATTTTGAACTTTAAACAGTGGAATTGTTTAATATAGTTTGGATTTTGAACGATAAACTACGAGGTCGTAAATATATTTTATTTGGTACGATAAACTACGAGATATTGTTTTAATTTGTATCGTAAAACTACGAGATGGAAAATATAGTTTCGGTTTGTAACGTAAAACAGCAAGATCGGGAAATATCGTTTTGATTCAGTATATAAAACTACGATATAAGTAAATATAGTTTTGATTTGGAAGTTAATATACGAAATCAGCGAATATAATTTGGATTTGGGATGCTAAACAACGACAAAACAAATGCAGATTTGATTTAGAAGTTGCGAGATTGGCAATGTGGTTTTCATTTCGAGGCTAAACTGCGGGATCGGTAAAAATTATTTTAATATGGAACGTTGAACTTCGAGATCGTCAAATGTACTTTTGATTTGGAAAGTTAAGCAACGAGATCGTGAAATATAGTTTTAATTTCGAACGTTAAACGTTAAGATTGTTGAATATAGTTTTGATTTGGAACGATAAACCACGAAATTGATAAATATAGTTCTGATTTGGTACGTAAAACTATGAGGTGGTAAATATAGTTTTGATCTGGAAGTTGAACTACGAAATGTAAATATAGTTTAGATTTTGAACCTTAAAACTAAGATATGACTTAGGGAGTTACGTGATTGGCAAATGTAGTTTTTACTTAGTAGCTGAATTACGAGATCGCAGAAAATAAGTTTGATTTGGATCGTCAAGGGTAGTTTTGATTCGGACCATGAACTACAAGATTTATAGACATATTTAATTTGAAAAGTTGAACTACAAAATCGTTAAGTATAGGTTAGATTTTGAACGTTGAACTACGAAATGACAAATATAATTTTGATCTTGGAGTGGGAAATACGAAATCGGAAAATATATTTTGATTTAGAATGTTGAACAAAGAGATGACATAGTTTTTGTTTAAAGTCAAGAGATCGACAAATGTTATTTTAATTCGGAAGTTGAATTACAAGATCGGTAAAAATAGTTTCGATTTGGTACGTTAAATGTTAAACTACGTGATCGTTAAGTATAGTTTAGATTGGAACGTTAATCTACGAGATAACAAGTATTATTTTGATCTTGGAGGATGAAATATGAAATCGTCAAATAAAGTTTTGATTTGGAACCTTAAACTAAAAGATGATAATTATAGTTTTTTTTCTGGAAGTTACGAGATCGGCAATTGTAGTTTTTATTTGGGTTTTAAACTACATGATCGATACATATAGTTGTGATTTAGAACGTAAAACAACAAAATGGCAAATATAGTTTTGATTTGGAACGTTACACCACAAGAAAATAAATATAGTTTTGATTTGGAACGTTGAACCACAAGAAAATAAATATAGTTTTGATTTGGAACGTTGAACCACAAGAAAATAAATATAGTTTTGATTTGGAACGTTAAACCACATGAAAATTAATATAGTTTTGATTTGGAACGTTAAACCACAAGAAAATAAATATAGTTTTGATTTGGAACGTTGAACCACAAGAAAATAAATATAGTTTTGATTTGGAACATTAAACCACATGAAAATTAATATAGTTTTGATTTGGAACGTTAAACCACAAGAAAATAAATATAGTTTTGATTTGGAACGTTGAACCACAAGAAAATAAATATAGTTTTGATTTGGAACGTTGAACCACAAGAAAATAAATATAGTTTTGATTTGGAACGTTGAACCACAAGAAAATAAATATAGTTTTGATTTGGAACGTTGAACCACAAGAAAATAAATATAGTTTTGATTTGGAACGTTGAACCACAAGAAAATAAATATAGTTTTGATTTGGAACGTTGAACCACAAGAAAATAAATATAGTTTTGATTTGGAACGTTGAACCACAAGAAAATAAATATAGTTTTGATTTAGAACGTTGAACCACAAGAAAATAAATATAGTTTTGATTTGGAACGTTGAACCACAAGAAAATAAATATAGTTTTGATTTGGAACGTTGAACCACAAGAAAATAAATATAGTTTTGATTTGGAACGTTGAACCACAAGAAAATAAATATAGTTTTGATTTGGAACGTTGAACCACAAGAAAATAAATATAGTTTTGATTTGGAACGTTGAACCACAAGAAAATTAATATAGTTTTGATTTGGAACGTTAAACCACAAGAAAATAAATATAGTTTTGATTTGGAACGTTGAACCACAAGAAAATAAATATAGTTTTGATTTGGAACGTTAAACCACATGAAAATTAATATAGTTTTGATTTGGAACGTTAAACCACAAGAAAATAAATATAGTTTTGATTTGGAACGTTGAACCACAAGAAAATAAATATAGTTTTGATTTGGAACGTTGAACCACAAGAAAATAAATATAGTTTTGATTTGGAACGTTGAACCACAAGAAAATAAATATAGTTTTGATTTGGAACGTTGAACCACAAGAAAATAAATATAGTTTTGATTTAGAACGTTGAACCACAAGAAAATAAATATAGTTTTGATTTGGAACGTTGAACCACAAGAAAATAAACATAGTTTTGATTTGGAAGGAATGAGATTGATAAAAGTGGTTTTGATTTGGAAGTCAAGCTACGAGATCGGAAAATATAGTTTTGATTCAGAACTTCAAAGTACGATATCGATGAATACCATTTTCCTTTGGGACAACGTGATTGGTTAACATAATTCTAATCGGAACGATAAACTACGAGATGGCAAATAGCAAGATGTTACTGATTTTGAATGTAAATCAACGAGATTGTTAAATATATTTGATTTGGGCGTTTAACAACGAGCTCGTTATATATTGTTTTGATTTGGAACTCAAAATCTACCAGACGACCAATGTAGTTTTGATTTACGACTTTAAACTGCGAAATCGTTAAATATAGTTCTGATTTGGTACGTTAAACTACGAGATTGCTAAGCATTGTTTTGATTTGGGACATTATAGCACGATATCCTCAAAAGAAGAGGAAATCAAGCGAAGAATTACTCTTGAATAGCAAGCCTTCGGCTGAGCAAGCTCAATCTTCAAAAACCAGACGATCCCAATAATCTTAAAAAGAAGAGTATACAACCAATGCATTCTCCCGATAGTCTTTTATGTAGCTGAAACATGGAACCTAACTAAGAGACAGACCTGCAAACTGAGAATCATGCAACGTGTGCATGAGAGAACCATGGAGAGATCACAAGACAGCACAGAATATAAGAAAGAAAACAGGAGTCTGAAACATCATCATACCAATAAAAATCTTAAATGGCAATGGGCAGGCCATGTTGCAAGAATGTCAGACGACCAATGGTCATTACGACTCACAACATGGATCTGCAGAGATCACGTACGAAACCGAGGCCGACAGAACACAAGATGGAGAGATGAACTGGACAGATTCAGAAAATACTGGCTCCGCGACGCCCATGATGAAGAATTGTGGTGGATCCTGGGGAAGGTCTATGTCCAACGAAGGACGTTAAAAGACTGATGATGATGATGATGATGATGATGATGATGGGTACGTGATCGTCAAATATAGTTTTCAACTTGTACGTAAAACTAACAGATCAGTAAATGGAATCCTCAAATTCAGAATTAGAAAAAGAACAGACTCTTTTCAAAACCATCAGCGTTGTGTATTTCTTTTTGATAGCATTTGGCAACATTTGCGTCCATGATAAAATATGCATTAGTTTTAAACACTGTTTAGTCTGCTTCCTTTTTTTCTTTCTTTCTTGTATTCTATGCTTTTATCCCGAGAATTGATTTCCAAAGAAGGACTATCCATCCATCTATCTATCTATCTATCTATTTCAGACTGCTAACCGTTTATCTCTCTCTATTCTCCTCTTCGTCAGTCATCTTTTTTTAAAGTACGCCAGCACGCCAGGTCTAAGAGAAGCGTAGTGTGACAAAAAAAAAAAGAAATTATTTATTTTTCTTTCACTCTCTTATCGAGATAAAAGCTTTTTCATGAACGCTGCCTATCTCTCTTTAATCACTCTCTCTCTCTGCGGATCACTAAATTGCTTACAAACGCCGTTAACATATTTAAATGTGGTCTTAACACAGAATTTTCCCCGTTCGTAGAACTGTCGATCGCAGTTAAAACGCAAACTATTAGAACTTAAAATAGCAGTCCTGTGAAATCAGTTTATCAGAAATAGGACTGAATGTGTGGGTGTCGACTTGTCTTGACTTGTCTTAATACCAAGCCCCTTTTCCATCCTTTGTCGCCCAACATCCCTCCTACTGCCCTTGCCTTCCGGTGCCCCCTAGTCTTCCGATGCCCTCAAGGGGGCGAAAGCGCCAGTTTTGGGAGTCACTGTGCTAGACAATCCATCCAATTGCAACATTTTTTTTCCTTTCGATTTCCCCTCTCCATTCCGCCTTTACGGATGCGATTGTTAATGTCATGAATTGAATAGGCTCAAAAACCGTGCTAATCTCCAATTCAACAAGGTACTTATAGAGTCTACCTGGGTGTCAACAGGGTGCTTACAGAGTCTCCATGGGTGTCCCAAAATACCCAGGATATGATATCCAAACAAATCCAGCGCTAAAACAGTATTCACATCGGATCAACATTGATACAGGGATAGGAGGCACGGGTGTTTTAATCTCGAACTGTAAAGTACACTAGATTGAAGAACTATGTCCCTGTGGGCTTCCTGGATATCATTCGATTAAAAAAAGGGGTCTACAGAAAATGGAGTTGCTTCTCTTAGAATTGGCGTGCTGACGTACATAAAAAGGATATCCGACGAAGAGAAGAAGATGGAGGTAAATGGTGAGAAGACCAATCTGGAATAGATAGATAATGCTCTGACTTTCTCAGTTCATATATAACTTGGTCAAATAATATGTATTTTCCATGACTGAATAATGATGCTATGAATTAATATAAAGAGTATGTCATCGGGAGGGTTGTATATTTAATTGAAGATTTTCAGTCAGTAATTTAGTCCGCTCCAATAGTATAATGCTTAGCACATCTATTTCACACAGAGAAGAGCGCGGTTTCGATTCCCGGTAAGCGCGAAGATTATGGGGAAACTCTTTATTAAGACAGATCTCCCTATTCACTCAGCAGCTAATTGAGCACAATCTAGACTTCGTGAATATGATGGATGTGTCCCTTTGTTGGACTTGCACTCTGCCTAAGGGATGGTCATAAAGAATAAAGTCCTAGTCTCGACGATATTTCTTTTTGCTTCTCCTCTAGTTTTCCTATCCGTAAAAAACTGTTCTTACCATTTTCCTCTTCCTTCTTCTTCTCCTCCTCTTCTACTTCCACCTGCCTTTCTTTGTTTTCTTTTTTTCTCTCCCACCATCTCTCAACTTTCTTCTTCCCCTCGTTCTCCCTTTCCTTCTCTTTTCCCTGTCACTATTTACCTATTTATTCTTCTCTTCATCAGTTTATGTTTTACGTACGCCGTACGCCAGTTCTAAGTAAAGCAACTATTTAACGTGACTTCCAACATGCCAGCGCAATGAAAATTAACAGTAAAATTGCCGACCCTCGCTTTTTAATCAGACGAGCAAAAAATAAGCGATATATATAATTAAAAAGGTACTGATTCTGTTTTATAAACATGAGTTTCATACGAAACATTTCTTCTTCTTTTTTCTTAAAAATCGAACACGGAAAAAAAATGTTGAGTAGAATTAGCAAAATAATTGAAAAAAAGTATCGGCGTTAAATATCGATTTTCAAATGTCGACTTTATTCAGTAAAACAACAGACAGAGTATCGTACTGCATAGTGCTGAAGGATGCCAGTCAATATCACCATCAATACAGCCAGTTTAAAACCCTATAGTGACAACTCTCAATATTAATACATATAAGTACTCTCAATATAAAACCTCCCAATGCCAAGGTATGCAGCTCTATATGACAATAAATACAGCCGGCACTTTGAAACACCAGTTTAAACCATTATAAATATACCGTATTGTTAATTTACGCCAGTCAACAAAGCCATAAATATAATCAGTACATCAAATAATTGCACACTCAAAACCTGGCGTACTGGCGTACCTTCTCTTCATTGTTTTTTCTCTTCCTTGTCTTTTTCTTCCTGCTGTTCTCCTTTTTCTTTCTTTCTTTTCCTCCTACCCTTTTCCTATCCTGGTTCCTTCTCCTCTGACTTATCTCCTTTCTTCACCTCTTCTTCTTCTTCTTCTTCTTCTTCTTCTTCTTCTTCTTCTTCTTCTTCTTCTTCTTCTTCTTCTTCTTTCTTCTTCTTCTTCTTCTTCTTCTTCTTCTTCTTCTTCTTCTTCTTCTTCTTCTTCTTCTTCTTTCTTCTTCTTCTTCTTCTTCTTCTTCTTCTTCTTTCTTCTTCTTCTTCTTCTTCTTCTCTTCTTCTTCTTCTTCTTCTTCTTCTTCTTCTTCTTCTCTTCTTCTTCTTCTTCTTCTTCTTCTTCTTCTTCTTCTTCTTCTTCTTCTTCTTCTTCTTCTTCTTCTTCTTCTTCTTCTTTCTTCTTCTTCTTCTTCTTCTTCTTCTTCTTCTTCTTCTTCTTCTTCTTCTTCTTCTTCTTCTTCTTCTTCTTCTTCTTCTTCTTCTTCTTCTTCTTCTTCTTCTTCTTCTTCTTCTTCTTCTTCTTCTTCTTCTTCTTCTTCTTCTTCTTCTTCTTCTTCTTCTTCTTCTTCTTCTTCTTCTTCTTCTTCTTCTTCTTCTTCTTCTTCTTCTTCTTCTTCTTCTTCTTCTTCTTCTTCTTCTTCTTCTTCTTCTTCTTCTTCTTCTTCTTCTTCTTCTTCTTCTTCTTCTTCTTCTTCTTCTTCTTCTTCTTCTTCTTCTTCTTCTTCTTCTTCTTCTTCTTCTCTTCTTCTTCTTCTTCTTCTTCTTCTTCTTCTTCTTCTTCTTCTTCTTCTTCTTCTTCTTCTTCTTCTTCTTCTTCTTCTTCTTCTTCTTCTTCTTCTTCTTCTTCTTCTTCTTCTTCTTCTTCTTCTTCTTCTTCTTCTTCTTCTTCTTCTTCTTCTTCTTCTTCTTCTTCTTCTTCTTCTTCTTCTTCTTCTTCTTCTTCTTCTTCTTCTTCTTCTTCTTCTTCTTCTTCTTCTTCTTCTTCTTCTTCTTCTTCTTCTTCTTCTTCTTCTTCTTCTTCTTCTTCTTCTTCTTCTTCTTCTTCTTCTTCTTCTTCTTCTTCTTCTTCTTTTTCCATAATCAAATATTTTCCATTCGGCCTCTCCCATTGTTGCTTCTAACACACCCCGATTCCACCCGCAGTGCAAAGAGGGCCGGCAAAGAGTCAACGGGTGGAATATCATTTACCTGTTGTTCCGGATCGGAACGTTTGGTTGGGATGGGTGGAGATACGACCGGTCAAAATAAATACAACGACCTCTTAGAAGAAGGGGGGGAGTTAAGAAACAAAATACCCAATGGAGAGAGGGAGGATTGGAGGAGGTGGGGGTCGTCGATGTGTTCGGTCGTATTAAATCTTTCTTTGACAGAAAGGTATTTACGTCGTACTGTTTTGGTTTTTCATTGTCAATATAACCTCCCCTACCCAACCCTTGCGCACACACAAACACACACCAGGGCCCCTGAGAGGAATTTCATCAGAGCTGTTTTCGCACCCTGCCTACACTCACGCACACTGCACAAACGCCCTCGTCCTTTGGCCATCCTGTTTCCACATGCTAAAAACCTTTCAACATACCACACTGATGGAAGAAACAGTGAGCTCATTTGGTAAATGGGTATATTGGATCGACTTCCTTTCGCCCCCTCTCTCAAAAGCCCTGACACTATATATATATATATATATATATATATATATATATATATATATATATATATATATATATATATATATAATGTGTGAGTGAGTTTTTGAGAAATGGATATGTGATCCGACAGAATGATTATAGATTGCGTTTTATCATCGTAATACTCTTCCGTTATTACCCAGAGAATGTATCACTTGGGCTACACAATGTGAATAGAATAAACAATTAAAGAAATTGGTGCAATAGCAGGAATCGAACCTTCAACCGAGATGGTAGCCGCTTCAACGTAGCGTTGCTCTCATCAGTGAGTTAAACAGCCACCATCAATGCAAAGGCCCAAACGACTGTTTTCACTCCAAATTCTCATTTCGTTTATTCTTGGTCTATATCTGTTTGTTTCTTTCAACGTGACAATTAGATTATTAAGACATGGATTCAATATAGCATAACGCATTTTATTATCATCTTTATATAATGATATATATAATTAAGAATGACACATCTTATTTTTTTTATTAATCTTTTCTTGTTTGTGTTCTATGGTTTCAATGTATATTGATGCTTTCCAAAAGATAAAGTGATTTTGGGTGAATCTTCTGTCATTTTCTCTCTGTTCCCTCTCTCTACATAATTCTATCTATCTATCTATCCCTATATATATGTATATATATATATATTTATATATACATATATATATACATGTGTGTGTGTGTGTGTGTGTATACATACATATATGTGCGTGTATGTGTGTGTATGTTTATCTGTTTATAAGACGTGCTAACCAAAAGTTCAGGGAATTCTAAGATGAAATAAAATTACTTAGCACTCCGAAGACGGTGGAAACCAAATGTTAAGTCCTGCTCACAAAAGGTAGCGGCAAAAGTCCACAGAATAATCGAATCTCTCACTCAGTTGAGGTTCCCGAAACATTTGGGATCCACCTTGTTATTAGCTGAATTTTAATCTGAGAATTTTCTCTCTCCGTGTGACTAATATTCACCACTGAATAAAGTGCATTGACAAGAAATGAGATTTTTAAAATGAACGTCTGTCGTCTGAAATTAATGCTTTTTTTTTTTTTTTTTTCATAACTAGGCTGATAATCACCGCTCTACCTCGCGTACCCTGCACCTTTCTCACCCAGTCAGTAGAGCAGAGTAACGCTGAGACTGCTTTGTTGTGGACCCTGGTTTGAGTCCTGCACGACGCTCATTTTCTTTATTCATTTACGTGATCGGCTGTTCGATTTGCTACTTGGTTAATTCCAGTGCCGGACGAAATATGTTCCCAAAGAAATCGTTTCTACAATTATCACATTCCGTCGGACATGAACTGTCCAATAAAAAGATATATACATACTGTCGGCAAAATGGGAACATATATACATATATATGTATGTATGTGTGTGTGTGTGTGTGTGTGTGTGTGTGTGTGTGTGTGTGTGTGTAAATATCTATGCCAATGACCGCAGAGTAGAGTGATTGGTGGTTCAAGCGCATATATATATATATATATATATATATATATATATATATATATATATATATATATATATATCAATGAGCGGAATAGTTAACATTTATTGGTGGTTTTATTGTAGTAATTTCTTTTTATTCATGTCATCTTTATAGGCCGTAACATTCCAAAATGCTTTGATATACTTCCTATTCCCACCGACCATTCATTATTCTGAGTTGATGGTTGAATTTTTTCTGTCAATCTTTGAAATAATAGCTCGCCTTTACAAACATCCAAACGCACTTCACCCCGCGTCGACTGCACCCAATTCAACTCAGCCCATACCCTACAGAAGGTGGGTTGTCCTGACTCATCTCCTAAAGGAATTGTAAATAAGGGTTTTGAATGCATACTCTGGGGACTGTGATAAAAAAAATCATCATCTTATTTGTTTTTATTAGATGAAATATTGTCAGCAATTATCAATTTTTGACTTGTTTTTTCTTTCATCTTAAATTTCATTGCTTTCCATAACAACCACTCAGGTCGTCAGTCTACGGCAATGAGAAAACAGCGCAGATCCGAAAAAATAAGCTCTGGATAAGAATCGGACTCCCATCCCTTTGTTTCGGGAAGCTTGGTTATCTGTAACTGCTAACCTGTCGCTTGGGCTACCAGAATATTTACTGCTGAACGAAGATCAAATCTAACCTTAGGCCTTACTCATATTTTTTTTTTTTTTTGACCGATCGTTCAAAGCCATGTTTATTATTGTTTTTACGTACACCATTTGAGTTAGTAATAGTAAAATTTGAAATAATAATATTAGTATTGTAATCTTGGTGTTATATTTCATTAAATGAAGCATTGTCCACCACTCTTAATTTTTGTGAAGTACTAGTTGAAAGAAAATACTAGCAAAAAAAAATAATCGATTATCCGACTGAAATGAAGATCTACTCTCAGATGCAATTAGATAAGAGAGTCAGCACCATTCGCTGTTCCTTCCAAAGAACTTGCTCTATAGATTGTCGGATTGACCTGAAATTTGGTACTGGAGACTTCAAGACCAAAGTGCAATTTTTGTAAACATTGAATCATCAAAAGCACCTTTAAGCTGACAAGGGCTTGAGTCGTTCCTGCTTTGAAAACTGATCCCCCATCATTTTAAGTTCAGAGTCTCTAAAACAGTGTAAACTGGCTCAAAGTGTACTAAAATATTTTTAACGTATAGAGTTGATTTTTAAAATATTTCCTTTGAGATTTTCTGGAAATCAAATCTATGCAAATAAATTGACTCTGCCTCTTTGATGGAACTGTTACTCTATAATGAAGAGCGGAATCGTGAAGCCGAAGATGTGAACGCCAAGTAGTTCTTTAAAATCCTATTTAACAATAAAGGATTAGGGTATTTGAATTTTATGATTAAGTCTTTTTTAGTACTAATTCTCGATTAGCTTTACATGGACAATGCTGTGACCAATTTGGTCACGGAAACCTCTTTTTAGATGGGGCACAAATCTACTGTTATATTAGCATCTCTCCACTTGAAATCCCCATGGCATATTGCTGGTTTATTGTGATAGTCCTACATTATTTAAGTTCTGTGATTGTATATTTTCAAAGTTGATTTTGGGTCCATCTTTTCATTTTATTGTCATCACTTTCATCACAACTTTTTAGGTCGATTGCCCACAAATCGTTAACATAAGTAATGTTTAATAAGAATGAATTAATCATTTGAATTTAGCATTTTCATTATTCAATTTGGGTTAGTCTTTTCTTCATCTAATATAAGATTTTTATGACAACTCTCTAGGTCGAATACACTCAGACCTTTGAAGTGATAGTGTAAAGTAGGAAGAAAGAAAAAGCTACCATCAAATTATTTGAATTCTGAGATGAAATATATGTTCATTATTATTTTTACTAATTTTTTCTATATCTTATTGTTGCGGCTTATTGCAACTTTGTAGGTCGAATACTCTCCACCAGTAGAAGTAAATAGCGTTAAGTAGGAAGAAAGAAGTGGCTTTTTGAGACATGAACTTGCATGCCATATCCTGGGAGATGGTCTTCGATGGACAATAACAGAATCACATAATCTTATTATCAAACTCCTACTATTGAGTTCTGAATTTTAACTTTATTTTCGTATATAACAACATTGACGGATGACAACGACTCGTGACGTCATGCACGAATAAATGTGACATAGTGACGTACGAAAAAACTGATCACGAATTCACTCCCTCTTCAAAAGCCTAACTCAGGTCGACTTGTTCTGCTATAATTTGGAAATCCTATTTACAGTAACTAATAATAAATGAGTTGAAATAGGACACGTAGTTTTGGAATGATATTGCATGGAGAAATAAATTCTGTTTTGTTTACTTTTTAGATTTCGACGAAGCAAGTGAGTTTGACCCTATCACATCCATGCTTGTAAATACTTTTATTAAAAAATTTCTGAACAATTATACAAATCACATGCATGTTAACTAAACTAGCGATTTCGTAAAATCTGAGAACTATTTACTATTTCGTCATCAGTGCAATATGGTTAACAAGCTTGTGATACTGACCTATTACGATTGTCAAGAGTTTGATTCTCACCGGGTGGTCAACTACTGTTGCCTTTTGTCGAACTGAGCTGAGCTTAGTAAATATCAAGTACATCCAGCTAGGTATATATTTACAGGGTATATACAATTTACTTTGACACAAAGTTTACCATAAAAATTAGCGGGAAAAAGCTTTCAACTTATGATACCAACCTTGACGAGGTTACTTGACTGGCCAGATAGAGTGGTTATGGGAAATTGGTTTGTCAAAGTTCTCACCAGTCCCCTCTTTTCTCAGTCAACTATCGTGGCTTGACAGTGATGGGTAATTTTGTCAAAATATCTGGCAACGGAATAGGGCACAGGTAGAAGTGGATCCCAAAGAGTATTAGTGCTAAGAAGACATGGGTGATTTCAGCTTCTGTTAAAATTCGAACCTGGTTTTCCAATTTTGTTTTCTTTGTTGATAATCATTATAGTACGTCACGACCCAAAAATGGTGAGAGAGCACAACACTGTGAGAAATGGATTCATGTCTTTCCCAAAATTATTTTGGTGTAAGCACCCCAAGGTGAAATTTCGATTTTTTCTGATTCTGATTTCTATGGTTATAACCATCACGTTACGTAGAACATCTAAATGGTAAGAGGATACGGGATAGGAAGAAGTGGACTCATGCCTTCCACAAGTCATTAGTAAACACAAGCAATTTCAGTCAAGATTTGAACTCAGTTAATCGATTCAGTTTTCTCTTCCGATGTCCATTACGCCCATCGCTAAATGGTGAGAGGGCGCAGCACAGGGAGAAATGATTTCATGTCTTTTCCAAGTTTAATGTAACATAAGCAGCCCTAGCTGAAAATTGAACTTAATTTTCTGATTCTGATTTCCTTGATAAGGACCATAACGCTACCAAGTACCTCTAAATGGTATGAGGATATTACACAGGAAGAAATTGATTCATGCCTTTCCCTAGGGTATTTGCAATGAATAGGCATATGTAGCCTCAGCTGATAATTAAACTCGGTTTTTAAATTCCATTTTTCCGGCTGATAGCCATTATGCTGAGTTGCATCTCTAAATGTTGAGAGTGTGGAGCACGGGGTGAAGTTGATTCATGCTTTTCCAAAGGGCAATAATACCAAGTAAACACATGCAGCGTGAGTCGAACTCGGTCATCCTACACCGTTTTTCGTACTGATAAATGTCTTGTTGCATCATCATCATCATCATCATCACCATCCTTTTGCTTAAAAGCAAAATAGTATGTTTTGAAAATAATCGCGATAGATATGTCAGGTCCGTAAAAATAGATGAAACGTTGAGACCTGGCACTTCAGGTCAGGAAAGACAGAATCTTTCCCTTTGATGTGTAATTGTTACAAAAAAATGTTTTTGGTGTGGACTGACAGAAAAAAAAAACCCAAACATGTGTGATCGGACGCCCCACTTTGAGGGTCACGGAAGAATCCAGGTCATTAGTCGGATTTCAAACGCAAAAAGTGGTAATTATGAGACTCGCGTGAAGAATAGTTGTCATCATTTCAAACGTTTGAGATCGAAATAATTGGACCAGGAAAAAAAAAAGTATGGCATATCCCCAAAATGACCCAAATGCATCTATGCCTCTGAATTCGTTGCTTTCTAGTCTACAAAAGAACTCATTATCAAGATAAAACAATATTTATCTGAGTGTATTCATATCTATCAAAGTGTATTCATTATCTGTCTGTCTATCTATCTATCTATCTATCTGAGTATATTAATATCCATCTATTTGTGTATTCATATCTAAACATCTATCTATCAATCTATCTATCTGTGTGTATTCATATCTATCAAAGTGTATCCATTATCTATCTATCTATCTATCTATCTATCTATCTGAGTATATTAATATCCATCTATTTGTGTATTCATATCTAAACATCTATCTATCAATCTATCTATCTGTGTGTATTCATATCTATCAGAGTGTATTCATATCTATCGATCGGGATGTATTCATAACTATCTATCTATCTATTTGAGTGTATTCAAATCTATCTATCAGTCTGAGTGTATACATATCTATCTATCTGACCGTATTCATATCTATATTTATCTATTCGTGTGTATTCGCATCTATCTATGTGTATATTTTCATCAATGCGTATTCATTATCTGTGTATACACTTATAACTATCAGAGTGTATTCATTATCTATTTATTTGAATATTCACATCTATCTGAGTTTGTTCATTAACTATCTAAGTTGATTCGTTATCTATCTATCTCAGTCTATTCATACTTATCTAAAAATCTATCAATCTCCGCCTGTTCATATATTCCTTTCAATATCCACCCGTTCTTTCCTATCTGCAAATATCTTTCCTCCATCAGAAATAGGAAGGAAGAAAGAGGTATGGTGTCATTAAAAGGTGTGATGCATTAAAGAAAATCTATTCTAATTAATTTTTACCTGCCACAAATATGATAGAAAAAAAAAAGTCAAAAATGGACAAAAAAACGTTAAAAATTGCCATTTACTATTTTGGTTGAAAAAAAATATACTTGCAGAATATTTTATATTTCAATATTTTACAAGTATGAGAATCAATTGAATCAAAGAAAGTGTATTTGCTTTTCTTCCTCCTTCTTTCCCTCCATCCTTGTCTGCAACAACCGATGGTGGAAATATCGTGGAACATACGGTTCTTGTTTATTTCAAACAGTTCCCGGAAACAGCGCAATTACGAAATTATGTCCGGAAAGTATCCAGACATTCAATGATAACGAAAAAAAAATCTGCTTAGGACAGTAGCATCTTAACCATCTTCAAAGTGTTTCCATTATATTATCACGCACTTATCCCAGTGCCCCTTCCATTTGTCAAAACAGTCTGCTTTTGGGCTCGTCATCACCTGTCTTTGTCACATTCTTCTTAATCTCCTTCACGGTCTAAATTCAATTTTGGAAAAACCAAAAGTTACAGGAAGCCATATCTAGACTGTGGAAACTAAGAGGCGTGAATGACGCTATGTTTCCCAAAATAAATATGCAAGAGACGCACAGATGGGTAATCTCAGTCATTGTGAACGCGATGTTCACACAGCACACAAGCTCACTCAATGGCGTCTTACTGTCAACTGTGTGACCCCATAAGAGTGTCTGTTCGCGCATCACCAGTAAGGTCCACTCTGATTGGTTGCCAAGTTTGATCAAGGCTGCACGACCAGCTCTCGTGATATATGAAATGGTTGAATACTTCCCAGACAGACCTCGTGCAGTATGTAGTTGCCGGTGAAATTTTTAGTCTAACGAAATTGATTTGTGCGTGTGTATTAGCAACAATATGCATCATTGAAAGAACTCACGGCTGCTCCAACCACCTTCGTCTATAGTAAGGAGCTGTAATCAAGCTATTTTCGGGGTATCTCTGGTAAAACTATCGCTGCCTGTACTCTGATACATAGCACGACGTGAAAGTGTCAGGCTGTGCAATAAAAAGTGGGAAATGTCTGTGACACACTCAAAATGTCATTCAGTCCCTTCACCGTTGCCGTCGTCGAGTGCGAGCTGAGGATAGAAGAGTCTGTTGTCTTACTCCACGCTGGTCTATTTGCATTTTGCTCCAAGAGTTGCTTTACGTCCGCTTCCTCAGTTAGCTTGTTTCAGCTCGGTAACGCCTTTCTTCTCTCCGGGTGGATCGTTTTGGGGAGACCCTAGTGCCCTGACTGCAAGCCGCTGCCGTAGCACTTCTGCCCGGTGGTACTGTGTAAGCATCACTTATAAATAGACAAACAATCATTTTCATGACGTCATCCTAGAGCTTTGAAAAAAGACTTCCGTTATCTTTGATTCCAAGACTAAATATTTATAGAGAGAAAGAGGCAGAAGGAATGAAACTATATAAATCACAATGGATGATTGCTGTGGGCATGGAATTTGAAGTAGTCAATTGATTTAATCATCATTTTATTGTATACATATGATTTATTCTGGATGATTCATAAGACTGTAAAACAGATTTGGCACCCAAGTGTTGCCATTGCACATTTAGGTCAGAATTCAGCGTAGGTGTTAATCACGTATACACAACTTGGTTAGTAGTATAGAGTTGTATACGGAATCGAAATCACGAACCACACAAATAAATAGTTTTCTGGCACCACATGAGTTCCATTCAAAGGAAATTTTGTCCACGTATCATCTACTTGAGTATATATATATATATATATATATATATACATATATATATATATATATATATGTGTGTGTGTGTGTGTGTGTAATGTGTACTGTAGAGAGTGAGACAGACTCGGGAGTGAAGTGTTTAGAGGTAAGGTTTATTAATCCTTAGAAGTAAATTGTCCAGACATGTTTCGGGATTCTTCCCATCTTCAGTGGTGTGTGCTGTGTGAGTCTGTGTTGAAAGATCCCATGTGGAACCAGAGTCCACTATTAGGAGCTATGCATTGTGGGTAGATTGTGTTGTAAGGGCTGCTGGAGGCCTCCTGCTAAGTGGGATATATATATATATATATATATATATATATATATATATATATATATATATATGTGCATTTCTGTGTGTATGTGTGAGTGTGAACTTTAATCCTTATGCTCTAATATTCCACACAACGAAGGGATCTACCCCAAGAAGAAAACCTAGATAATAGATCTATGAAACAACCTTAAACAAAAGCTATAACAACCAATCATATGCGAACACCTATCAATAATGACTATCTACTCAACATTAGATAAATCAACGACATTTTCTCCTCATGCATAGGAGAAGCTGAACGAGACAACTCCTTAAAACACTTAAATTCTTGACACGACTCAAATAAATCTGATTATGAAAACTCACAAGAAACCATTACATTCTTAGACCCCTTAATATACAGAGATTGTATTAGATACCTCCAAACAACTTTATATACCTACATCACCGGTACCTATCATAACCTACACCCCAAAGAGATCATCTGAAACACCTTGAACAAAATTTAACTTATTCACAGGTGCTAATAATTAGAAGAATCTGCAAAGAAATTAAGGGTCTAAAGAAACACAATGATAACTTTATAAAGCATTTCACAACACGAGGATACTCTTAAACACTGATTGGAAATCAAATCAGAAGAGCAATCACAATGCCTAGATATGTCACCCTAAAATTGACAAACAGAAACATATCAGACAGCATACTTCTTATATGTACATTATATGGTACATTCCCCCAACTATCACTTATAATTGATAACAGATTGGACATCCCAACACCAAAACCAGAATTTGAAAAGATCTTCTGGAAGTTTGTCGTACATCCCTAAGAATATAAAAGATATAAAAGCAGCAACGCCATGGTTGGTAAATCTCCCATAGGAAAAGCACCCCTAAAACATTCAAATCCTTCCAACCACGCCACAGTAAAAATAGCCAAAGTTGTAACCACTTCAAATATATCAATAACTTCAATAGCTCTACTGCCAAAAGGACTTTCTATATCTACCACAGTAAAACTGCAACTGCAAAATTAACCAAGAAGTAACGTCATATATCTTCTTGAATATACACAATATGAAATACAATAGGTAAATCAGAATGGCTGTTTAGAATCAGATTTAATGATTATAGATATAGAATAAAATCATCCAATTATGATAATTTAATCCCTGTAGAATAACACTTTCGCCTACCTGACCACAACTTGAGCTATAACGCAAAGTTCACCGTTATTGAAAAAATAGGAAAGACCTCACTTAACGAAGGACTTGTGGATAAATGTCTAAAACTTCCACCTAACGGACTAAACATTAGATTTAACAACTCAAGTTGAATCGAACTCTGATGCTAAAAATCTTTTTAAAAAACCCTAATAAAACTTTTTAAACACCCCACCCATCCACATAAACATAAATACTGATAAAAGTTATTGAAAATTAAAAAATTGAACTGTCAACTCAACCATTTTTTCAGACTGATATGAATATATACCTCTGTTTGAATCACCCAAACATCTATAACAATGTAAAAGCCATATACAGAGTATATATCCGAGTAATTAAACTCTCCGAGACATTACAATGATCCTTCAGTTTTTTAAGGTTTTAATCTGCTAATCTACTAAATATCTCTTATTTTGCAGTTTTCTTTGATTTTTCATACTCCCTACCTGTTTACCATTCTAACTACCTAATCCTCTAGAATGACCCAGATTTAATGACGATTGACAAAACAGATAAAGTTGAAAGAACAATCTCAAAATGGAAACTGTATTCATAGCAACCTACATGCTTACACCTAACCTCATTCCTTCCTTTTTTCGAGACTGACACGTTCTGGGAATATTATACTATCACAGGAATACTCTCATAGTAAAAAAAAGTGCACGTATTTGTATTAGTATCTCAATACTTTTTTAATCATTTACTTTTTTTCAACTGATAACCTCTTATAATAGAGATAAACTTCGAAACATGTCCGGGAGATACGTAAAATGAACAAAAATTCTATATACACTGGGTGCTCCTGTTCTGTCTTGATTTGGATAGTACACACACACACACACACACACACACACGTATATATATATATATATATGAGAGAGGGAGGGAGAAGGATTTATGTGAACTTTCCATTTTTGTACCACTGAAAGGAAATTTTATAAGTAAAATTTTATATAGTTCTAACGTCTCCACGCCTACGTGCCATGTAAGCCATCTTCAATCTCATCAGTGTTATTTCAATGTGTTATCCCATAACAATTTTTTTAAACTTTTTTTATTTCTGGACCTTATATACACGCTGTATATATCAACTCACCTTTACTCCATTAGAGTGATCCCTTGAGAGAGTGCTACAACAAAGACTGTATGTAGCCATTTTGAACCGCACAGAAAACGTAATCAAGCAAGCAAACGAAATCATTAATTCATCGACTGATATTTCGTCAACATATCAAACATAACAGTGTTCTATAACTTGATGTGAAAAATTGATTCAGCAGAAGCTGTTGATGCGTGTTAAGTGTCTGACGGTCTTATCTACCTAGTAAGCTTAGAGATGATATACGGGTTACGAATCTTTCTTTCGATGAAACTCACGTGGTTCCTTAAGACTCTTCATTTGTGTTCAGGATTTCGATTCTGGAGACAATTTTCATACTGCACACCAAATCGTGTCTCTTTGAATCATGCATACACTGAATTACCCAGAATGATACACAATTTTAATACTGAGGAGGGTACTGGAATATTGCAGAGAATTGCTCTCACCTGATCTCCAGTGAAAGCCATCCGGTATCAATACTAATGCGAAATTTCATTGAGAACGAATAACAGAAAAAGAAAATAAAAAAAATTGCTCAAATACAAACCTAAAAATGCTGAATCTCTTCCGAATACATCTTAGTAATACATTATAGTATTAACCCGAATGTTTCCTGTCATATGACGTCGTTTTAACGTTGGGGATATAATTCTGCCATTGTAGGTAATATCAGGTTTCGTCATTTTTGATCGTCCATCTAACAACTTCGTATGATACGCTCGTAAATTTAAACAGATTTTGAATATTTCTGTCGACGTGTCGTAATCAAAATTTTGAATATCAGACTAAAGTCTTAACAGTCTAAAACTTGTATTAATTCCACAAAAATAATTTAATTCTTTTTTTTATTTCTTTCCAATAAAATCCAAAATTGAAGCTTAATGAAGATATTTAAGTTATTGCAATACATTTAAAATGTTTTTATTTGAAAAAAAAAAGTCCGTAGTCATTGCAACAATTTGTAATATTTTTGGTATCTACTTAGTTGATAGTATCAACATATAAATCATACCACTTTATGTGGACATATTTGGAGTTATGTATGCAAAATAACAAAGGTGTATCTGGTCTACACTTTCAGATATAAACAGAAATATAGCGTGACATGTTTTGTGCGTTACAAAGCAACGGACACTGGCTTTTTATATACATAGGTTTTACAGAAAATTAGAAATAGGAAAATGCCCCAAAAAGTTTTGTTCATTGTCTTTTAATGAAGAAATACGTAGACTAAATATCAGTCTTCGTAAGTAAAAAGTGAGGTAAGCGATCTATTAACAGTCGGACATACAAACAAAGAAAAAAAATAAATAAGAGACAGAAAAAAAATTTAAAAATAATAAAGTGCAAGTATTATTATCAATAATAATAATAATAATAATAATAATAATAATAATAATAATAATAATAATGATAAACAAACGAAATTTCTGAAGCGAAACATTAATTTCACAGTTCCTGAAAATGTTCAATGTTGTCAGTGACTATTTTTATTGTTGTTCTTCTTTTCCTTGTGTTTTAATTTTTTAAGTTCGTGATTTTCTCTCAGAATATTTTTGTTCGTTTAACTGTTTCTCCTTCATTTATTTTATTTTTTGTTCTGAAGATGACCCTACGAAAGTCAATCAAGTCAGTTGAACAAGAGCAATGGTAACATCGAATCAATTTTTAACCTTTTGTCTAAACTGAAGAAATACAACAAAATCTGACATATTTACAAAAGGGTGGGGTCGTTTGGTATATATTTTGTTTTTAAATTAAAAAAAAATCCAGGTACATGTTCAGTAGTAGCCCCTAAATAGAAGTGCAGCCCCTCCTGTAGAGCTAGTAGTATGGCTTCATTTTCGCACCCCACACTCCATTGACTATAGTCCAAAATTACAAGTAGTAATTATTAATTTATCTTAAAACAATTTGTAGTATTACAATGAAAATGAATTCCAAAATGAATTCCCAGCAGAAATAATAAATTAATTTTAACACAATTCAAGGCGCGACTTCCCACTGAGAAAGTGCCACAAAACCTAGTATTATATCCTTTTTTTTCACATCTCATACCCCCAAATTGCCAAAATTCCTGTTGTACCTCATTCGGGTTAGGGGGAAGCGTTAGGTAATTTGGGACCACAGCCATTGGAATACATGATCAGTCGCATGCTATTAGCTCTGTAGGAGGGCACACTTCTTATTAGGAACCATACTACTTTATTTGTACTAATTTCGACAACAGAAAACTCGTTTTTCCATTCCTATAGTTACGAGAAAATCCGTTTCTTTCTCCTTTTTCTCTTTCTTTTCTCTTTTTTTTTTTTATTGTGTGTCTCTTTTCTTTCTCTTTCTCTTCCCTTTTCTCTCTATCTTTCGTCTTTTTGGTTTGCTTTTCTCAGGCCTAATTTGTCCCCTTTGAGTAAAACAATTTTTTTTTTTTCCTTTCTTTCTTTTCATTTCTTTTTTTGGGCGAGAAGTGGACCAAGTTCTTGTAAAATCAAACTTAAAATCCTTCAAAGTCAATAAACACAGAATTTAATGTAAAAGCAGTGACTTAAACTACAAAAAAATCAGAAATTCATGGCATATTTGTTATCAATGAAGCGAATCCGTAAGTCGAAAGAAGTGATGATTTTAATTGTAATCAATGAATTTCAGAATATAAATATTTAAATAATAATAGTAATAATAATAATAGTAATAATAATAGTAATAATAATAATAATTTCAATGATACTAGAATGATAATAGTGATAATGATATCAAAAATTATTTCAATAATGATAATAATAATAATAATAATAATAATAATAATAATAATAATAATAATAATAATAATATTAAATCGTAAATTTGGTTGAGACTTGAAATGGTTGATGAACGAATCATTGATAAATACTATGAGAAATACAAAGAATTCATATTATTATTATCATCATTATTATCATCTTCATCATCATCATCATCATCATTATTATTATTATTACTATTATTATCATCATTATTATTATTATCATTATTATAATTATTATTATTGCTTTTGCTGTTGTTGTTGCTGCTGCTGCTGTTATTGTTGTTTTTGCTGTTGTTGTTTTTTAGCCACGGAGCACGCTTCAAAGCCAATGTTAAGAACAGAAGCCTCTCATTTATTTATATATTCATCTTTTATTAAACTTCAATAATTTAGGGAACATTTGTTTTGCCATAAGGTAAAAAACTTTCCTCCTGTGCTTTTTTTTTTCTTTCTCAAGTTTAAACTTTCAAATGTATTTCCTTACTTATCTATTAGTCTATTTTAATATCTATTCTATGCCATTGAAGTAAAGAATTCCTTTCTTCTCGTTTTTGTTAAAATCAAACTATTTCACTGCCTAATTACATTTTTTCTGTTTTGTTTTTCGAAGAATTTGGTTTCTTTATTTTCCTTCTCTCACTTTTCCTTTTGTTTGTTTAAATACTGTGATTAATTTTAATATTATTTCATTGATTCAAAAACAAATGTGAATGTGGAACGTATGTGCCTCCGTAGTTTTTTATCTGGCCTCGTTCTGGTTCTCATCATCCTGGGTCTCTTATTTTTTAATTATTTTGTTGTTGTTTTTTTTTTCATTCGTTGTGGGGTTTTCCTGCTCATTTCTTGTCTGATGGGCTGGGTCCCTTACATGTGTGCACATCGACATATTCGACACATTCTTTGCATTTCACTTGACAGCACCAGTGGAATTTGCACTGGCATTTACGTATTTCTTTCACTGTTTCTGTATCGTAACCTCGGCCGCAGCACATGATATCACAACCATCTGTTCCGAGAGAAGTCTTATTACAACGGCGACCAGCCGTACCCAGCGATCCTGTAAAAGAGAAAACAGCGCATTTTTTAACAAAAATCCACAACTCAAGACAATCTTGAAAAGAATACATCGACCGAAACGTTATGTCAAGACAGAAAAGATGAAAATGATAGCCCTAAAGTATACGGAATAATAAAAATTCTTCCTTCTAGAAGTAGTCAATTCAAGAAGTCTGAAAAATATATACAGACCGAAACGTTGTGCTTACAACAACAAGCATGGAATTATTAGTCAGAAGAATATAGAATAATGAAAATACTTCTTCTCAGAACTTCATAAAAGTAATTGCACAAATCTATTGAAAAGTGCTAGTTTAAATGTTTTACTCTGAGATACGGTTGCCATGTCTAAACATTCTAAAAAGGGGTAGGTTTCCTTTTACTGTCATACATGTCAACAGACGTAAATATTATAGCGACTGCGGCTAAATTATGGCTGAAAATTACTACAGTGTTAAAAACCCATGAAGAAAAATGTATACTTTCATTGTCTCATTTGTAACAGAAATAGAAATACGGAAAAAAAATAAGTGCGCGTGGCTGAAGAATGAGAAAAAGCAGTACATGGTACTAGATGCTAACCCTAAAACTGGTATGTTAACAACACTGTATTCGCTCCCTTTCGGATAAAAATTTCGGAACCTAAGTATTAATCAGAGTACCATAATGTTATATTGTATACAAACACTTTCCAGCAAGATCTCGTTAAAAATCTTCCTCTAACCCTGGTCCTAACGCAGTACAACACGGATGTCGGAGTGATTGAATATGAAATGCAAGATTAAAGCACCACTTCTAGCTCCGTGAGTGGGACCGCACTTATTTTAGGGACAAAACTATCATGCTACGAGAGGCGCTTATAAATTGCCTGAAGGATTGGCACTGAATCCTCGACTCATATACGAGTGTCTCGGTTGTCTGTGTACCCAAGTAGGCGTGTGAACGCGTCTCCATTTGCGTGTTGCTCTCGCGTGTGCGTCCCTGCGCAACTTGTGTGCGTGTGTTCCTTTTGTTGTTGTTTTTTAAAGAGTGGAGGGGGACTGTGTTCTCACCACAGAATCACACAACCCGGCCGTTGATACAGACAATTAGAAGCAGTCACATCCAAAGCCTGCCCAAATATTTCTAACACTCGCAAACACCATTGTCCCTCCCCACTCTTATTTTGGGAGTTTGTTTTTTTGGGAGGGAGGCATACAAGTTTTTCTCCTTTTTTTTTTTCATATTTTTTCTTCATCCTTTCTTCTTTCTTTCGTTTTTTCCGCTTCTCTCATTTTCCTTATGGGCTGCCCTCTCATCTTTCGATTTCTTTCTTCTCGATTGCATCTTTCTTTCTTTTCACTCTTACTAATTATTATTTCTCACACTTTCTTTCTTTTACACTCCTTCTCACACTTTCTTTCTGTCTTGAAATATTTTTTTAATTCCATTATTTTTAACTTTGATTTCTTTTATGCGATCGATATTCTTCTTCCCTACAATCATTCTCAAATATTCCACCTTTTCTTTCAATTTCTATTATTCTTTCTTAGCTTTTCACTCTTTCTTTTAATCTTTCTCTTTGTCTTTCTTTCTGTCTTTCTTTCTGACAATTTCTTTCATTCATTGTTTTATTTTCCTTTCTCAAACTTTCTTTTTCACTATTACTTTCTTCCTTCCTCAAACCTTTTTTCTTTCTTTCTTCCTAATAATCTGCTAAACTGTTTCTTAATAGGGTAAAATTCATAGTTGGTTGGCGTATCGTTTGTACAAAAGAAAAACTCCCTTGAGAAAACCATCAAAAAGGTCCTAAAAAAAGTAGCACTCTTTGAAAAATGGAGATAGAAAAAATTGCAATAAGAATTCAATCATGTAAAAATGAATGCTTGAATTTCCATTAAAAGAAAACATCACGTTGAAAAAATAAATATTTAAATGAATCAATGCATTTAGAGAAATAAAAATATATCAGAAATTATTTGAAGTATTTTCTTATTAAAATATCTGGTTTTCATTGTTGAATATTTGTTTGTAAGATAAGTAGAAACGCAGAATAAAGGATGAACCGTGTCTCTGCAGGGATCTCTGCAGGGATCTGGGGCCAGAAGCGCAGTCGGATATTTTCCCATTAACTTACTTGATGACCCTTATATATATATATATATATATATATATATATATATATATATATATATATATATATATATATATATATACTTAGATAGATAGATGTTGACTATCTATCTATCTATCTATCTATCTATCTAAGTATTTCCAGGTTGAGATTATCTCAATCAGATATCAATGGAGAGATGGAGGTGCCCCAAGAAATCTCATGAAGGACTCTGCAAAGTATCCCAACGATCTGCTAGGCTGCGAGATAACACGATTTTCCTTTGATATATGCATCAATGATAAGCGCATATATGCTTAGCAAGGCGTCGATAAGTTTGCAGTCTGTCGCGTAGTTATAAGCTAAATTTTGATCTGAAATTTTCGCAGTAAAATGTTCAATCAAAGTGAGCCAGAGACAGACAGACGGACAGATGGACTGACAGAGAAGGATTTCAGAGTCAGACATTTGGCATCCAGACTAGGTTTACGTCAAGGCAAAATTTTATCTTGATCTTCAGGAATAATAACGATATTGACAACGACAATATGAACATTTTCCTCAAGAGTCCTGATTAATGTTTTCAAGGCTGGGGTCCACTGATCACTCGTGGTCCATGATATGATTCGTAGCAGAGTTCCCTTTGAAGCATACATTGCGAATCTGGTAGCCGAGAAAACACATCTATCAAAAACACAACTATCAAAAACATAATAATTGTATACAGATCTGTACCACATATTACAAGACAAATAAATTCAATCCATTTTAGATTTTTAATGTAATCTATTAATTAGTCTAAAAACTATGTGCAGAGAATTGGAATCTGCGAGAATAGGATATCTACAGAAGAGGTCCTTGAGTTTTCAAAGTTTCGAAACCACTGGTTTAGATAATTGTTAATGGATTACCCACTTTTAAATCTCTACACAAAGTTGCTTTTGTTTCTCTTGTATTATTGAAATATATAAATCATGAATAAATCATGTGCACGAGCAGTTTACAACCACCGGTCCAAGGACCGTTACTGTGCTGTAGTTTGGTACAGTGCTGGGAGGAAACATTGTATAAAACGCAGAAAAAAAAAACGATACGACGTAATAAATGTGTATAGAATAATAAAAATAGAATAAAAAGGAACTTATTTCCCTGGATCTTGAAATTAAAGTCAGTAGATAAACCTTTCTAGAAACAAAATTGGGTATTGTAGCCACTTGAAAACTTAGAGAAGTGACCCAAAGTTGACTTATCATATTTATTCCGATTGAGATTAATCCCTCCTCCCGTTGGTTGGTCTGCAAGAATACTATCAATTTTAAAAAGGTTGATGCATATATATATATATATATATATATATATATAATGCGCCTCTATTGAGGGTTGAGCACTCTTTAAGTAAGGTAACTCATCCATTGTAAGCTTATGCAATGCTCTTCCATAGGAATAGAGCACTCTGGTGGATGAGGAGTTTCTGCATAAATTAATATATCGCTTTAATTCACCCTTACTGACCCCCCAGTTCTGTAGTCCAGAGGTAGGATATCGGCCTTCGGGTTTGTGTGAGGGTTTCAATTCTGCCTCACGGTACTGGATGGGATAAAGTCTATAGCCACACTGAAGAGATGTAATGCATCAAAACAGCTGTCTGTGGATGACACAATTATATATATATATATATATATATATATATATATAGCAGAAGTGTTGATTTTTACTTCCTTAAATTTGATGAGGATTATACTTGTTGCGGTAGAAAAAAAAAGTCATCTCAAGGTTTATACTGGAGTTTGGCGATATATAATAATGTTGCCTGCTATATATCAATATTTACTGTTATAAATGTGTTTGTATCAAAAAATCAAATATTCTTATGGCTGGCTCGTGGTTTTCCCTTCTAAACCATGCATTCTTTTCATGTCCTTCGCTGCTTCCTAGATTGTCTGACTCAAAAGGTATGTTCCAAATAACACGCATAGATATTGAAAATCAGTCATTTTTTCCTATAATTGAAAATAAACAATTACTGAGATTTTTTTTGTGAAAAAACTAACTTAACAACAGCCAAAAGATCAATATTTCAGTCTAAAGTATGAATCTGCCAATCTGTGGTCACAATTCCACCTAACTGAAAACCGGAAAGCCTACCCCCCTCTCTCTCTCTCTCTCTCTCTCTCTCTCTCTATATATATATATATATATATATATATATATATATATATATATATATATATATATATATATCCGGTCGAGCTCGCACTTACTAAAAGTCGTCAACTATAAAAACATAGGAAAAGTGATATTTTATACAGATTTCATGAAATTAAATAAGGGGGTGAAGTGCTTTCATACGCAACCCCTAGTCCGGCCCACACATACCCTTGGGTACGAGGGAGCTCATTCATTACCCTGAAAGTCGTTTCCCTTTGGAGGTTTTTAAGATGATAATTTTGACCATACATTGAACAGACCCTAATCTGACAAATAGAACCTCAGAGGTCAGCACTCCAAACTCTATATTAATACTGGAGTCAAGTTAGCCTTATGAACTAATTTGCTGCCTATAACCGTTTGGAGTCTAGAAAAACCACAGTGGTTGATTGTCAAGGTTGGCTATGGGAGTAATAGTTTTTTCTGGTGTTAGGGTGATAGACAGTTATGGGAGAGTTGTTTTCCCAGCTGCTCACACCCACTATTTTGTCCCATAAGTATCGAAATATGTCAGTGACGAGATATTTTATCAACATTTGATGACGTGAGTACTAATGAGAAGATGCAAACCTTTCCCAAGTGGATTAGTTCAGAGTGAACAGAAGGAGACTCAATTGTAAGTCGAACTCATTTCACCGATTCCGAGGCAGAGAGAAGAAAGAGAGATGGGGGGGGGGGCTAGGAAGAGTGTTCCTGCTTTCCCGCCAAATTTTGACGAAGCAGCTCTCACCATGCCATCTCTCGTTTTCTTGGCGCACAAATATCGCTGCATATCACACAACGGCGACCATGCCGGGTCGAAGAGAAAGCTGTTAAAAAAGAACAAAAGACTCTCTTCCCGCTAAAGAACACTCTTCAAACAGATACATGAAAGACTTTCTTCTAAGAAATAAACAGACCCAATAAAACCATGGAGCTGACGGAATAAGGGGGTGCAGAGGCATGGGAAAAGACGGACAAGAAGATCGACAAGACGACGATGGTTCAAAGGTCAGGACGTCCTTAGCAGCCTGGAAGGAAGGTATCTAATTATAACTATTGGTTTTAGAACTTCTCGAGAAATTGTTGTCAGTGGGATGCATCTTCACAAGATCATTTGCAAAGTAAACCGTTCTCTCAGGGAGTAGAGGAGATGATTCTTCAGGACAGTCAGTCCGTTTGATTAAAGTGCAAAATGTGTATCGATACTAATCGAACGCACCATGTTAATGGTGCCATACTCCCTTATTTACTGACTTACGAAGGCACTAAAGTACTATCAGTTCATGTTTATTCGCATTCATATGAATCCGTTCTTACGTCTCTCAATCTAACATCATTGGTCACACACACACACTCGCACACATACATAAATTCACACCAGGTAAAGCCAATAAGTATTTAAACAAACAGAAACTTTGTTTATATGGCTAAAAAAAAAGTTGAAAGAGAGGAGAGTAGATGTGTAAAACACTTTCCCATAACTAATATACCTAGCCGGACAATAAACACCGTAAAAAGCAATAATGCCTATTGCCAATCTTGACAGGAGGCAGTTATTTTGAATATGTACTTACTCTAAAACAAATCAACAAATAAAAAATTTAGCGATTTTCTAATTCTTGATATAAAGAAATTCCTTGTGGAGAAAATCTTTTGATATATATCTGAATACCATAGAAATCCATGAAACTCGCAAATTATAAGGATTGCCTGGACAAGTAATGATTTTTTTCCACCCTACTGGAAAAAAACGTCCATGATTTCCGTCAACTTAATTATGGTCGGAATAACCTAAGCAAACTTGCGCTTTTCCAACTTAAAGACTCTTTTGCTTTATTCGTTTCTTTTTCCATGGAAAAAAGCCGCACATTTGTTATTCAGACCAAAAAGAAAACAATTCTTGAATATACCCTCTATTCATCTGAACTATGACCCTCGATTCGTGCTTCAGGAGAGAAGAAACCACTCAACTGGAAACACAGTATTTACACTCGGAATTCAAACCCTTTTTGCATGCAAAACAGAGGACCAAGGTGAAGAAGGTGGCTTTAATATCGACAATGTTTCAACTCAGGTATAACTAATTGATTCACAAAGCCGTCTAATTTGTAACCCCTCACATCCATTCAGCATATCACAAACAACAGACCAGCCAATATTTACATTTGTTAAATGCTGGAAGAAAATAAACAAAAAAAGACCACCAAAAGGAACGAAAGATTTTCTTTCTTTTAAATTAGGATACTGATACGTGTAGAAGCTATAGATCAGATCGACGTAGAAAAATGTACTGGGCAGAGGTGTAAACAACAAAAAAGTAATTTATTTTTTATTCCATATCTTTTCCCACCATTGTTTTTTTTTTACCAACCTCACATTCAGATCAAATCTGGCCAAGTCAATCATTTACATACCCGATTTTTGTGCCCTTCTCCCCGCCTTCAACATTGTACTCGACTTTAGGTTGATACCCAATGCATTTACTGTTTATACAAGCGGGTTTAGGTTCCTACCAGTCAATAGGATCGGTTGATGGAGGTAGGGAGAGAAGAATGAATATAAAGCGTGGGTATTTTCTGCATTGTTGTTTTTTAATCGGTTCGGGATAGATCTGCGTGATACTTTAACTCTTTTCAAAAACATGCAAACCCGTGGCTTGAGAAGCTGCCCACCCTTCGTCACTATCAATAACAATAAGAGTGAAACATTTTAATTCTTTATTCATTGTCATGTTCCCTATGACATGGTGTAGACACGACAATAAAAACACAGGTGAAAACAGTTCGCATAACTGTCAATAAATTTCAGGAGAGTCATTAACATTCCAAATTTCATTCGGACAATTGGATACTACTCGTCCTTGATGTTGGTAACGCAACGTTTCGGCGAATACATTCTTCAGTTTTCGTCAGGTGTATAATCCAGAGAAAATTTTGTCTCTCTTCTTGAATTATACACCTGACACCGGGTGAAGAATATACACTGTTCTGACAACATCAAAAATGGGAAGAAGAGATCCGATCATCCAAACAAAAATTGGAACAGTTAGCATTATGATATGTAAAATGCGATCAGGTTAACCCTTAATTTAACCCTAATCAAACCAAACCATAACCCATTGAGATAATATTATAGTCACTCTTTTTTCGGGAAAAGACAGAAATTCCGAATGAAAGTGTTAATGAGAGATCAGGGCTAAAACATGTTTCATGGAACTGTTTTGCTAATAATTTACTATAAAAATACATTGACAGGAATGTTTACATGGAAATGCACTCGGAATGATGTTACAATAAAAATGCATTGCCATATAGAAAGAAAGGGATTGTCAGTGAAGAGGAATTGATGTAAACGTTACTGACAGGACCGAGATATTATGCCAATAATAGAAAAACATTTACTATGGACATGCATTTCTTATGATTTCACGGTGAACATGTACTACATATAATCTAATAGAAAAATGCATTGAAAATCTGGGAGAAAAGGATTGACAGTAGTCTTGAATTGAGACAAGTGTTACTAATAAAATAGAGCTATTATGTGTATTATTTTAAAGCATCGTTGGTGATTTTATGATATGAATATAATGGAAACGAGGAAGAAAGGGATGTCAGTGGTTTGAAATTCAAACGTTAATGATGGAATAGGTTCATTACATGAATAATTTGAATGCATTGCTAATGAATTTACAATAGAAATGCATTTCAAGCCAGGAAGGAACGGATCACCAGTGGTCAGATATTTGGGCCCTCGCCACGTAAAAAATATAGTTATTATGTATACAATGTAAATGCGCTGCTAATTATTTTACAATAGATATGCATTATAAGCGATTTTACTTGTGAAATGCACGAGGTAGAAAGGGAATTGAAACTAGCATTGATAAAACAATAAAGATGTTACATGTGTAATTAGTTGTCGCGTTACTATTTTAATTTGAGTGATAATGAGCTCCACTAGCCCAAATGTACTCATGTTTGTCGGTTAAGAACAGCGGACTTGCTGTTCTAATCGCTGAGCCAAATTAGCAAGTGTTTATGATAAGTCTGTACTTCGTTTGTTCTTAGTGCAATGGTTCTGAGAGAACTTAACACCTCGCATCACTCTCCCCCCACCCCATACAAGAAAAGGAAAAGAAAAGCGGAACCTCTTTTGTGTGCAAAAATTTGGAAGCCTCTTTTGTGGGTGCTTTTCTTCTTTTTTCCCCTGATTTTTGGGATTGATTGAAAGGTGTTTGTTCCATGAGTTTTCCAGAGGTGAACGAAATGGCCCTGACATAACGTTACAAACGAAAAGCTTTAAGCAAAATTCGTGATTCGTACATATCTTCTTTTGTTTATTTGTACTTTTTTAAAATGTTTTTTGTTTGTTTGTTTATTGCTTTGATCTGATCAAAGAGACATCACACATGTTGTCAGGAACTTTTTTACCAATTATTGCAAGTATTAACAACTCTTTCTTCTTCCTTTTCTCCTTCTTTTTCTTCTTCTTCTTTTTATTCTTATTCTTATCATTACTATTATTATTATCATCATCATCATCGTGCCGGTGATTTGTACGACATACAATGGGAAGGATTAGAGAAGAACATTATTTGCTTTGAAGATGTGTTTGAAGACGTTGTTTGTTAGTTTGTGGGAGATGATTTTTTTCTATCTTTCTTCGTTTCAAATATATATACATATATATATATATATATATATATATATATATATATATATATATATATATATATATATATATATATATATATATATATATATATGGAAGCAAATACACCTACAATTTATTTTTGCTGTTAATCCTCTTGATTCATCAACTAAATGAAGCCGGAATGTATAAAGCTCTTTAATACGTGGCCTTTTCTTCATTTTTTCCCTTTCCTGTTTTTGCTGCTTTTTATAAGACTTCCATTCTTTTCTTCTTCCCGACTTTTGTGGTTAATCTTTCCAGCATTTTCTCTGAGTTCTTTAAAGTTTCGGTCTTTTTCACCATCATTTTTACATTTTTTGCCCTGATTTGCTTGCTGTACTTCTACATTTCTTCATCTCATATAATTCGCTATCTTTCTCCATAATATATTACCTATTTATATTTTCTCGTCCTGGAACTTTTCTCCCTTGTTTGTTAGGAGTTTTTTTTTTCTATTCTCTTTTGCTGTCTTCCCTTCTTTCTGTATTTTTTCTTCCACTCACTTTTTTCTTCCTTATTATATCCAGAATTTTCTTCCTTTACTCCTTTCTTTCTTCACTTCTTTCTTTTATCCATTCTTTTATCTTTCTTTCCCACATCGTTTTCATTTACTTTTTACTTCTTATCATATTTGCCTCTTCTTTTTACTCTCTTATTTTTCTGTATTTCTTCCTATCTTCCATTTTTTTTTATTTGCTTTTTCTTTCCTTCTTTTTTTATTTCATTTGCCTTCGCTTTCTATTATGCTGTGCGTTCCACTTTTTTGTCTCGCAATTTTCTTTATTACTTTATTTTTCTGTTCTTTTCTTTCTCTTCCTTCTTATTTTCATTGCCCTTTGCTTTCTTCCTATTTCTCTCTTTTATTATTTCTCCTCTCTCTTCAAATATTAGTCGCCTTTTTCTTTCTTCTTCTCGTTCTTTTTTCTTTCTCTCTTTTCCTCTTCATCCTATCTTTTTTTTTTCTCTCATTCCATCTTAATTGCATTTCTCTCTTTCTCTCTTTCTCTCTCTCTCTCTCTCTCTCTGTCTCTGTCTCTGTCTCTCTCTCTCTCTCTCTCTCTCTCTCTCTCTCTCTCTTTTATCTCAATTGCTTTTTTCTTTTCTTTTGCGCGCGGTATGGGGGGCGTGGCTAGCCGCCTTGGCGCCATTCAATCTGCCGACTACGCGAAACACTTTGATGAAACGAAGAGTCATTCAGTTTAAAAGCGAGAGAAATAAGGGCCCCGTCAAATGGTGACTTCCGTGTTTGGTGTTTGACTAAAGTACATCGTTAGGTGAATTGATATCATTCATAAACGAACGTCGTAAGCAGATAAGGGATAAAAGGGGCTACGACGAAAGCCTTGCACAAACAACTTTTTTCCAAATTCATCTTTTTGGTCGCTGTGTGCAGTAAACTAACACCTTACAAAGGAAAACCTGAATTTTAAACACGATATAAATATGCATGCCTGTGTATACCTGTCAGTGTGCGGGTGTATTGACTATGTGTGTTGCATATATATATATACATATGTGTGTGTGTGTGTGTGTGTGTGTGTGTGTGTGTGTGTGTGTGTGTGTGTGTTGCGTGCTTTGCATGTGTGTGTTATACGGGCATATGTTATGTGTTTTGTGTGCGTTGAGTGTGTGATCCGTGAGTATGTTGTGTGTGTGAGCTGTACGTTTTGTTTAAGGTATGAGGGAATAAAAACCACAACTGTTAGAGAGAAAGATGCAACAAGAGTGAGTAGGTATATTCAAATATAAGCAGGTAATATGAGTCTATAACCGAAAGGGACCAAGAAGTCCGGATCAACACAAGTATTTATTAAGTTTAGTTCAGTCTAATCAAAGGCCACAAGTGTATAGCACTCAGTGAGGATCGAAATCATGACGGAAATGATGGTGTGCAGATTGATATTCACAAAGCTCTATTAAGCAAAACACCTCCGGAAAATCAATTAGATTGCTAGATAGATGGATGGATAGATACGAACAGACTAAAATAGATCGATAGATAGATAGATAAACACTATATATATATATATATATATATATATATATATATATATATATATATATATATATATATATGCACACACACACACACACACACACAAGCAATCACAAGAACATACATTCAAACACATAAACAAACAAACAAATCTGAGGCACTAATTAGCTACAATGATTAAATGAACAATAAAAATACGTTGAAATTTAGACCAGCCTTTTTTCAACCTTTTTAGTTTGGAAGAAGAACCTTGAAATAAATTTCATAACTCAAAGAATCCTGACATAAAAATATTATGAATGCTGTTAACGGTAAATAAATGTGATCGAAAATGTATATGTATTTAATCATCAGTATTCAAGAGTGTACAGGATGATAGTTTTCAACATTTTGTTCATTTTGTTGAAAATTCGAAGATATTTTATTGCTTTCAATCCTCTCTCACCCAAAAGACATTCAATATAAATATATATAGTAGAAGTTAGTTTCCCTGAAAAATATTGATAAGCTTAGCTTACCTCTCATAAAATGACTGTTTTTTTTTTCATAAACTTTATATACTTATAAAAGAAATATAAGATATCAGAAGGCAAACATGTAAAAAAATTATCAAATAACTAGTTTAACACAAAGAAAAGTATAGCGTTCTAAAGATGGTGCCTTGATTATTGAAAGAATAAATTTATCAGAAATATGAATAACAAGACTAGCTGCTACGGGCACAAACTCCACTCTGAACGCAACTATTTCAGACACTAGGCCAAATTTTTCAAAAAAATGTTTTCCAACTCATTTAAAAGAGTGTATGTGAAAAATGTTAAGTTTTTACTATAAAGGTTTGGACAGAGAAGAGAGAAAGAGAGATTTTTTTAAAAAGAAGAAAAGTATCAATTCTAATTAATTGAATCTGTTTAGCGATACCAGATAATTCAACCTAGCCTCCATGGCGTTCCATTTTCTCTTTTTCTCTTTACTCGTCTCTTTGTCTCTCTCATTTTCAATTTTCTTTTCTCTTTCTTTATTTCTTTCTCTCTTCTACATTGATAGATGACGTAAGAATCTCTCTCTCTCTCTCTCTCTCTCTCTCTCTCTCTCTCTCACTCTTCCCTTTTGCTCTTCATCCATCATTTAAATTTTATAATCTTTCCACTCTTTAGTCTAAACTAGAAATCTGAACTTGTTATTGTTGTTAAGAGAGGAAAATAAAGTCAGAACCCAGTGGGAGTACGAGTCACGCATGTCTAAAAAAAAACTTTTGGAACACTTAAAAACCTCTCACGGAACCCATGGGCTTTGCAGAAACACCGATTCCGACAATGAAAATGAATTCGTCTACATGTATATATTTGCTAATTCGTTTTTATTCGTTTAGATGTATATATTTGCAAATTCATATGCAAAGTTCGTGTCGGGGTCAGTTCATATACACCAAAATTTTTTCCAGCATCCTGACTCGTTTCCAGTCCTTCTCTCTGAGTCATAAACCATATAACCAGTTGTTGTTATTAATACTTTATTGTCTCTTTCTCTTCATAATCTGGAGATGTTGAGGGAATAAGTCAAAAT
The DNA here is from genome assembly GCA_963457665.1 of Thysanoteuthis rhombus. Classification (NCBI taxonomy): domain Eukaryota; kingdom Metazoa; phylum Mollusca; class Cephalopoda; order Oegopsida; family Thysanoteuthidae; genus Thysanoteuthis; species Thysanoteuthis major. The sequence goes on along the minus strand of OY735234.1, from coordinate 37,442,367 downwards.
CTATAAACCGGAGATAACAGGGTCTAGAGGGTCAGGATCCATACACTTCTCCATAAACCGGAGATGTTAAAACTAAGAAGGCCTGGGCCTACAAACTTCTCCAAAACCAAGATGTTAGGGCTAAGGCTAAGATCTACAAACTGTAATCACAATCTTCAAAAAGAATTGACAGGGAAATGATTAAACGTGGGAAGACCGAGCCAAATTTCGCTCACTCAGTTGGCCCTGTTCCTGAACTCCCTAAAGTGGAACTTGCTTCTAAACTCCCTAAAGCACTAATTACCTAGAACCGGAGATGCGTACAGAAGGTCCTAAAATCCTTAACTTCTTTGTCTTTGACACTTTTCAGTTGGAGTTGCAACGGGAAGGATCCCTTGATAAAGGACAAATAAAACTTTCCGTTATGGTGGAATGAAGATTTTATCAGATCTTTGTACAATTTATGAACGTCTTAAAAATGAATTCGTTGAGAGAACAAACCACTTGTTGGAACTGTTGACCAGTAAGGAGGTGAAATTCTTTTTTTAGGAGGCTTTGTATTTCTTCTGTGGCGCTCCTTTGCAGAGACGGGCCGAGGCATAAGCGAACTAAACTACGGGTTCCGTGGCCACCAAAGGGCCCCCAAGAAGTGGTGCCCCTCCCAATCAAATTCTGCTTAGGGCCCCGTAAAGGCTGGACCGGCTCGGCTCCACAGTCTCACTGGCCCGTGGACACTTCACTGAACAATGAAATCTTTTCTAGACGAAAGTAACAAGTAATTTTTGCTTAGTCACTATTGCTGCTTCTCGTCTTTACATTGGAGGAGAAAGGAGATAAAGAAATATTTGTCTTTGGAAACCGTAGCATGCCATTTTCTGAACAAGACTTTTACACCAAAAGCCGTGTAATGGGTGAAAATATGTCCTTGTTCTTTGCGTAGTGTCTCCATATACGATCATTCAAAAAGAGAACGTTTCCTATCACCGTCATTAAAAAAAAGGGTTCCTGGTCGACATCATTCAAAAAAGAGGAAGTTCACGGCCAATGTCATATTTGTCAACAAACATAAATAATACAGCGGCAATCGGCACCGTATGATAGAAAATTTCTAAAATGCCTTAAATGCTGATCAAGAGATATAAATCTTATAGCGTAAAAAAGCCGTAAGAAAAAAGGTATAATTTCAACATTTCATTCATGGCTGTAACAGCAACATGAAAAAACATAATGCACTTGGCTGAAGAACGAAAAAGCAGTACATGGCACTACATACATGGCAACACTGGGCTGTTTAGCTCAATGGTGAGAGCATCACTACGTTGAAGCAGCTACCCTATCGTTCACAGGTTCGATTCCTACTGCAGCCCCATTTTCTCTAATTGTTTATTCTGTTTATATTGTCTAAATTGAGTGGTATATAACCGTGTAACGAAGGGAGATCATTTCAAATAAGTTTTTATATAATACAACGCAATTTATAATTCATTCTGTCGGACCACATATGTCCATTTCTTAAATACATACTTTCGCATTGAAAGAGGCATGTAGACCGAGAATAAACGAAATGAGAAGTTGAAAGAATTAACTCATCCACTGTAAGCTTATGCAATGCTCTTCCATAGGAATAGAGCACTCTGGTGGATGAGGGATTTCTGTGTAAATAAAATATATCACTTAAATTCAGCCTTACTGACTGTCCAGTTCTGTAGTCCAGAGGTAGGATCGGGAGTGAAGGTTTCAATTCTGCCTCGCAGTACTGGATGGGATAATGGAAAGTCTATAGCCACACTGAAGAGATGTAATACATTGAGACAACTGTCTGTGGATGACACAATAATATATATATATGTACATATATATATCACGGTTTCGTGGTTCCCTTTTCGCGTAGAAAAGCATGAGAGCTGAACTTCAAGACTTCAGAAGAATTAAGAATATTTCTTCCGGATGAAAATGTCGATACTTTAGCCTGAACATATTGCCGTTTTTGTGTTGTATCGAGTTTCACCGTCAAGATTTTCTCACCATGCCATCTAGTGATGAAAGAAAAATAGTGGTTAGGACAAAGGGAAATAACTTACCAATATCTATGTTCCTCATACAATAATCCGGTGAAGCCTCAAAATAGACGAGGTCGGATCTTGTAGGTCGTTTATGATCCTTGTTGGCCACAATTAATCCAGTGCCTTCTTGGTTCATCATCACCTGTACTGCACCATTGTATTTATTCTTGAGGTAGTCTCCGACCCGTCGGAATTCCATCATGGCTGACCAGCAGGTACGTATAGAACACGATCCAGATACTCCGTGACACTTGCATTCCAACTTCAGGAAGCGTTTTACTGCCTCCAGGAGAAAATAGAAAAAAAAAGAAACATTCAATCAGGAATCAAGGAAAGATAAGAAACAAGTGTATTTTTTTTAGTTAATTACAAGAAATCAACCCATTCACAATCAAACCTGAAAGTCAGACTATAGATGCTCTAGTTCTTTTCTTCTGTGAAAATCTAGCGAGGGCAGTGTTGCCAAGAGTTATTTTTCAAGTTTACAACTAAAATCAAATAAAAAAAACTATCTAGAAACATCTAGATTCTCTACATATATATTAAAATCTAGGAGATATGTGAAATATTATTAATGAGTTAAATGTGATTTTAATCTTCAAAATTTATTTTATGAAAAATATTACTCAATTTACTAAAAACATCACAATGAATTAAAAAAAGGCATATTACTTATTTCATTGAATATAATCTCAATAGCAATTTCTAGAATCTAGAAGCAACTAAAACATCTAGACTTTGATGAAAATCATCTAAATTGGGAATACTGAGCAAGTGTCGTGATTTGGCAACCCCCTAATTTGCAACAAGCAAGGGATGTAACATACATTTCAGTACGCTGGTCAGTGAAAGAGATCGCCGCTATAGATACCAGAGCATTTTAAATCATTGTATTTTTATTTATATAAACCTTATAACAGACTTTGGTAATCATTGTAGTGTGTCAATTCCTTTCATAGTAGATAATCCGAAACTAACTGGACTATGTCCTCAAATACATTTTTAGATAAGTGGTACATGTTTAACAATCCATAATACCCAGAAGATAGTCATACTAGTGTAGTCTTATGCGAGACTATGCTGTGCTTGGTAAATAGCTACACATCTATACATGGAGATTTCCATTTTAAAAATCAGAAATTGATCCTGATAATGCAGTTGCAATATAATTCTTCTGCTTGCAGAATTGTGATAAATATCTTTTCATTCAAAAACAAATCTATTATCTTGTAGGATATTCGGTTATATGGCTTGATCGGATACGGATGTATATAAATGTGATATCTAAGGATCTATACTCTCTCTTTCTAGTTTTCCTCGCCCAATGTACTACAGCACATATCGTCGGCGGCGGCCGGTCAACCACGACAACAAAGTCTCTCTCTCTCTCTCTCTCTCTCTCTCTCTTTCTCTCTCTCTCTCTCTCTCTCTCTTTCTCTCTCTCTCTCTCTCTCTCTCTCTCTCTCTCTCTCTCTCTCTCTCTTGCTTGGAAAACTAGCCAAAAGAGGACGATAGGAAAACTTTAGAACCCTCTTATAGACAATATATGAGTAACCATATTGATATCCCATCACAGGTCTTATGATATCCCCAGATCACAGGTCTTACCCTCCGTCCAGCGCGATTGTTGTGTAAATTCATCAACGCTCTCGCGTCACGCACTTTCTTCTCGCGCGCATCGATAAACGTCCGAGAAAAATCACTGCCGTATTGCACATTGTCGCTACATCCGCCCCATTCAAAATGCCCTTTCTTGTCGCGTCCTTTTCCGAGCTTGGACGGATCACACGAACAATTTCGCAGGGTTCCTTTGCTGCAGGCCCTTGTGATGGCGTGCACAACAGCTGATGAAGAAATGGCGTACACGAAAGCAGCTTCTCGGCTTCCTGGAAGAGAAAAAAAAAAGAATACGTTAGTCGATTTTCAAGTTATGACCACTTTTCTATCAGGCTGATGCACGTGAAATCTTGTATTTTATATTATAGAGAAGTAAGCTAAGAGTGGAAGATTCACTAATATGTTGGCCCTTTTTTGCAAATCAATGCAAATAGAAATGTAATTCATTATTATTGGATGTTTTGGGGCTATTGGCAGCAATAGTGCCTACCAGAGAAGTTTGGCTTATTTTCAAATCCGATTTTAAATAAGGACATAATGCTGCACAAGCTGCTGATAAAGAAATTATAAATCGACCTTTTCAAACCCAAAAAGAAAATCAAAGGCTTAATTCCATGCGTTCCTATAAATAGAGGCCTTACCCGTTTTAACGCGATTCGTGTTATAACTCCAAAATAGCTGAACTGATCACAGCTCGGCTATAGCACAGTTGGCTGTCTTGGACACAACACCTGCGTTATAATGAGGGAGGTCTGTGTTAGTAATTAAATGTCATGATAAACGTGATCCAGCGTCATTTTTGTGAGGAAATTCTTTTGTGCAAGGAAGCTTTATTTATGAGGATTTGCAGTTTAGATGTTATCCCCAAAAAGGAAATAATTTTAGACTCATAGTTAGCATTCCAGGAAGAGAGAGGAGGTATACTTGCCGGCTATGCAAGTTCCATCCGTGGAGACAAGTGGGTTACGATGATTCATGTAAATGAACGTATTTAGGCATAAACTATTGTGACAGTACTGTGTAATGCTTTAAACTTGTTTTATCTATCTGACTACTGTCACATATCTATCTATCGCAGTCTTTTCATATCTTTGCTTTTGTCAACCTGGCAGTGATAATTTGAAATCTACTTATATAGATATCTCTATATCTGTAAGTTGATATCTATCTATCTATCTATCTATCTATCTATCTATCTATTTTTCAAATCTATCTATTTCCTTATAATTCCTCTGTCATTATCTCTGTGCAATTGTGAATATATATATTTATATATATATATATATATATATATATATATATATATATATATATATATATATATATATATATATATATATATTCCTTGTGTGCATGCGTGGGTGTATGCAATAGAGTACTTAGATGATAAATGCTGCAAATCTGGGTTGGGGCGTGAGTTGTTTAGCACTCGTACGGCAACCGGTTTTTACAAGACATAAAATGATTTTTAAATTCCTATCCTTCTAATTGACGTATAAACCAGGTACCATAAGCCAAATAGTACAGATTTTCCGCCGCTGAAAATAGCAGTTCAACTCGGAAATTTTTAATTTTTAACTACGCATTTTAAATCTAAAATTGATCGAGATTATCATTCACCAGAAAAAAAACTATCAGCTGTCGATGTAAGCGTTGGGATGTTCACACTTTCACTTTCGGTTGAAGCCTAAAAATAAGACGTCTGTTGTATCAGGGCATTTCGAATACCTCGAGAATCAACAATCAGTGGGGACCTTACTTCTCATGTGTGAACAGAGACTCCTTCGTGAAGTAACTCAGTCGGCAGTGAGATGCCATTGAATAAGCTTATGTGCTGTGCGATCGTCGCATTCACAATAACTGAGCCTGTCAATTCTTCACGTCTTGGGCAGATCGTTTTGGCAAAACATCGCATTACCAAGGTCTGTCAACAAAAGCTATAAAAAATGAATTCAATAGTCCGAACAAATCTTGGGTTGATAATGCTATACAACACATTGAAAACTTTTCCTAGATAATCAATGATATTCTCGAATCGTGTACGTCTAAAAAGTATAGAAAATGTCAATTATTCCCATCAAACTTTGCTTTTGCGACCAGAACAGTGATAATTTAAAATCTACTTATTTGCATATGTTGACCCATTGAAAATATCACAGTCCTGTTCACAAAAGTAAAATTTGAAGGGAATAATAACGATTCTGTAAACTTTTTATGCATAAGAAACTAAATCACTCACTTCCCAAGAACAGAAATCTACGAGGTTCAATGTAATGATACTTCTAAAAAATTATGGAAGGTATCGTAACACCTCCTTGCTATAGCACCCAATTGGGCTTACAAGAGCGAATGCGGATTTGCCAAGAATGTTAGATCGAAAGCCTTGCTTTGTATTTAATCTTAAAGCAGTAAAGTGAATAAAATTCAAAGGTGTTTTTAATACAATAAAGGAAGTTCGCTGTCAGGTATCACTTTGATCCACATATCGACTCTCAGAGAAAATACGTGAATTTCCGATTAATGTTGTACTTATTCAGTGCATACATATAAACAATTTCGGGGCAATAAGGAGGTTTTCCCTGTTATCTGAGAGCAGAGCATTTCAATAAAATAAAACAAAAACTTTCGTAAACCAAAATAGCGTAAAGCGAAAAAGTAATTAGCATTAATTAATATAGAAAATAAATTGAGCGTTCTAAGACCCAAAATATGGTGATGATAGTTAGGCTTGAGTCACTGGAGGTTGGGATGGTGATAGGTACAGAGTGCTCATTGCCTCCATAATGCCTTCCTGCAAAACAAACTCTGATTTTCTCTTCTTTTTTTTCTTTTGCGAAAACATAATGTGGTGTAAAATGAACTTCCGAATGCCTGTGGATATCTATATAGTTATTTTGTATTCTCTTGATCAAAAGGATTTATCCTTAGTTTGCAAGATTTGATCACACCAAAAACCAATATTGTTTTTCCCTGTTGACAATTAGAAAAAAAGAGATTTTTCTGTTTCAAATCGTTTGCAGTGTGAGTAAATTTTTCCAGGATTTTATTATTCAGAAGTAAAGTGATCAAAACCTATATGTGTTTAATTTCAATACAAGGGAAGTTCGTTGTAAGGTGTTACCTTGATCCAAATATCTGCGCTCAGAAAAAAATAGGTGAATTTCCGATTAGCGTTTTATCTGTGCAGTACATACATACATACAAACATACTTATATTTTAGCATGAACGGATTTGCTTTAAAAAGACACACACAGAGAAAAAGGGTTATGTTTTTTACCAGATCAAAGAAGTTTTGAAAGAAAGAACGAGAGAAGTAAAGAAAAGTGGCAAATGAATTGAAATCGAAATTTTACAATTTTAATAAAGCGGGTGTGGGTGGCCTACCGGTTAACCGCCCGGAAAATGGAATCGATGGATACTTACCAACGATAACGTTTTGTAAATTTGTGAAATAAGGATGATAAGATATTAACAGCAATGGCTAATAATGAAATAGAACGGTATACCTTGAATGGTGCAGTTCGGATAAGTGCAGGTTTTGATGTATTACGGTTTAGGTATCATTGTACAAATTAATGTAACTAAGTATAACCTTCAAAATGCACATTAAATCATAAGACCTTGAACGTGCAGTTCTGAACAGCGAAGAAAATTCTGAAATTAATTAACTACTTTAATCAAATTATTACTGTACTATAATTAAAGTTATGAGACGGATAGAAGATTCTTCTACATCTTAGCAAATACAGTACATGATTTTTTCTTTCCTTAATGAGTCAGAAACTTTCACTTAGAAAAAAACACTTTACAACTTCTCTTTAGCATATCCGGATTGCTAGTCAGTTTGTCAAGAACGGCTAGAGCTATAGCCAATAGATTTTCTGTCGTTACAAATGGGACTCTGGAGCAGATTTTTTTTTTTTGTCTATGAATTTTTGAAAACTTCAAAACTTTTTAAGTTTTTAGAAAGAGATTTGATTTACAGTATTAGTATCATGCTAAATTGGACCCCTTACTTCGTGTCCGTCAAGTCAGCTAAACCGAATCTTCACTTTTTTGTTACATCGTATAAAGTAGATATCTAGCGTAGGTTGGGTTTTCAGCTAGTCAAGTAAAACTTATGAATTATTTGTTTCTGCTGTTGACCGCAGGTATCTGAAACGGCAGAAACCAAAACCGCGGAAAACGAAACCGTGCATAAGGGGAGACCAATGATTATCAAAAGGGAAAGTAATGTAAATAAACAACGACGAAAATGCAGAGAAAGAAAGAGAGAAGGGAATAGATAGATAGAGGAAAGAAGAAAGTCAAGATTTGAAACACTATAACGAGGGAAAAGGCCGCACCATTTTCGTGTCATCAGGAGCGGGTGACGTCACATGGCGTGACAGAAAAAAGCGCGCAATATTTGATTAGGAGTCAACACGTGTACAGCAAGTTGTTTTGTTTTTTTGCATTATTTATTTATAGATTCATTTTTTTTGTCGGAATGTGTTTATGTCTTGTCTGAGGGAAAAGATTTGGCTTGTGATAAAGTACTTAGATGATGTCTAATCAAAAAGTCTTGGCTTTATTCAATGCTTTTTGCGCGAAGCAGTCAATACAACACAATAAACCTTCCGGCTTAAAGGCGAGATCAAACGATTTGCAACAAACACCCAGAACCGCATCGAGCTGTGATTTTGTTAGTAGGGAGATGTATGTACATGTCTGTACGTATGTGTGTGCATGTGTGCGTGTATGCATGTGTGTGTGTGTGTGTGTTTGTTTGTTTGTTTGTTTGTGTGTGTGTGTGTGTGTGCGCGCGCGCAGGCGCAAACTTTGTGTGTGCATGCAAGCATGTGTGTTACTGTGTTCGTGAATTTGCATGCACGTATGTACCTATGTGTACGCGTGTACGCGTGTACGTATGTGTATGCCTTCAAGCATGTGTATACGATGGTTGACTTGGGTTAAATAACAAAAAATATTTTTTGCCTATGCAGGGACTGTAGGGACATGTGTTTAGATATCAATATGTGTATGTTGCGAATTCAAGTTTTACGGCATATATATCAAGAATGTTTTGATGAGAGGGTATCTGCGTATGCCTGAGTCTATCCCACCCATCTATCTATATTTATCTCTGTCTGAACTTATCTCATTCCAAAACCATCTCTCTCTCTCTCTCTTTTCTTTATTTTTTCTTTCTCCTTTTTTTTCTTTCTTAAATGATGAATATAAACTGCTGACAAAAATACATAAATAAAATAGATAAAGGAGAGGCAGCAATTTGATATTTGTGTCTATTAATCCGCGTCTATACGGTACCTCCCCATCCTATCTGTCTACATACATACATGCGTGTGTTCGCGTATTTCTACTCCAGAAAAGAAGATAACTGTCCATCTATTTCAATATGATGGAAGTGGGGTTTTGGATGGATATGTGCATTTGAATCTCAGATATTGAGCAATATAAAACAAGAGATCTGGTTAGTCACTCAATAGAAACTGTCTTTTGGCAGCATCCTGTGTTGCTGGTGATAAATTAAAAAATAGAAAAATGGGTGATTAATGAATAAGTTACCTCTTTCATTTTTTGCTAAACATCGATCACTAAAAAAAGTCTAAATTTTCAAAAAAGGGTGAAAGCTACAGGACGCAAACAAAGAGATCAATTTAGCAAAAACTTACATTGCAAATTGAATCACCAACTAAAAACCTATTTCGCTTTGGGGATTTTAAAAAACAAAAATGTTTTTTATAGACATAATAAGGAGTTGATACTTGAAATATCAGTCCTCTAGATTCATTGCTGAGACCTGTACGCATGATACATACATTCATACATAGTTGGCCAGCGGGCCAACTTGAAAACTGTGGAAACCTATATTGACAGTTTTGGTGACAGTTTTTGTTAATGGTTTCTGAAAACAATAAATATGTACAATTAACTGTATTTCATAAAACAAATTAAGTTTATACGAGTAATTAATGGTGTCTATTGCATCCAGACATGAAGAGATATTCCAAAATATGGGTGTGCACGTTTCTGTGGGAGGAGTTGAAAGAGCAAGGGTATATACCCTCTATCAATCAGTATTTCTGTACGTTTGTATTTGTGTGTTGTTTACGCGTGTTTATTAAAATACACGGTGATATACGCTCTCATCATTTCAGTTCATATATATATATATATATATATATATATATATATATATATATATATATATATATATATATATATATATATATATGCAAATAGCTATGTTATACCAGTTATATATATATATCATTAAATCCAAGCGGACGCTCGTCATGGAAGGAGCTGGGAAAGGCCTTTGTCCAGCAGTAAATTCATAACGGCTGCTGCAGATGATGATTGATAGATAGATAGATAGATAGATAGATAGATGGATGGATAGATAGATAGACAGACAGATAGATAGATAGGGAGATAGAAGGGGTAGATTCAGCTGCGGGCTGAATAATATGTATTTGCAGAGATCGCATTATAAATGCATGTCTGATACAGCTGCAACCGGCTGACGTAGGTAAAATGCTGTTAACAAAACCAAATAAACAAATAATATAAAACCATTCAATGTCAGACGCAGACACACAATTGGCAATTGCTCATCTGTTAAAAATGTTCGCTTATTAACAGGAATCTAAAATTTTTAGGCCGACATTTCTACTTATACTCGGCCAAAAGTAATTTCTTGTAAATCAAACAGGTTTGGTTAGTCACTCAATAGAAACCGCCACGTAATCAACGTGTTTTAGCAGCATGCTGTGTTTAGTGATGAATTAAAAAATAGGAAAAAGGGGTGATCAGTGAGTAAGTCACTACTCTCGCCTTTTGTTGGGCAGGGATCGTTAAAAAATCGACTTTTCAAAAAACAAGAGTGAATGCTGCCGGACACAAACGGACGAACCAATTCATCATGAGCCTACCCTATATATTGAACCTTCCATAAAAATTAATTGGGGAGTCTCAAAAACAAAAGAAAAATGTTTTTCTAGGCATAATGATATTTAGATTTTCAGCCCTGTAGCTCCATTGATCCAGCCCTTATGCCCGATACGTACGCAGATAGATATCCATCCAAGATCACTTAAAAACTGACGAAACTTATGTCGACAGTTTGGGTCGACTTATACCAATAAAAGTTTAAGGAAATTGGTATATTCATAAGAATGTTCCATCAGATCAGGTTCGATTTTTTCTTCAATGAATAAACATACGTAATAGCACAGTTCCGTCAGTTGCTCCTGCGTTAAGTACTGACCACTAATAAACCGTTTCTTCCTATTTTCTTATGCATTTCTACAGTAAAAGTATAAAAATTCATTCAAATTGGAGATATAATAGCCCTATTTTGTCAGTAACGCTTGCCTCAATTCCTGACCACTGACAGTACTTTTCGTCCTAATTTTCAATGCATTTCTATAGTAAAATCATTAGCAATGAATTTACATTATACATATAATTGTCGTATTCTGCTACTGATGCTAACATTAATCCATGGCAGTTGACAATGCACTTTTTCTTGAATTTGTGATCCAGATAGACTATTTTTAATGGAAATTTTGGAATCTGTTAACTTTCTATAGATGTTTTAGTATTTACTCTGTCTCTATAAAGGTAATTATTAGAATGAATGTTTTAACATATTTGTTCGATCGATAATTGTAATGTATTACAATAATTAAATGATTTATTATGAATTTCTATCAATTTTCTTTGCTGTTTGCTTAGAAAAGTAATCATTAGAGTGAATGAGAATTCTGACGTATTTGTTTAATGAATGATTGTGATGCATTTCCATTATAAAATAATTTCCAATGAATTCCTTCGAATGCTCTTAATGTTTGCTGTGTCACTATGTATGTTATCATCAGAGTGAATAAAAATTCGATATCCTACCTGTGATATCTAACATTTAGCTTGTGTGAGCTAGACAAACCGTAACGTGAGGGAGAGGGGACAAATGTATCCTCTTTACCCTTTAAGCACCTTAGAAATTGATGTGTTACATAAGTTTTCTAGCAGAACATTGATAATATGTAATGATCAACTTTTTGAATTCATATTATGTTCGCGATATTCTTCTATCTAAACATACAGCTTGGATTTGTCCCGAGGCCTCCAAAAAGTATACTATTTTCAGCCTAAGAGTCAGTGGCCCTTGGGCAGTACATTTCCCATTGCAGGAAAAGAAAAGGGTCGTGGGTCACTGTGACACCTTAATGACACTGTTGGCGGAGATTGGGCAACTTTTGTCATCACCTACACGTACGTATGTGGGCCCCAATGTTAAATTTGACCTTATGTCACATTTCGCCCTCATGATGAAGTGAGTGAATACCTACTAAACATGCTAAAAAATATTGATATCTACTTACTTTTCTAAAGATGCTTATATCATTTGCTGTATCATTATGTAATTATTGGAGGGAATGAACATTTCTATGAATCTGTTTAACGCATATATATATATATATATATATATATATATATATATATATATATATATATATATATATATATATATATATACACATTAGAGAGAGAGAGAGGTACGAGAGGTACGATATATATATATATATATATATATATATATATATATATATATATATATATATATATATATATATGATTCTAGCTTATTACGACGTGAAAGCACATTAGAGTAACACCCATGAGGATCAAACTCATCAAACCGTATAATGAGTTTTTGATTTAAATGGGTACCCCACTATCGCAGCCTTGTACCAGATTAAACTAATCTTTGTAATGGAAGAGAGACACACTCATATGTGTGTCTTGCATTCCTGCGTGCGTCTATCTACTTCTTTTATCAATTTCATGTATAATTCGTCATGTGCATGGCAATGTGCATGTCAAAGTGTGTGTGTGTGTGTGTGTGTGCCTTGATCCGACTCGGAAAAGATAAAGATGAATAGAATACTCGTAATCTCTCCCCAAAATATATCTAAGAGAGAGAGAGAGAGAGAGAGAGAGAGAGAGAGAGAGAGAGAAGGGGGTGGGAGAGAAGAGGAGCCGCTTTTTGTGTTCACTTTAGGGTTTTAATAACCGGCAGATAACAATAAGCAAAGGATATATATGTAGGACCAATTCACATTCATTGTTTTAAATTCATTGTTATGGGTTAAATTTGCCGTTATAAACTGCTTCACCTTATAAAATCATTTCTAAAATTAACATGAAATTTCTAGGAAATTTTCTATTCATTGCAAATGAAATGTTTTGGACTGACTGATTTCGATAGCAATAACCGTTTGATGACATTATCCGTGATTATAATTAATTCCTGTATGTGTGTTGCATCCCCTTCTGAGTGATATGCGACTGCGTGTGTTTGATTTGCGTATCTGCTTGATATGTATTTGAACGCGATGTGTGTGTGTGTGTATGTGTGCGTGTGTGTATGTGTGCGTGCATGTGTGTGTGGACGGTATGTGTGTGCGTATAAGTCTGTTTTCGGACTGTTTTGTTGAGTCAGTAATGATACAACTTCAAATAATTGCCGGCACAAATAGAATCACAATAACGTCTCGAGTTAAAAACCGATCAAGTGGAGAGTAAGTATAAAAAGACGAGAAGAGTAAGGAGTGCAGAGTGGGGAGAGATGAAAAATGGGAAGTGCACACATAGCAAGAAAGTGAATGGAAGGAAAAGGAAAATAACATGAGAGAAAGATAATAATGATAATAATAAAAATTAAAAAAACATCCAAGAGGTGAGAGAGGCAGAAAATTGGAGTTGGGAGGTTGGAAAATTGGAGAGAGATAGGCGCAAATGAAAATATCTCTTGTCCATCCTAATTGAAAAAGAGACGATGAAAAATATTTGAAAAGAAGAAAGAAAGAAAAAAAAATGAATATGAGGAAGAAACGAGAGGAAATAGAAAGGAAGACAGGAAAGGAAAAAAGAAAAGAAAAGAAAGAAAGACGGAAGAGGAGAGTGAATAAGTAAGAAATGAAGGGAAGAAAAAGAAGCAAGAAAGAAACAAGAGAAAGGATAGTGAATAAGAAAGAAAGAAAGAAAGAAAGAAAGAAAGAAAGAAAGAAAGAAAGAAAGAAAGGAAGAAAGAAAGAAAGGAAGAAAGAAAGAAAAAAGAAAAGGGGACATCAAGAAAAAACGCACAGTAATAGAAAAAACGCAATGAAGAAAGAAAGAAAGAAAGAAAGAAAGAAAACAGAGCAAAAGAATAATGAGAAAGATATACATCAGTGAAATAAGGCCGACAGGAGATGAGAAAAATTCACAAAATGGGAGAAAAGACTAGAAAGAAAGAAGGAAAGAAATAAAGAAAGATGGACGAGAATATGAAAGTAAGAAAAGAGAAAAGATTTTTTTTTAGTTTTGAAAAAGTTTTCCCTCCCCCCAATCAACCCAACATTTTTTTACTTTTCAGATTTATTAAAAATAGTTGCCATCTCTCCGTCAGTCAATTTGATGAATAGGAAGCTTTGCGGGGAAAAAAGTAAAGGGAGAGAAAAGAAGAAAAAATCAGTAAGAAAACCCGAACAAGAAAACAAGGTAGACAATAAGTCGGGTACTTCAAAGGCCTTACTGTCTGCGTACAAAATAGGTGATAGGCCCGTAATCAGAATTAGCAGAAATATCAAAACACGATTGCAGAAGAGAGGAGGCCGTGCGAGTACACATGTAGATGTGTACAGTTTTCTATTGATGTGTGTTGGTGGGGTTGGGCGTGTATTCATATGTGTATATTTATGTGTGAGTGTGGGTATTCATCGATGTTGATGTGTATTTGAGTGTGAACTTTCGTTCTGGTCTCAAATGTTTTAAACTTTGTTGTTCTATTTTCATGTCTATAGCTGCACTTATTACATTTTTACGCACCTTTCTTTGACAACTTCCGAGTATACAGAATTATTCTTCTTGATTCCCGCCACTTCAGGTTGTTTATTTCTACAGGGTGTCTCAAAAGTGACAATACATTTTGTTTTTCATTTTTCTTCTATGATTTCTGTCCAATCTCAGTGAAATTGATATCAATCGATAGCTCATTGTCTGAGAATTTTTTTTTCACATTTGAGCTCCACATTTATCCCTATTATTGTTGCAATGACTCTAACGTTAGAACCGAGGTACAAAATTAAAGTCTAGCAATGGTTAAGGTTAGCGAATTCTTTTCGAGGGTTTCACCCAGAGCAAAGTTTATGCAACAAGATCAAAAGACCTTTATGAACTCAGAGCAAGAATCAACATCCCAACTCTAAATGCATGCTGATATCGGAATGTTGGCTCCGCTGAAATCCTATGAAGGAGTTAGCTCACATGTAGAAGTCTACCAGAGAAGTAATTCTTATTTAGTATAGTGTATGTGGTCTGATTTGCAGAAATGTTTGTTTGCTCCATAGAAAATTAAAAGTAAGAGTATAAAGGCTCTCGAGGCACACTGTATGCACACACACACACACACACACACACATTTCGAAGCAAATCATCTATCTATCTAAATATCTATCTATCTATCTGCATTCATATACTTGTATAATAAAATTTGATAAATTTGCCAAGAACTAAAAATATGTATACGCCAACATTCATGAATAATGTATCGGAAAATTTGAAAGTCCTATCGCTATTCGAGAAAGTTAGAACCAGCTCGATGGAGAATCATGCCTCAAAGAATTTGGGCCGTCATAAAAGCTCGAGGAGCCACAACATATCAATTGCGATTATATATATATATATATATATATATATATATATATATATATATATATATATGTATGTATGTATATATATATACATACTGTGAGTAATTGCCGTGAATTGTCATGTAAATATCAGTTCTTCTAACTATACTTTTGAGGGTGAACCTAGCAGTTCACCGATTACATGGGTACACTTTTGAGAATGTAAAATTCATGTGTGGTCCCAAATGATCGTAATAATAGTAGAAGCTTGTTGAATAACATTAGTTAACATGGATTTTGAGAATCGATAATTACTTGGAGGTTACTTTTGCGAGACCGAAATTCGAGGAAGAATCTTCACACAATAACTTAGTGTTGGAGTATTGGTGGAGTATTGAGGAGATTTACTGTCACTTGATCCCCAGTGAAAACCACTAGATATGGTTCGAGCGGAATGTCAATGAACGAGGGAAATCCCCATCCTCAGAAAGAGAGAGGGGGGAGATAAGATGAAAAGCGGTGAGTTAATCTATAATAAACACATTCTTGCCGTACTGACGAATAGACAGACATGAACAGACGAAGAGAGATAGGTAGATATGAACAGACGCACGCACACACACGCACACACACACACACACACACACACACACACACACACACACACACACACGAGAGAGAGAGAGAGAGACAGACAGACAGACAAACAGAAAGAGGGGAAGAATAAAAGCAGGAACTTATCTATAAACAGTACATTCTTGCTTTCACCTTAAATTCTTTGATCTTAAAGACAGGGGGCTTATTGAGAGGGCAGGAGTGATGTGTTAACACCGGCGTGAGAACGACATCTCTCTGTCACTTTTGGTTGTTAACTCAGTGTCTTCGAGATATTTACCGGGTGGTGTTGAAAGCAGCGTTTTGTTCTTCAGTATTCGCCAGATTACAATCGATGGCGAAGAGAGGGTCGGTACTCAGAGAGAGAGAGAAAGAGCAGGGCTGGCTGAGACGTGAGATGGAAAAGAGAAGTAAAAGTGGATAACGCAAAGAGAGAAAGTTACAGATGAAAATGGAAATGAGTATGAGGAATACAGCTTGGGAAGTGAAATTATCGTAACTAAATGATACTAATAATTAAACCTGTACGAATAACCTACTTATATATCACCCTGCAACGCAATTTTTGATCTCGGATAAAGAGTTATTTTCCAATTGCTTTCATAGGAAATGGCTATTATTCCCTTCAAACTTTGCTCTTGAGACCAGAACAGTGATATTTACTTGTAATCGTTTTCTTACTTTCAATAATTGGAAATGGGTAGATTTCAAAACATCGCTGTCCTCGTCCCAAAAGCAAAGATGTGGAAAGAAAGACTGAGATACAGAGAGATGGGATGATAATTTGCACTGCCCATTCTCGGTTAACTCCCTCCAATATTTTTTTTTTTTTTTTTTTTTTTTTGATAAAAAAGCTTTTTTTCTCTCTTGCTCCCGTTATTGAAACAAAAATGTAGCAGAAATCTTCTGAACGTACAGTCACTGTGAAGTGTTTTCAGCGACTCGTTCCCAACCTCACACAAGCGAGGCGATGAGAGATATCGGCCCACCAGCGTGTATGGATACTCCGGTTCCCATTTGAACTAAACCCAGTGCGGGATTAACTATGTAACAAAAGTAGCATATGCTACAAACCCCACATTTTCAAGGGCCCCGCATTAAATGCTTGTAAGCTGTCGATTCCGATTCAGTGATTCTGCACTTGCTCAATTACTATTCTACTACACTGCCTCCAACTTTTTTGACCGAGTGGGTGTTTAAGGTTGGCGATTTTAGCCAATTATTTCTACTCACTGGAATAATTTTTATAACACAGTAATTGATAGGAGTGTGATAGACAACACATGAATAAGTATATTAAGCTATTAGTAACCCAAGTCATAGACATTGCATGAAGATCAAAACGAAAACAAGAGGAATCATATGGGGGGGGGGGTCCCACCTATTCCTTTGGTAAATATTAGTAATAATAATAATAACAATACGGCAGGCGCCTACCGTAGGGATTTTTTTTATCATTTTTTACATCTTGTTTAAATAGAGAGAAAAAGTACAAAGGCTTTTTGTCGCTTTAGATTCAGTAGGGCCTCTTCTGAAGAATTTTTATCTCGAGAAATAATAATAACAATAAAAAAAATAATGATGAACTAACCGTAGGGAGTCAACCTGTCTTAATGTTATGTTCAATTATATCATCTTACAAGATATGTTTCCACAGGATCACTCAAAATGTCTAGACATCATTATTTAAAACATCTTCTTATACCATGCGGTTTTTCTGCAAAACCTTTCTGCTTTTCTTCTTTTTTTCTCCTATTTCTATGCTGTTGTTTCTTTCTTTCAATTGGTTTTTATTTCTGTTGGGTTGTTCTTCCCGATTCAATTTCTTTTTGTCTTTTTTCATTTTTCTTCCTTTTTCTCTTTATTTATTTCACTTCACTTTTTCTACTAACATATCAAGAGGTGCAGTGTGGCGTAACAGTTACCAGCACAGAAAAATCGAGGAGTACAATTTTCAGCTGAGATTTTACATTCTTTTCTCAGTATTACCCTTGGAAACAGCATGAATCAATCTCCTTGCACTCTGCCTCATGACTAAATATTCTGTCGGAAAAAAGAATTCAAACTGATATTAACATTACTTGCGAAGGAGAGGGGCATTGCCAAGTAACCCTACTTGGTTCAGAGATACCATAAGGAGTCCAGTGTAACCCCCATTGATGATCTACTTTGTTATCAGTTGAATGCGAGTGATGTAACAGTTATCTAGAGTAGTCTCCAGAAAGACCTCTTTGCTTTGCTGTCGATTTTTCTTCATCGTTAATAACAGGTTTCAACCTCCCTTGGGGTTTATTATTGATGTCCACATTTCAAGACATAAACCTCTAATGACCACTCCAAATGCTTAGATGACATTACCAACAGCTTGAGCAGCATTTGTCCTAATATTAAATTGTACCAGAAAGTCTACAGATTCATAAAAGACTGAGATAGAGATATATAAAGATATCTATCTTCCTCTCTCTCTCTCTCTCTCTCTCTCTCTCTCTATATATATATATATATATATATATATATATATATATATATATATATATATATATATATATATATTATATCTCTCTCTCTCTCTCTCTATATATATATATATATATATATATATATATATATATATATATTTATATATATATATATATATATATATATATATATAGAGAGAGAGAGAGAGAGAGAGAGAGAGAGAGAGAGACAGAGACAGACAGACAGACAGACAGACAGACAGACAGAGAGGGAGAGAGGGGTATAAAAAACTGAAGGTATCTTTTTAATCGATTGAAGAGCAAGCAAGATTATCAATACTTATATTTGTGATTGATAGATAAATAGATATGATCAGAGACTGAGACAGCTCACTACGGAGCTAAAAAGATAGATACGCTTCTTCTTCGTTGGTTCATTAAGTTTATAAATATTCGATGAAATGCGACCTTAACTGTATGTTGTCTGCTATGTTGGCACTCAGCAAAATAATAGTGCGTTGTTGACGAACTCATTGGCCCAGCACCGGGTTAAATGGTAGAATTGGAGACGTTGAGGCGAGAAAAGGAAGAACTTTTTTCTCTTACTTTTTCTCTCTTATCCATTCACTTTTTTCTTTTAATTTCATTATCGTAAAGATATTTTTCCTTTGAATATGTGTATTTTCCTCGTCAAAGTTCAAAACGAAAACGGAAACCCCTTTGTCGGCAAATAATACGAACAATTTAGGTTATCACATCTAAAATGAAATGCATCGAGTGCTATTTACTATTTTATCTTCAGAGAAAAAATTTAACAGCACCTTTTCTCTCGTTCTTTTATGTATTAATTTGTTTTATTTCCTTCCGACATGTTTTTTTGTTTTGTTTTGTTTTGTTTTTTTTCGTTTTGTTGTTGAGGTTAGTAATGTTGTTGTTGCAATAATGACGTCAAAATTCTAATCCTGCGTGTCGGCATATTTCAACTTCAAAGGGAATTGATTAAAAAAAATCGTCAGATGAATAAAAAATGAAACTTTTGTTCGGTCTTAATGCAAGCGTAGCTCAATCAATAAAAATAGAAGTTAGGTTTGATGTTTACGCGTACTCGCTGGTTGTCTGGCAGATGCGTGTCGGCATGGGTGTACCCCAATCTCGTACATAAACACCCGCATAAGTTCGTATACATATAGTTGAATCCAGGTCAAAAGGCATCAGGGGAAAAGGACAACTATAAATGCGACAGTGTAGTTCGGGATACTGCAAGTGACAATGCTGATCGAACTAATCAAGTAATTTGATTTAATATTTGTTTTAAAAATTAAAAGGAAAGAAGGTTTTATAGTGATTTTGTTTTACATTCCGTTCCAAGAAGAATAAGTGATAATTTTTTTTTTAATTCAATACCTTTAAATGAAATAAGTAATATTTCAGGTCAATATTTTACACTTAAAATAAGTAGTCACTGTTAATCTATACTTTGACTTAGTCAAAAAAATCATACAAAGTTCAAAAAAAGTATAATTTTCAATTAAAATTAAAGGGTATAATTATTTCGACGTTATTGAACTGAAAAAATCTTTTGTAAATTCGAATGAAGAGAGGTTTTAATTTCATTGTTGCGTTAATATTTGATGAATAAGTTGCTTGATTATACTTTTTAATCGGAAATCATGGCTAAGAATTAAGGCAAGCGTTACTGACAAAATAATGCTATATGTAAATATGCGTGTGTGTGTGTGTGTGTGTGTGTGTGTGCGGAGAGACTGATAGATTACCTTTGTATTGTATTATATATATATATATATATATATATATATATATATATATATATATATATATATATATATATATATATATATATATAAATATATATATATATATATATATATATATATATATATGTATATATATATATATATATATATATAGAGAGAGAGAGAGAGAGAGAGGGAGAGATAAGCCTTTTGATCGTCTGTTTGTACCTCTTCTCTGCAAAATTACGAGGCCGATTGATGTGATATTTGGTATGAAGAATCAAATCGACTTTCCACATAGACCAATCTTCAAGGTCAGTCGAGGTCACCAGAATTGAATTTTACAACTATTTACGTTCATTTTAATCGCTGGTTGATGTCTTCCATCACTACTTCAGCAAGACCATTAATCAACGAAAGTCAGTGAATGTTTTCCCATTTGTTGTTTTGTGTTGGGTAAGAAGGAATCAAAAACACTTGTCACTGTTTTGTCTAATTTTAGGTTCTGTTTTCCCGGGCAACGCTGGTTATCCTTGGTTATATATATATATATATATATATATATATATATATATATATATATATATATAGAGAGAGAGAGAGAGAGAGAGAGAGGGGGGGAGTCGTACATACAAATAATTACCTACATATACGTATATATATATGTATAAACATATTGGCAGAGAGACAGACAGGCAGAGACAGAAGCATGGTGAGAGAATATTATCAATCATAAGCAAAGACCTGTTCTCCCGTCCAGTCCCACTCTCAGCACATGTACTGTGGCTTGTTGATTAGTCACAAATACCAGATTGCTAGGGTAATGAGCTCGATCCTTTGCATATGGTTCAGTACTGTACAAAGCTACGTTGAAGTATACGTAGAGATTGAACCCCAAGCATTGAAACTGGTTGTCTTGTGCTCTATAACACTGTGCTATTACCCAAAGTGAGAAAGTTTTACGGGTTCCAAATCCTTCTCATGATGATAGCAGGTCGTGGGTGGTTGGTGTTTATGTTTTAAGTATTTGGTCTTCTTTTCCCGGCAATTTTGTGAGGCACACAATTCCCTTTGATGTAAGAAGAATCAGAAGAATAACTTCACCGAGAACAAATTACGACTGAACTGATGAAAGAAATTTGGTTGGAAAAAACAAAGGAGAAAGAAAAGGAATTTGAGTTTGAAAGAAGAAAAATCGGTCGGAAGGATGAAGAGGAAAAAAAAATAACAGGTTTAGTTAGTCACTCAATAGAAACCGTCATGCGACCAACGACTTTTGGCTGCATGTCGAGTTTGGGGTGATCAATTAGAAAATCTGGAAAAAAAGGTGATCAATGGATATGTTACTTGTGATTCTAAATTGAACCTCCTGCTTCAATCTCCTTAGGTGGATCTAAATAAACATAATAAAGAGTAAATGTTTAAATTTTCAGCCCTCTAGCTCCACTGGTGCAGCCTGTACGCGTGACACCACACATAGCTAGCCAGTCAGCTCGACACACTGAAAAACTGAAGAAACCTATGCTGATGTTGACTATGCTGGTGTTGATAGTTTTTGTTGATTGTTTCTGAAAAGTTAGAAAGAAATAATTGGCTCAAAGAAGAGGAAATCTTGTCCATAATACAAATTTCAACTTGGAACTAAAACAGCAGAAGAAGAATAAGTAGAGCGTCTGGTGAAAGTGAAGTAAGTGACCTGAAAGTGACTGTTCAAATGTGCTTCAGTATGTTTTCAATCGAAAATATATCACTGAAACAGGAACCTGGCAAAAGTCGGCCGGTAAGCATTGATGATGACAAACTGGAGATTAACGTTGCATCTACACCGCTTCAAACGTGTCAGGTGCTTACATAAAGGTACAACACAAGCGATGAAACTAGACGTCTGCATCTGTAGCACAATGGATAAAGATAGACGAGGGAATGGATAACCTATAAACTTTGTGAATAAAACAAGCAGGAAAAAACGCACGAATTTGTTAAACAATATTGTATTGTTAAAGAGGTGCAGAGTTGGCCTAATCGCTAACGGTTCGGAGGAAGGAATCGATGTACCTGGTTAAGATTCCGGCTGAGGTATTTATAGACCACATGGCACGAATGCCCTTGGGGAAAGCATGAATTGACTTTCCGGTCCCTGGGGAGAATAGCAAGAGAAGTCTACTCACAAAAAAAACACAGACTGAGAGTCGCTTCGGTCTTCCAAGCTTGCTAAGGTATTGAGAAAGGACACCAAGTATAAAGAAGTATGCACGAGTTGATATCCACTACAAAAACAACCACCGTTGCTGGAAGGAAATATGAGTTCCTTTCAGGATGATTACAACGAACTTTCAAATGGTTCTGCTCATGGAGAGAAGTGCTTTTTGATTTCCTCGAACTTTTAGATTGCTGCTATTGATGTTCATATATCTATACGCACTTCTGTGCTTGTATGCTCATATATATATATATATATATATATTTCACAGCACACATCACAGATGATGGGAAGAATCCCGAAACATGTATGGACTATTGATATATAAGGATTAATAAACCTTACCACCAAAAACTTCACTCCCGAGTTTGTCTCACTCTCTAAAGTACACATTATATATATATATATATATATATATATATATATATATATATATATATATATATATACAACACTCCAGGTCTGTCATAACTTTTTACAATACAAATTTCTCTCTCTCTCTCTCTCTCTCTCTCTCTCTCTCTCTCTCTCTCTCTGTCGATATATATATATGTGTGTATGTGTGTGTGCGCACGCACACACAAGTACACAAATATAAACCAATTCATGCAGACACATGTTTACTTGTATAAGTGTGCATAAATGTCTAAATTATGGTTTGAAGTAATCTATAACACATATACATATCACACAGTACACATCAGGGATGCAATATAACATAGTATATATAATATGATATAAACGTGTTTGAGTAGTGAATCCTCATTCTACTATATATATTTATATATATAGTAGAATGTGGATTCGCTACACAAACTAGCACATGTTTCTGCCCTCTTCGGGCCTCAGCAGAGCCCTACTCTAAAACAACTCAACCTCAAGAGTAAAAAGTTGTATGTATCGAGTACTCTATGAAATAAATCCATTACATTTCAGAAGTGGCTTTATTTTATTGATATATTATTATATTATGTTATGATGCTAGCCTGATTTGTACCACATATACTGTGTGTGTATATATATATATACATTATATATATATATATAAGCTCCTCCATAGCTTTCGACCTCTCACTCTGTTTAATTGGTCAGTAAAACATAGGAGTGCGGAACGTTTGGATTGGATAGCACCTTATAATGTTTGTGCGTGAGTATGGGAGTATGTTTGTTTGTATGTGTGTGTGTGTGTGTGTGTGTGTGTCTCTCTCTCTCTCTCTCTCTCTCTCTCTCTCTCTCTCTCTCTCTCTCTCTCTCTCTCTCTCTCTCTCTCTGTAATTTTATAAGTGTGGATAATTCTTTAAATAATGGTCTGAGGTAACCTATTAATTTTAAATTTACACACACACACACACACACACACACACACACACACACACATATATATATATGTGTGTGTGTGTATGAGTGTGTGCGTGTATATATATATATATATATATATATATATATATATATATATATATATATATATATATATATATATATATATATATATAAAAGCTTTCCGCCCATCACTCGGTTTAATTGGTCAGTAAAACATCAGGGGGTGAAACTTCTACTCAAAAGAAAAAAGAAAATATTTAATGTTTATATCTTTGCTGTTCGTCTTTCGAGTTGTGTTGTACATCATTTTAGGTGCGGTCGCTTTTATAAAGGTTGCATCATTCAGGTTTTTTTCTCTTTCTTCCTTTTTTTCCTACGTTCCCTCAACTTTCACCCCTTTTATTTCTCTCCTCATTTGATTGCTTTATTCTCTTTTTTGACTTAATTCTTTCTAGTTTATTTCGTCACCACTTCTTTAAATCGCCAATAAAACCATTTTTCTCCCTTCTTGAAAACTACACTTTACTTCCCCTTGGTTTACTCCATCTAAAGTTGAATATTCCTACAAACACCTTTAGTACGCTGAAATGGCGTAAAACGAAGAAACAATTACCTTTAATTTATACGGGGGGAAAATTTGTGAGTTCTTATTCTTAATTTCTCCTTCTATGTTGTTGTTTTTTTCACTTTTCTTCACCATCTTTTTTTTCCTTTTATTAGATTTTTTCCCTGTTTATTCTTCTTCGCTATCTTCATTTCTTTATTATCCTTGTTGTTACTGTTCCTCTTTGTTTTTTTCATCTTTTTTCTTCGTTGTTTCGTCTCTAATTTAGTTTGGATTATTTGCTTTTATTCATCTTCGTCTCCTCCTCTTGTAACTTCATTCATTTCACGTTTCTTCGCTTCAATTTCCACCTTCACTCGTATATTAGTCGATCTTGGGTATAGCTGAAACCTCGATTTCTTGACAATGAAATCATTGTATGCAAAGTCGGACTTTGATTTTGAATTATTGATTGACAAGTTAATCTGCTATCCGAAAGACTGGCGTTTCTATGGAAAAAAATTTTCATAATCCAAGATGGCGTAAATCGAAAATGATACAGTTAATTTATATGGGAAAATCTTTGAGCATCCTAGGTCAAAAAATAGTGAGGATGGTATGTCAGGCTGAGTCATCGGAGGTTATGATGGTGGGAGGTACACGAGACTGGGACGTAGAAGACACAGGAAGATGGTGTACACTACCTCTATAATGGCTAGCTGCAAAAAAGTTGAACACTACTTACGCTCAGATTCAACAATATTCAACACGTCTTTATATTTTATGGTATTCCTTTGCCTCCCCACGAGAGCAGAATGTGACGCAAGATGGAGTTTAATTTTGGGACTCACACGCGTACTTGTGATGTAGGGACAAAATTGTGCATTTCCCTCTGTACTTGTTTTTTGACTGTCTCAGACTTCAGGGATTAACCCTGACTCTACCTTGACTCTACCCTTCCTAGGGCAAAGGGGGGGGTAGCTTTGGGTAGTAGATGCATTGGAACCAGACAATATACTTTGTGGTGGTATATAATACGCATTTAAGGAAAATTTTCCGGAAGATTACATCTTTTTATTCAGATTCAAATTCGCCATGCATCTGCCTACTTCAGACTTGCCATGATCAGACAAGTTATACTTTAACGATAATGAGAGGTTTTCAATTATTCCCCCCGATGTTATTCCACTCTACAACGTTCAAACATATGCATGTGCACACACACACATGCTCACACACACATATATATACAGAGAGAGAGAGAGAGAGAAATAAAAGTACATGACATAAAGGATCAAATTAACGACCGTTCATGATTTGGTGCTATCAAGATAGATCGAATTAGTTGGGAATTATATTGCATAATTTGATATTGCAAATTTAACTATTCTCTTGAATTAGATTGTAGCACATGAAATTTTGAACCGATGACCTTTGATTTTTTGGCGTTGTCAAGAGGGATTAATGACGCTTGAATTCTATAATTTTTGATGATCAAGTTATCACAAACTATATATATATGTGTGTGTGTGTGTGTGTGTGTGTGTGTGCAATCGATGATTTTTAATTTATATAAGTTTGTAAGAAAAAAACTACATGTATGCGTGTGTATATTTTGAAACGTTAAATAGAAGAAATATTTGGTGATTTGTACTCATTCATCCGTTCACATCAGATCTAATATCCATTCTGTGATTACAAAGGACATAAATAACGATAATATTATCAATTCGTAGTTGTTACCGATATCAGTCGGCTCCAAACACTAACAGGATCACAATAAGTAGGTTATAGCAATTAATATGCTTATATATCATGTATATTCATATATCATATGAATATTTATAGCAATTAGATGTTAATTGTTCCAATTCTTATATTTCGATTAATGCTATCAACCGACTATTGTTATTTGAAAGACGTTGTCCAAAACTAATCAAAATAAGCAGCTTCCTTTTTAACACTAATGCATATCCTTACATTCATTCACATTCTGCCTCTTTCTGCGAAATGTTCTTGAAACTGTAGTTGGAAATCGGATGGAGAAAAATTTTAAAAAATGAAATAACTTACCTCTGAGCATTACTTTGCCAAAGACGGAAGCGTCTCGATCGAGTGTACTGCAATTCCAACGTTGATTCCGTAACTGGAACTGACATTCTTTAACCCCGAGTTGAACCCCGTCTCTCAAACTGATCATCACGTCTTGATGGATGCGACATAACCGCTTCTGTTTACCGACCAGGCCGGGGATGTTACTACACATCATACGTGCACCGACCATGTGGAGCGGGTACTGACTGATAAACCTGTGAAAATAGATACAGTATCTTTAATACACTGGGTTTAGATGAATTTCTGTGTTCTAGTCGGGAATACAATTTGGGGTCAGGATACGATCAAAATTAAGTAATTGCTTCTTCGCTTTACGCAATTTCGGCTTACAAATTTATTATAGGAACCTGGATAGCTGGAGAAATCTAACTGATAAAAAAATTGCTCATGGCTTCTTTCTTTCTCTTTATATCTTTGGAGAATCAGAGCAGACTGACACACAAGGTGAGATTGAGAGAATGAGGGAGATATATGGTTATTTGACGGATTACTGTTTTTTTTTATTTAAAAAAAAGTTTGTTTTTCTGAACATTTGATTCTATTTTCTTTCTTATCTCTCCGAGTTTCCAAGCAAACGCATCCTCAAGTTTCCTAATTTTTGCCAGATCCATATCGTAGCTGATCAATCACTCTTTCAGGTCTTGACTAAATGATTTATTCGGACTAATATTCTCATCCTTCTCCGTGATATTTCTCTTGGCCACAACTACAAACCTTTTATATGTTTAGAACATAACATTTTTTTACAAGATTTTGAGATAACTTTTACTGATATTCAATATTTTTAGCTGATTCCTATCTTCATTTATGTTTTTCTTTTCACAACTTTTCAGCCGGTTTGTTGTCCGCTTTCTTCAGGGGAGTGTTATTTTTCTAGAGTTGACTATTTATTTATCGGAGGTATGACCGAATAAGATTTTGAATTGACTTATTAACATTTGATTTTTTTCAAATCCTTAGATTCAATCCTGCGTTCTGTTCGACTTTTGTACCGAAGTACGTCCCTCCTTTTTCAGGAGATTGTTGTATCCCGAGAATACTTTTAGATACTTCTAGCAGTTGCAAGTTCAATCTCTGGGTCCGGTAGATTAAAAAGTCTTATACTCTGGTTCAGTGGAGGAGACAGACAAGCAACATCGCAAGGACGAATTAATTGATATTTGGCCTGGACAGAAAATGAGAATAATATATCCCGTGAATTAAATGAAGGGTTCGGTTCGAAATTCCTAGAACGTTACCAACAACAGTATTCACCCGGAAAAGATCGGAAGATACAACAACCAAAATATTGTGACAATAACAGCCAAGATGAGTGCAACAGTCAGAGTATAATGATTATAATTCAGATATTCAAACAAAACAGTGTCAAAAGATAATAGATGATGAAGAGCGTACAAGACTGATAGATAGATAGATAGATAGATAGATAGATAGTTAAAGTATCTATCAAACGTTGGACAATTGTAAGCGATGTGCTTATTTCGGACATGAAGGAAAATGAAGGAACAATAAATGCGAGTTACGTATTCAATTAGCAAATAAATGCCTCACTATTTACTCAAATATGCCATGTCTGCTCAAAAGGAGGATTTTTCATCTGATTACTTTGGTTAGAAAACTAATCAACTCTTCATTCTTAGTTTCAGATAGGGAGGAAGACTCTAAAAATTGTGAAATTCATCGATAACACCGGAGCGGGGCTTATTTATTGGAAATGTTGCAAGGCAGCAATTCGTACAGCTAGATCAGTCTGCTGACTAGATTCGTATTGCGTGAATCGAGTATTTTTTTTTTTTCATTGATCATGCACGTAAATTCGGTATTTCTTTTCTTCCAGTCATCATGGTCGATACAAAAAAGCAAAGAATTTGTGTCGGGCCAATAAATCCAAGTCTAGTCGGTCGTAATGACGCCACTAGGCCTAAATAAAATTTGGAAAAAATCTTTCTCTCAAGTTTTAAAAGAGAGCAGGTTTGTGTATGTAGTATCAGAAATTGTTTTGTTCCCTCAGCATTTCACTATTAGGCGCCTCTGACATCAGGTATTTACCCAACCCCTTGGCAATTGGGAAATGCAACCTTTGGGAGTCATCTGGAACGGGATATTAAGCTTCCCTTGCTTCAGGGCCAAATGAAATTAGAGCTGACGTACTGCTATGCGAGACTAGTTTAGTGCGTACTACGCTAAAAGATCTTATAATTATTTGCTAGGTTTAGTTTAGTCTAGCCCAAGGCCTCAGTGGTAGCTTAAGCAGTTAGGATTGAACTTACTACTCTGGCTAATTGATCTATAAGACAAGTTGTTAACTACTCTCTACGCTCATTATTTACTATGCTCGACTTAGTCTGGGTACTAAGCCGCTCTAGTCGAAATCATTCAGTACAAAACTCACGAGCAATACATTTAGTATTAAGAATTGCAATACCAAGGCCAGTGCGCTACCTCACTGCAAAACAAACACTAAATGCTATTATCTTTTCGCTCTTCGCCTTTTTTCGTAAGAACAAAAGATGGGCAGGAAGCGAAATTTCGAATGGCAGAGGATACCTGGCAATATACATATGTGTGTGTTTGTGTACTTTTTCCCGAGCAAATTTGAAAGTTAGTTCATTTCGTTACCTTCCCCCAGTTATGGTTTAGGATTAGTGGTAAGTCATTTGCTTTCGTGAAGGGGACTAAGAATAAAGACCCTGCATTTTGGGTCTCTTTCGGTAAGAAAGGGAGAATGCAATTTAATTTTTCAAGGCTCTTATGCTATGAAATTAGGGATGTTAACTTTTGGTTGGGACATACTGTTGTTCATATTCGATTACTTCCTCTGTGCATGTCTTTTACCACACCACCAAAGCATATTCATCAAGATTTGCATCAATTGCTTGCATTACTTTTCGACTTGATCGGTGAAAGGTAGGGTCTAAATAATCTGTAGAATTATGACAATGGCTCATCTCAGAATTTCCGATTCTGACGAAGGCAAAAAGTTGTTATATAAACAGCAAGGATGAGGATAGTGATTTGAATAACTCGTGGAATAAGGTTAATGATTCGTCACAGAATTTCAAACAAAAGTTTTTCCTTCATTTTTATTTTATTTGTTAGAGTAGCAGTTCTCGGTTTTCAAACGGTGTGATGCGGTGTATTAGGGTGCCACAACTATTTCCCAAGTAAGCCACGTAAAATTTTCCATATTGACAAACACATATTTCGAGCATATCCATTATGCCTGTCCTGCTTTCGCCTCTGAATTACCAATCTAGATTGTGTGAGGCCCCAGTCATTTCATTGACAGATGAGAAATATGCTGATATAAAAGTCATCATCATCATCATCATCATCAGTCTTTTAGCGTCCGTCGTTGGACATAGACCTTCCCCAGGATTTGCCTCACTTCTCTATCATGGGCATCACGGAGCCAGTACTTCCTGAACTTGTCAAGCTCGTCTCTCCATCTAACATTTTGCCGAAAGTATCGTTCACTAACTGCAGAAATGTTTTCATCTATATGCATTTCATGTTTGCAGTTCACACCTTCATTACAAAGTACTTCAAGGTTCCTTGCTATGTTGAAGCAGAATGATGGTCAAAAAATAAAACACGTCTCTCGTAATACCAATGAACAGTATATTCATAGTTTAATGGAAGGATGAGTGAGCGTATGGCGTAAGTTGAATATAATTCTTAGTGTGCCGTCATACAATAAAGTTTGAGAACCACTGCGCTAGAGATGTGAGGGGGTCTGACAAGGTCAATTGGGAGTCAGGCTGGGTCAAACACGAACGCTTCTGAGTCATCAGGATGTTGGGATTAGTAAGAAAGAAATCAAAGTGAGCGGCCCCGGGTTGGTGGGCAATGGGGATGATGTATTCCGACAAAGAAACACTTACTTCTTCGTTATTTTCAACCGGTGAATCGGCTGTTATTGTTAAGGTATCTTCGTCACATTCTCTCTCTCTCTCTCTCTCTCTCTCTCTCTCTCTCTCTCTCTCTCTCTCTCTCTCTCTCTCTCATATTTCACCCCACCAGATCTGTTCCATCCTCTTTCGTTACCATAGTCTCTGTCTCTCTCTCATCTTCTTTCTCTGTTTCTCTCTTTGATTTTTCAGCAAGATGGTCGGTTTGTACCTCAGACAAACACAGACAGATGTTGGACTCGCCCATATAGAATGAAGTTACCACCACTGATCATAAACATATGCCGTCTGGGTGCCTGCCGTAGCGCGATGGTAAGCCAACTCATCCAATTCCCTGCTGTCGTGAGTTCGATTTTGTTCGGGTAAAGCAATAAAGTAAATTATACCAAAAAGTGGCCGTATTCGATAGCATATAAAACCAACGTTTACTCCGAAAAAGGGTTAAAAAAATACCCTCAGTTCTTGTATGCGAAGTAGAGGTATCTGTTATCCCCCGCTTTACGGAAGTTGTCATTTCGCCGCTTCACCTTAAAGAAAGCTTCGAACTATATCTGTGTGCATTTGAGCATTATCTTGAATACTTCGTGCATCCGTAAGCAAGGAGTGCCCTAAGATAAAAGTATGAAAGAGGTCGAAAGGACAGGAAAAGGTTATTTTTTTCAGAGATTGGAAACGCCTGCCCTTCCCCAAAAATGTAATGGTAGTTGCTTTTTCCCTTAATACCAATTCAGCTTACGAAATGTTTCATGGGAACGCTCTACTTTGGGATAGCGGAGGAAATCTGTATATTGTTGGCAAATATTTAATCAGACGTCGTTGACTACCAGTACTTGTACCTAGCCTAACTCTATAATACTGTGACATTTACTAAAATATCATCATCATCACCATTATTATTACTAATATTTTAATTAACGCTGGTGCTATAATTGAAAAGGAATTATCGTAAAAAAATAAAGCCCGAATTTTTTTAGACGAATATCTTCGTTTCGTAACCAATCAAGATGGCTACAGCAGGAAAGCATTCAAACTATGCTATTGTGTACAGACTAAAACTCGTAAATTATTCAGCTCTGGCTGCACGGTTTGTTCTAGTTTTTTATACAATAATGTTGTTATATAATGCAATAACATTAAATGCTTACTGTTAAATACACAAAAATGTTTCCCTAATAATTTCTGCTGAAATGGTGGGGTCTCATATGCCATTAATATAAGTTCATTTTAGGTAGTATCCGCCATAC
Source organism: Thysanoteuthis rhombus (assembly GCA_963457665.1). NCBI lineage: Eukaryota > Metazoa > Mollusca > Cephalopoda > Oegopsida > Thysanoteuthidae > Thysanoteuthis > Thysanoteuthis major. The sequence goes on along the minus strand of OY735234.1, from coordinate 37,410,864 downwards.
CACCATGGTTAAAAAGTTCGTCACGTATACAAATCAACTTGTGCCATGATTTGATCCTGATTTGGATCTTTATTAACGTAGCCTTGAGCCAAAGAAAAGTCAAATTTAGTGACTACACAAACATAACTGGCCTCTTCGCGCATGTCTCACTGTCAGCGATGATATTGTTTGAGCTCTGGTTTGGAATTTCGAATGCTGATCTTAAAATTAGGCAAGGTCTTCCCGTTTAGAAGATTGGCAACACACTAATGTCCTATCTCCATCGATGATCTATCGCTGTCGGGTGCATACCGTTGCGTGATGATTAGCGAGGTTGTACAGAAACACTGGGTGCCTCAAAAACGCTTCAAGGATTGCATCGGGAACAACGTGAGGCACAGCAGAATCCCTGTAAATGAACTGGAGTTTCATGCTGGGTCAGAGCCGAACGGCAGAGCATAGCACATATAGCTTTTACATCCCCTGAAAAGAGCAGGATAGCGGATCACCAACACCAGAAAAAACATCGAAAAGGCTCATCATCCGTGCCCACCGCACTCTTGAGTGTACGCCTCAAGAATAGGACTTGTCAACCATATTCTGGTTCACCGATGACATCACAGCCACAGACATCATGGTCAACTAATATACATACGGACATACAGAAGGCATACTTGCTATCGTAGTGATTTCGGGCATCACAAAGTACTCTAATATTGTAGTCTTCCGTCAGACCAAGTTAGTATAAGGCCTTTGGATAAGAAGCTGATCCTGCAGACCACTACCTCAGTAGTTATTTTGATTGCTATCCCGTAGCCTTGTGCCAGACTAAGGTTAGCAAGTACATATATATACTCCGTCAGGGGATCGGAGTGGCGGAGGCTCGAGCCTACAGACTGCGAAATTTGGTTAGAATTTTTTTAAATTTCTGTTTTTGCGTCGTTTTTCTATTGCCAAGATTTTGCCGTGTGTAAATACCAAATGTCTGCTCGAATCGTTCACCTGTTCCTGCAGAGCCAAGGGCAGACATTGCGAAACATTGCATAGCTGGTTTGGCAACGTCGCTACAGACATGGGTAAAGTTACTTCAAGTCGCAAGAAGCAATCGAGTTGTTAATTGACGTCTTGGGTCTTTTTCGGAAAGCATCCGGAATTAGTTGAGTGAAAGGGCGTAATACTCCATTAAAATAACATAAGTGTCTATGCTTCTTTGGTGACCAAGCAAAAATCTTTACAGCTGAACTAAGAAGTTTTCACTCATCAGTGATATTCAGTAGATGTTGTACTTTCAAATTGCTGCATATTCCGAACTTGACAGACTTTTCCTAACGAAAAAAAAAACTCAATTCCCTGAAATACTGCAAAAGGCATCTAGAGCAGTTATCAGCTGGGAAAGTTCGGGGGGTTGGAATTATGATGCTGACCAAAAAATGGCAGAAGGTAGCTGAACAAATTTAAAAATATACTGTTTCGGTCAAAAATTTTCAAAATGTTTTTTGATTATCATTAAATAAACCGAACGAGCCTTTTACATTACAATATATATTATTCAATAAAGTTGATATCAAAAGTTTTAGAAGTTGTCTTCCATTTGTTCTTAATTGACCGATTGAACTTGAACGTCATCAGTACATCTTTTCCTGTACTTACTATGAACAACTGACACGCACCATGTCAACTGATACTGTTTGTTTTTTTGCAGACTGGTCTTTAAAATTTTCGTAATATAAAATCCCAAAAGAATTCAGTAATTTCAAAATGGTGAATGTTCGGCAAGAGTTAATCCAGGAAAATAATTTAACCTTCATTTTAGAGACTGTCAAATAAAACTGTCACCAAAACAATCAACATAAGTTTTTTTTCTGGCTATCTATCTATCTATCTATCTATCTATCAATCTATCTATGTGTCACACATACAGGTTGCATCAAGAGAGCTAAAGGACTGACAAATCAAACGTTTACTCCCTATTATGTCTAGAAAAAAGGTTTTATTTTGGTTGTTTTTTAATTCCATCCCAAAATAGGTTTTAGTGGTAGGGGGAGTTTACAATGTAAGTTTATGCAAAATCAGTCCCTTGGTTTATGTCCGGCAGCGTTCAAGTTTTTTTGTTTTTTTTAAATTAGACTTTTTCAGTGATTGCCACTCAACAAAAGATGAAAGAAGTAATTTATTCATTGATTACCAAAAGACATTGATTACGTGATCGTTTCTATTGAGTTGTTAACCAGACCTGTATTTCTTTCGAAGTTTACACAACACGTTCCAATCAGAATCTAAAGGTATTGAATTAAATACCACCACCTCAAAGTAAAGTTAATTAACCCTAGTAATACCTGCACAATCTGCCATTTCATTCAAGAAGGTAAATTAAAATCAACCAATCAAAATTCAATTGGTTTCATTTATGGCTTTCATTGGACAGAATAAGATTCAACAAGAGCCAATCAGATCGAAGTACTGATTGAATTGGCCTAAACAATAAAAATGATTTTAGATGAACATGTTCTGAACATTATCTGATTTTATTTTATCTACTTATTCCAACAAATTTGGATGAGGTATATGTATTCACTACTGTCTGTCTATCTGTTCACACAATATCTCCAAGAGTTCTCCATGGATGTGAATTATATTTTCTTGGAGGTTGGCCAATAGGATAAGGAAGAGGTTATTAAATTTTAGGGTGGATCCACTTCTTTGTGTAGTAACCCCCTCCCAATATCGTAGCTTTATGTCCGCACAATAGCTCCATAAGTTATCAATGAATTTCACTGAAACTTCCTGGGAGATTAGGCCATAGGATAAGGGGGTATTGGTTAAATTTTAGGATTAATTTCTGATAGAGAGATATTTCTCCATTTTTTCCATACCTTTATGTATTCATCGATGTTTGTTCACACAATATCTCCAAAAGTTTTCAATGAATGTGAATGACATTTCGTGAAAATGTGAGCCATGGGCTGAAGGAGAATATATCAAATGTTGGAGCTTATGGAGAAATTGTCAACAGTTTCACCCACAGCATCATAGGTATATTCAAACTGATTTTAATTCGGTTTTTGTG
>OY735234.1:37372818-37405318 GCA_963457665.1 Thysanoteuthis rhombus | reverse complement strand
GAGAGAGAGAGAGAGAGAGAGAGAGAGATTGCATACGTGCATGTATATGTTTGTGTATGTTCGTCCGTATTGTTTTTCTTCTCTGCGTCATGTCCTCAGTATTCGGATTTTTTATGAAACATTCATATGAATTTGTGTATAATTACGTCTATTTATACAGATGAATATTATCAGTGTGCGTATCTGTATGTGCGTGTATGCGTGCGTGCACGGCGGGTACTTGAGTGTTTGCGTGTCTATCGGGTTTTCTACTTTCAACAGTGCCCGCGTTTTTTCCGTGTCGAGGCGAACTGAGAGCGCAGACCTTCTCATAGCTGTGCGTGCGAACAGTCAAGATGCCTTTGAAGTCCTAAGTAATAAACGCGGCTAAACAGGGTCTTTGACTCGTCCTGGGCCTCACCTTCCCGTCCTCCTGCTCCATACACCACCGATCACTCCAACTCCTCCACACCAGTACCCCCACCACAAAAATATATCACACCACTGACCCAGTCGTAGCGGTCGCTCGGTAACTGATACAGCCCCATTTTGGCCAGCGGGCAGTGTCGGCACTTTTTGCCAAGATCAAATGCCTTTTATTCCTGCAGTTAAAGCCCGGTGATGTCCACTGTTCTTAGTTTAATGGATTGTGGCGAATAACTCGTACGAAGCGTAAACAAGTGCGTTTCTCTCTAAATTCACGGCCGAGAAAGGGAAAAAGAGCTCTCCTGTGGCGGAGATGAAGAGAGAAGGACTGGAGGATTTAGAACGGTTACTATAAGCTCACATTTAATCAAATGATCAAAATGCTATCGTTATTGAGATCGAGTTTGTCGTTGTTGTTGTTGCTATTATTATTATTATTATTATTAGCAGTGGAAGTAGATTATTATTATTATTATTATTATTATTATTATTATTATTATTATTATTATTATTATTATTATTATTATTAATACTATTATTATTATTATCATTATCATTATTGCCGAAGCGGAAACGAAGCTGTGACTGATCTGTTGAAGTTATAATCACAACAATACTGGTGCTAGATTAGTCAACTAATATTTAACCAGCGAGAAGAAAGGGATGAGCTTGAATTGTAAAAGTAACGATGGAGGAATCAGTTCCATCAAATCTTCTTCTTCTTCTTCTTCTTCTTCTTCTTCTTCTTCTTCTTCTTCTTCTTCTTCTTCTTCAGCATCATTGGAACATCTGTTAACATTGCCTCCAAAGGTTCAATATCGTGAACTGAACATCTCACCCTCTGTATACCCCCATAAAAAGTCAAGAGAGGAAATGTCTGGTAGAAAGTAAAGGAATGACTTTATACTCATCACGTATATCACAAATATGGAGGTCCTACGAAGCCTCAGGTTGCTTACAGTACCAGCTGTTCCCAAGTGGACACCGATCTAAAAGACTCACCTGCAGTGGGCAGGCCACGTAGCAAGGACAGTGAACCATCGTCTCCCTAAGATCTTTCTATTCAGTAACTAGTTTATGACCGAGGGAGAAGTGGGGCCTCATAGAGGAGATATAAGGATTCTTATAAAGGACCCTAAAATCCTGTGCAATCGACCATCGTCGATGTACAACAGATGTACAACAGAAGAAGTTGACAAGGAGAAATGGTGACACAAGGTCTACATAGGAGCCCCCCATGCCGAAGCAAGTGCAGAAAAAAACAATACCATAAGGCGGGAGCTACGCCGACGGCCAAAAATATTCTTGTAACTGTTTTGGAAAGCCCCGTCTCTCCTGTATAGGGTTTCGGTGGCCTACCGATGGACTGCAACAGACGAGGAAGACTCTCCCTAATCTTTATTCGCGAAGGCAAGCCATGACGACATTACGTATCGAGAACACTTCTTCCTCTACAATTGAACGACAATAATTGATACCGAACGTTATTGTCTGTTAATGTTGAAATATTTACTTATTGACTTGCTATCATAGTCCTCTCTGAGCTGTGCGCCCGTGCACGCACACTCGCGTTTTGTAACCAGCACATAAAATGAATTAATAAGTGTGCAAAGGTTAGTTATCTCAAATAATGTAGTACTTGATATCATATGCCAATACGTTTTCATTAGCCATGATGAATAGGATTAATTTGAAATTACTCTTGAAATAATTTCAAGTTTGCGTTTGCACAAGCATTCAGAGTGCACATACTTTTGTCACAGAAAATAAATTTACACAATGTAAGATTTTTGTGCTGACTGATTTGAGAAGATTTGAGGGAACACTTCTTACTAATACAAGTATTTAAATCCAAATTTTTTTCCCGATGGGCATGATAAGATATCAAGAGTAGAACACAGAAGAGAGGCAAGGCAAAGGGGGAATATCTTCTCATAAGAATATTGTTTTCTTCAAGTCTTAGAAATTAATGGGTTTTTGGGAGACTGGGTTTTATTATGCATATGTAAATTCGCAAAACCTGTTTGAACACAGGTTCAAGCCTATCATTTTCAAACCATGCATAAATATTGCATATGAAGTCTGTAAAAGTTGTGTATTATCTTAGTGTGTGGAGGTGTTTGAGCTAAAAATTAGCGACAAACTGTTCTATAGGTTGAAAATATATCCCTGAGGGTGAAGCTGTCACAGAAGACCAATTATGTCAAATACTCTTACAAATATACATACATACATAAACTCTCCCTCTCCCTCTCTCTCTCTCTCTCTCTCTCTCTCTATCTATCTATCTATCTATCTATCTATCTATCTCCCTGATTTCAGAAATATTGAAAACCAATGTAAGATAATCAAAACTTAATCTTGCGCAAAGTCATCCAAAGAGAAGTATCCAAATGTATATTTTATTAACATCGAACTGTTTTTTCTGATTAAAAGAAGCTATTCACAATAAAATCAAATGTACATTTCACATACACCAAATGTCGGTGTATGAGTATACGTAAATATTAGATTTTTGTGTGTGTGAGAGTGAGTGCTGAGATCAACATGGACGCAAAAATAATTATAGACCAACAATGATTACGCCGACATAATAAATGCGAGCAACAAGAAAACAGTTGATAAAACGATAAGTCGCATACCTCAATATAAAATGTCTATCTCTTTTAAATGTGAAATAATCATTTTATTGCAATCCACCATTTGACAAGGGTACTGAGTTCAGGGTTGCCAAGTTATCGTATTTCACTATGTATAATCCGAATTTTTTCTGAGAGTTTGGGGCTAAAAATCCAGATGTGTATAGTCTACGGAAACATAATTGTTATACTTATTTGTATACATAATTCTATTCACGGAATAATACATTTTTCACTCGAAATTGAAGCTCAGTCAGGGAGGGGTGGGTTGTACATGGTGAAATACGATTGATTTTTTTTTTTTTTCGAATGTGGAAATTACTTCTAAATTTAGAAAATTAAAGAAAAAACATCGAAATCGGCAACACTGAACTCCAAAATTCGAAAATTTAAAAATAAACTAATTGGCAACCTGACATCTTTTGACTCCAACGTATGAGAATAGACCATTTGGTTGTAAATCAGAAGAGCACATTTAAGATTTAACTTTAACTCTTTGTCCAATCAGTCTGACCGATAGTGTTTCGAAAAGACAAGACTTAACATCAAAAGATATTGTTAGTTCAGGTCAATTTCGATTGCCCAATGATCCCTAGCATTTCATGTTGTTATAAATCATCCACTTTTCATCGCTAATCAAAATTTGTTTCAAAAACAGAAGATTTATTGAATACGCTCCATTGAGGGTTTTTGTTGTTTTGTTTTGTTTTTTTTTTTTTGCTTAAATACTGTAGACACCATACATCAAAGCTATTTACATGACCAGGCCATTTTTCAAAGTTTGATTTGGATACTTAGGTATGTAGGCTATCTCCTGCGTTTTGTAACACTGATTATTCTCGAGTAATGTCTTCATTTGATTGCTACCAACCTCTAGTGGCCAACCCGATCACAAACCACCCTTGACATGTTCAATCATTCAGAGTATATTCCTGATAAACGGCACAAATCTTCTTTGGTGTTAGAGTCGCGAATAAAAAAGTCATGATATGCCGAGAATGTTTTTTTTTTTTTTTCAATTTCACTTTAAAAATCAATAAACATAAATCCGATGCTGATATGACGGCTGTTACAAAACATTTAAAAGTGATATTTCTTAATGAAGTCTGCCAGTTTTGTGTGAATAGTAACACCCTTTTACGAGCCCTCACACGTTTCTCTGACAACTTTGGACACATTTTGATTACAGATGAACAAAACGAACTGACTTGAAACACATATGCTTATAGACACAGTTCAAAGCCATGGTGGCTTGAGCTCTTTCGTTAAATTGAAGAGGCGTGAGGCGGTAAATACCTGTATATATACTACTGCACGCACAGTATAATAGCTTTCGGTGAGACAATCATTCACGCAGGTCATTCCAACCGTTATTGTAGCCGTTTGATGGGCTAAAGTATACGATAAATACGTAGATAGGGCGCCTGGCGGGGAGAGGTATTTAAAAAAAATAACACTGCATTCACTTAATAAAGAGAGTTTTGTGTTATCATGAAAAAAGAGAAGAATTTCTCTTGCTTTCTTTTTTCTTCAATTTTGATCGAGAGTATTCGTTATCCCGTTTACGTATTTTAAATTTACGAGGGTAAACACTATAAATTGGCTGCTTAATATCAACTCTTTCAGTCAACTTTGAAAATAGACATGCCATTAACAGACGTAAAGTAATTTATTGATTTATAAATTCAAGGCAACTATTTCACGAGAGTTGGTAGAGGTTCTTAAGATGTTCAAAATGGCTCGATACTTTCTGGACAGACTTCGTATACATGGTCAGCTTCGTGGTTAAAGTGGTCGGCATTCGTGCCAGGATTTTTCAAAGAAGGCTTTCTTCGGCAGGAAGATTACCACAATACAATCTTCCCACTCAGCATTTAGCTCCATGATGAACTGGACAAATTTGAGAAAATATTGAGGCTCCCATATGCTGATTGCATTTTCCATTTTTTTCTTTCTATAATCATTGGCCTACAAAGTAAATGCACTACCAACCATTGCGTTGCGACTAACAGGTAATCTATCTATCTATTGGAAACTGTCAACTAAAACTGTAAACATAGGTTTTGTATGTCTTCAAGCTGGTGTGGCTGGCTATGTATGTATCACGCGATACTGGGAGATCCAAAGAGGATAGAACCTACTAACATTCCCAGCAACATTAACTTGCTGATCATTGCTACAGAACGTGAATTCTGATCAGTTTTTCATTCATATGATCCACTCGCTAATCCCAGATTTTCAATAATGTTGTTTTTTTTGTTGTTGTTTTTTTTATAAAATCCATAGAGAATTTATTCAAATGGAAGAGTCCATGGTTTCAAATGGTGAATTGGAGGTATTTTTATCGGTAAAATTGTTATGATTGAGAGGAAGTGTCACGGACAGCAAACCAGGAAATCACATTCTTCATCTTTTATACATATATATATATATTGTATTTTATACATGTGGATAGGAAACATTTCCAATCATTCAGTTCTTTTTTGTACTTCTAAAATATGGTGAGACCTGAAAGCATGTGGCACTGTCTTTCATGGTAGGATCTTAAGATGATAGGTACAAGGAAAACAGAACTGAAATAGGCCCTATTATTTAAGATCAAAGTATTGCCTGTATCTAATTTGACATTATTGGCAGGTGCTTGTTCTGCAGTTAGCCAATTAAAACAAGTTTTTGTTTTATTTTCTGAAAAACCAAGTCGACTCCAGATGTGTTCCTGATGCCCACGCACTATTTCACTATTTCATTTGGCCGGATTACTATAGTCTAGACAGTTTTAACATCAGGCACATACTCGTATATATATATATATATATATATATATATATATATATATATATATATATATATATATATATATATATATATATAAATATTAGCTAAATATATATATATATATATATATATCAGCTGGATATATATATATATATATATATATATATATATATATATATATATATATATATATATATATATACTGACAGAATGCCCGGCCTCGCTCAGACTGAGAAGTAGCAATAAATGGCCAGGAACTGTTGTTAGTGTAGGCATATATGTCATAATGAAAAGCTTTTGGATTTCTCGACAAAAATTGTTTAACCGCGCCAGGAATGAAATGACAGTACCAACAATCATAGTAGTCCGGTGTCTCATACATTATTCGAGTTACCAGATTTAAGAGTACCTCAATTCAATACCCCTGGCTGCAATGCACCGTTTGGGTGGGAAAAAAATACATACAAATTTTCTCAAACATATACTCGATATGGATAGATTGAATACTGAATCATTATTATCGGGATGAGCGTGAACACCGACTCAACACAATTATCATTGTGTCGCAGATCACACGGATCTTTCGCATTCTTCAAGTTAGAGGTACCTTGATCAAGCTACCATGCATCAGATAAAAATACACACAAACATTCTAACTACTTACTGAAATTTACCCCATTAGGTGGAATCCATTTAATATATATATATATATATATATATATATATATATATATATATATATATATATATATATATATACATACATATATATATGTATATATATATATATACATATACACACACATATATATATATATATATATGTACATACATATATATATATATATATATATATATATATATATATGTGTGTGTGTGTGTGTGTGTGTGTGTGTGTGTGTGTGTGTGTGTGTGTCGAAAACATGATATACTTACTAATGACAGAGAGAAAAATGACACCGTGCAGTCGGCGATTTGAACATGCTAGTATGGTAGGCTATTTAATCCTCAAATATTTTCCGAAAAATACCTGGATAATTATAGAATGCCTCTTACCACTTGTAGCATCTTACCATCCGGGAAAACGATATATATATATATATATATATATACCAGACTAAGCTAATCTGAGTAGGTATAGGATAGGAGGAAGGTAAGTGAGTTCTTATATCGTGTATTGATTTACTGAATCCAAAACATACGCACCCTAGTATTCTGATTTACGCAGAGGCAAGCCTCCATAGCTAAAGCAATAAGTTGCCCCTCCCTAAAGAAGCATCTTTGTATTTTTTTCTTCTATCTCATAATTCTTTTTTGACTGCTGCTGTTATTTTTTTCTATTTTGGAACTCGTAAGAAAAAATAAACTTTTCAAAAGAATATATATATATATATATATATATATATATATATTGAAACCAAGGAAGGCAGGACATTTTTAATAGATTTATAAGACAAGCAAGACTCGTTGAAATGTTGCGATGTATCTTTGCAATCTTAGACACCATATATTCCACTAATACCCCAAAGAATCATGTTATTTACGGCTTTAACGGTATATTTACTTATTTACTTATCAATTTATTAATACATGTTTGGTTAAAAGCCACAGACGAGAATTTTCTTTTTTTCTCAATTTTTCTTGTTTCTCTACAAGTAAAAGAGGCTCAAAAGTTAGTGTATGCAAAAGTTTTTGATCGAGCGCTTTCGACTATTCGTTTAAACATTATCGCGATCCAAGTCCTCAATGATTTGGTGCAAAAATGGTGGTTATATATGTTGGTAATTGGTGCGTTTTGATGAGGGCACGCAACGGGCAATGAGAAAAAAAGGTTCTTCTCTGGGCAGAATGTATCAATCAGTTCTTAAATACATTCAAACTCCCAGTACCTTCATTGAAGATTTCGTCTGTCATCATGCGTGAGTTGGAATTCCTGAGGGGACTATTTCGAGGGAGAGTGTAGAAATTAGAGAGTTGGGTTAGTTCGTTTTGTTTGTTTTTTTCAAGTTATTTTATCTAAATGGAATAAGACTGCAGGATGGCGTAACGGTTACGAACACAGGAAATAGAATTGGCGAACCTCCTTTCTGAAAAATCCTGCGACCAAAAAAACTGCCAGTTGTGATGGATTTATCGTACCGCTGGAAAACAACCTTGGAGGCCTATAGTTAATAGATAAATGATAATAAATGTTATTTTATACACAGACACATACACACACACTCACACACACACACACACACACACACACACACACATACTCATATATATCCGACTGGGACGTTTGGCAAATATCGTATAATTGTACAAACCAATCATGTCATGCTGGACAATAGCAACACTATTTATCTAGACTAAAAACCCGAAATTATGTACTCCATTGCAGATATTCTCACTCATAACGAAAATCTTTTAATAGAATATATTCCAGATACTATATATAATGTGCATCATAGATATACATCGGTAGGCGTAGGGCAAAAATTTACTTAAGTTTACATTCGTCGGTTGTTACACATTTCACTATCTATAATTTCAATACCAAACATTTTGTAATCCAACTATTGTTTATATCTTGAAGATGCAGAGTCAAAATCAATTTTATTCTATCAAAAGAAATAAGTGTTGGGTAAGTCTTTCTTTACCAAAAATGATACTACTCCCAAAATATTTCATGAGTAGAACAGAAAAACAAGTGAAAAAGGTGCAGTGGCATGTTTATTGATACAGTAATCTTATAGAAATGTTAATGAATTAAAGTAATAGTACAGTATTGTGTGTATTTGCATGATGTTTCGGGTATTGTGCAGTATTGACAAAAATTCTTTAAATATGTAAATTGGCTCTAAATACAAAGATGCATCTATTTCTATGTGGGCTAACACCCATCAACCATTCACTTTTTATATCTACCGTTATGTATCTTTCATATCATATACTATCTTGAGCTTCATAAAAAAAATGTGAATACATAAGCCAGTAACACTCATGCTTAAAATTGCCATAAAAGAAAATATGATTATTTGTATGAATTATTTAGTTAATTTGTCATATATAAGATATTTTTAAAATCATAGATATATACTTTTTTCATCTATAGAAATATGTAATATATTATATTTGAATATACAAATATACTTTCGCATAAAATATATATCGAATTATGCATGAAAATTCAAAATATAAAGTGTTTTATATGAAATTTATAATATATTTTTGATATGTATATAATATACCTATCAATCTATGAATAAAAATATGTGATATATATGAAAATTTCTTCATATCAATTTATCGTATATTTGTTTCATATTGAACATATATTGTGTATAAAAATATGAAATATATAATACGATTTTATGTGTGAAATATCTTACGTGCATTATTTTATAAATATGTAATATATATAAACTACTTTATATTATCGTATATTTATTACAAATAGAACATATATTATGTATACAAGTATGAAATATATAATTCGATTTTATGTGTAATATATCTTACATGCATTTTTCTATATTTGAAATTATTAATATACATTATGTTACACCTCATGGATAAAATACATATAATATGAATTAGGACTAAAAATTTTTAAAAACCTTCAAGTTTGTAATATTCATCTTGTTTTTTTCCATTCTCCATAAAAAATAACAAATACATTTCGGCTTGCTTGGCCATTATCAATGTCCAGTCGATAAATGCGTCCAGATATGTGTTATATATAAAATTCATAATATATTTTTTATGTTGTACACAAACTAAATACTATGTATAAAAATATGTAATTGATGTTGTACATAAAAATTTATATCAATCTAAGTATATGATAATTAGCAATGTGCACATGCGTTCTTTCATGCCAAGGGACGTAACTGATGTAGTTAAATTGAATTTCATTAATGTTTTAATGACGTAATAATAATGCTAAATTTAAAGAATGATATAGGAAAAGTAATAAAAACAAGAACAAAAATTAATTTCTAAATTACTTTGTGGTCAGCTGGATGTTATTCTCTAGGCTCACTGTAATGCAAATCTCTATTATCCACGTATATAAAATGCAGAGTATATTTTACGTAAGCAGTCATTTTTTATGGAAGAGGTGAACTAGTATATATATATATATATATATAGTAAATAGAAAATATAGTAAATAGAAAATATGTGATACACACTTTTTTATATATAAAGTTATGAATACTACTGTTTATGTAAAATACACATTATTTTTTGAAGTGACCACAATTCAGTAAGGAAGATGGGTGATGTCATTACTGGCGTGACATCATTAAGAAACCAATTGCTATGATGTCGTAATAGAATTCGGCATTTTTGCATTTCGAAGAGGCCAAAAATGGCGAAGAAAGCAAAAAATGGCCATTTACGATTTTTATTGAAAATAATACTCGGAACATTTCCATATCGCAATATTTTACAAGCATGAGAATCAATTGACCCAAAGAAAAACTGCTTGCTCTTCTTCCCCCGCTTCTTGCTAGTCCTACCACGGTTGGTGGACGCATCGTTGAACGTACGGTTCTTGTTATTCTAAGCATATATTATCAACAATAAAGATACTTGACATACATGTATTAATTTGGTTTGTGGCTTATTTTTTACTTTTCTTGTTGCAAAAAGGATCTTTTTTAATCGGCTTTGTAGGGGAAATATACTTTCCTTCCTTGTATGATTCAAGTTCAGTCTTATCACTGTCCCAGTAGAAAGGCACCGCCCACTGTTTAAGGACATCGGAATTCAGAAACGCGGGAGTGTTTGAAATGGTTCATAGGATGGAGGGGTGTGTCGATTAGAAAGGACCCAACTGTTACTCGTCTGTCAACAAGGATCAGACCTCAGGTGGGCGAGGTACAGACCGAGAAAACTTGTTCAGCTCTTAGTCTGATAAAAGCTCTTTTACCTCTGCCAATGTTGTTGAACAGAGATTATGCAGTCACCGAAGTTTCTCTGTCTGTCGGTCTATTTGTTTGTCGGTGCAATATCTCCCGAATTTCTCAATCAATTTCAATAGCGTTTTGGTGAAACGGCCAAGGAACAATTGATAAAATAAAAAAGGGGGTCATGGAAATCATTTTTGATTCTGTTAACATTGAGTCTCTCCGGATAGAACAACATGAAAACAACGGTATCGCCACCATGATAGAAGTGTACAGATATAACAGCAATTATTATTATTATTATTATTATTATTATTATTATTATTATTATTATTATTATTATTGCTGCTGCTGTTGTTGTTGTTGTTTACAAGCTTCTGTCACGGCATATTCTTGGATCTATAACCTGATTGTTCAGTTTTTAGTGACAATAGCGGTGGTGGGGGTATGATTTGTCTGGAAATAAATTTCATTTTTGTCACGACAATCAAAGGCTCCCACACAGGCACACACATACACACACATTGGCACATACGCATGTACACACACGTACGCATGCATATATATACATAGGAAGAGAGAGAGAGAGAGAGAGAGAGAGAGAGAGAGAGACATACACACTTTCACACACATGCAAACACATGGAAGTTAGAATGCAGGCCTATATCCAGAGGAAAAAACATACACACGCTTTCATACACACACACACACACACACACATATATATATATAGTTTAATGTCAAATTTTCCAACATTTCTGTTCACATAAATTATTCTATCAAAATTAGTCTGCCTCAATTTGACCTCACCTTCCAATAAAAAAATATTTCGGTTTCGGATTTTTCGAACTATCTTCGTATGTCATGAACCTTATGGTACCGCTTGCCAATCGAAGAGTGTTAAAAGAAGCGAAACAAATGATAGTCTGATGGTGACATATCTGGAAAATATACTAAATGTGGAGAAACATCGCATCCTTGATTCATGATTATATGAGACGTCGAATTTGCAACACATGGACGAGCATTATGCAGAAAAATGACTGTTATAATTCCATTATCTAAAATATATTGTTCTTTCACCAGTGCATCATTGAAACGGGCCAATTACTCACTGTAACGTTGTGCAGTAACAGTTTGTCCCGGTTCCAACAATTCGTAATAAAGAATTTTCTGTGAAAATTTTTCATTTCAGTCGTTTCCGTTTAGCTTGAAATGTTGAAAGCTGCGTTGAATGCAACCACGGTCTTGGTTTTTGTTTCTCATTATAAATCGATTTTTCATCGTCAGTTACTTTCTTATCCAAGAAGAGACATCCAAGTGTTTAAAGGCTGCCCAGTATTCGATTCCATATGCAACCAAATTTCCTATCTTCTGAAATTTTCCTGATGCTTTTAAATGATGTACTATAGTTGATTAATTGTATAATAATGAAGAACTGAGTAAGCTCCAACGACACTTCTAAAATTTCTTTAACTTTGTGCAAAGGCAACTCTATGAACTATACACATATATGTGTGCGTTTGTGCATGTGTGTGTGGTACATAAACGAAAACTATGCGAATATTAGCCTGCATCTAATGCGCTGGTATTATGACTAGTAGGGCCGTCTACCGAAGCTCGATATAGACCGTTATGGGACTTGGATGAGTTGCAGTGAGCGGTAGTCCTCCAAATACCCTTGTAAACCATTCGTCTTATACTCCGGCATATACGGTACATGTTTGTTTATTTTATGAGTATAGGCACGCATTCTTGCCTGCGTTCTGATACGAGCCAAGATTGCGATGTGTGTTTGTGTAATCAAGAACGACATTTGTTTTCTTGTGTCCCTTCTGTTTATACTTGCAGAAGTCGAAATAACAAAACGGCGACCACAAATTGAACGTATCTCTCCACTGTGTAGACAGATATTCCATACGGAGGTATCTATCGTTGTTATTACTTCAAATTCACTCAATATTATTCTAATTATGCATGCTTTCTAGTTCTGTCGGCTCGATCTCCGTCAGGCGCTTAATATATACGTCGGGCATCAGACATTGGGCCAACCTTTACTTCATTTCGTCTTTTCCTCAAAACTCTTTTTCGCTCCTCCTACGCGAGGAACTGCTCAGACGGAGCAGACAGACGCTTTTTTTTGCTTCGCCAGCCAATTTGGAGTAAATAAATTCACTGAGACTATGGGCTGAGAAGTTTTGGATTATTGCTCGGAATTTATTATTATTATTTTTACTCATAGTCTTCACACAAATAGTACCTGGTGGCTTTCACTGGAGATCAATTGACAACAAGTCTCTTCATATCCCAGCTCTTTCCTCTGTATTCTCCATTATTATTATTATCATCATTATTATTATTATTATTATTATTATTATTATTATTATTGTTGCTGTTGTTGTTGTTGCAGTCATTGGGATTTCGCACCATGAGTAACTGGTGGCTTTCGCTAGAGATTAAATGACAAAAAGTTTCCTTCATATTTCTGGCGTGTGTGTATGTGTGTGTGTGTGTGTTTAAGATGTTCAGGTAACCTGCAATATTACGAGTAGAATTCACTAAAAAAAAGTTCCAATCGTTCTTATTACGTATACAGAAACAAAGCAAGCACGAAATTTCAATATTTCTATGTAATAGATACAGCAGATGAAATATTGATCATTCAAAACTTTGATCACTTTATATCTAAACTAAGCTAATCTTAGTGAGTAGCAAGTATATTCTGCTTCAGTATTCCCAGTATATGTACTGCTTGATTTGGCACGAGGGTACTATAGTGGAACACCCAGTAAAGGTCGATCACAATTCAGTAGCAATGGTCAGCACCACAAGCTTATTAACCTAAACCAAGGATTTCCTGAAATTCCTGAAATGTTCAGGGATTTCTCGAAATCCCTAGTTTCACAATCTCAATACAGGTGACCGCTGCTTTTCCAAATTTCGATTTATGCCATTTTTTCACCTTCACAAAATGCGTAAAATGCATTGTTTTGCAGCCAAGCGTTTATGACGCAGCGCATACCCCCTCCCCTCTCTCTCTCTCTCTCTCTCTCTTTTCTCCACCAAAGTTCTCTGAATCTCCTACCATTCCAAACACCAACCACTCAGACTAACATATCATCTTTACTTTTGGGGGGCCCGGGAACGCTCAAAGCTTTTCCAAGAAAAAACATCTATTTCTGCTTTACGTCTATTCAGCTTACAAAAGGTTTTAAAGGAATGCTTTACTTTTAGCGGGGGAAACCTGTACAATGGAAATTCAAGTCAATTTCTTTCTCTCTCCCGCTCAACCTCCACCCCTCTATCTCAGACAAACTAACATACACCGATATATATATGAGCAGCTGCCAACAGATGGTATGTATTGCTGGAATATTGAGCTACTTAGAAAATTATCTCCCAAATAGATTAATAGATTTTAAAGCAGTCGCAGTATCTTAGAAAGAGATGAATATTTAACTGAAAAGTGATACACACGTTTACATTCTGCATATATTTCCTGAAACATAAATCTTTAGGATACAGATTAGCATTAATTTATCAACTCTTTGAATTATTAGGAACCGTCAACCAAAGAAACTAAAAAACTGAAGAAACTTATTTTGAAAAATATGCTTGATGGTTTCTGATTAGAGCTTAGTCATTCAACGTGAGAAGGTCATTTTTAGGCTTTAGGAAATATTGAAAAGCCAAGAAAATAGATTCCATATAAACTTGAGGAAACAAATGTCAGTCTTTCTGTTCTTGCCCGACACAGAAATATGACATTTTCTGCATGCTGTTTAGAATGACGGTCTGGGTAGTATGCATGTAAAGCAACTGCATTACTAATCGAAAATCAATAATTGTTTAACCACAACTTTCTCGTCGGTTAAATACAGATGATTGGCATCTTTTTTTTCTTTCAAAAATTTTATCAAAGGAAAACTGAAAATGCATATGGCCAATGCAGTAGATCATAGACAACATGAGATCAAATGAATAATAAATAAATATTCTATATCAAAAAAATAATAATGAATTTTATTCATCTTGTTCTACTTTTCAGTCGTTTCTGCGTAGGTTATGATTTCATTGTTTTTCAGTATCTAATCTGCTCAGCCGTAGACAATATAATAATATTCAGATCATTAACTTATACTGAAATGATAAAAATCCATATTATAAAAATTCATTCTTCTTGTTCCTCATTTCATTCGTTCATGCATACCTACTTGGCGCTTTCACAGAATCTTCCGATGTTTAATGTACCAAGTAGTATTTCTTTCCTGTTAAACTTGATAAATATCATTTTATTTGCTTGGTCTGTTACAGAGTTGCGTGATTCCTAACAGAGCTAGTGATTGATATTCGAATCAACATACACACTTTGGATTTTGATTGCTTATTTTCAAGGCCAGTAGGCCCTATATCTTTTTTGTCCTCACCAAAAGCTCAAGTCCATAATTTTGAAGTATGAAAGACTAAAAAGAAAAGAGAATAAGTTGTATCGTTTTGTTTTGTTTTTTCACGCTGAAACTAATCAAAATGCCGGTGTTTTTCTTAGTTCCCACCATGGAAACAAAAACAAAGACCCCAACCCAAACTGCATAATGACTAACAAAATAAACTTAGTATATCAATTCTCATTGGTTATGAAAACTATGGTCGTGAGGACTTTTTTGTTTGTTTCAAACTTTCCACGGCATTAGTTCCTTCTCCGGACAAAATCGCACACATCTCATCACTTGACTGATTTGAAACCAAACTGAAAGATATACAAAACTGACTATTCGAAAGAAGGCTGAAATGTTTTTATTCTCCATAATCAAATTGCTGTTAAAATTTGATCCCAATCTACTATTACGAATGGAGTTTCTAGTCGGCAAGAAATGGAAAATGCAAATTAATCATTCTTTTCCGTTTGAGGCTTCCGAACTTTAAAATTGTGGCCGTAAGTTGTTAATATGTTTCTTGCAGACTCCCTGTGGTGCGGAGGCCTGTGAAACCTCTGCTAAGATTTCAATAGTAAGGAGGTTTTATAGGGTGGAGTTGCTAAACCCACGCCCAACTCCCTTCCTCGACACGAGTTAGGGACCAGCGATGGTGATTGCTAAACTGTAGATTTTTCCTGTCAAAGTAACCTACTCTTACATGGACTTCCTTACATGGCCAGAGGGATACTATTGCCCTACAATTCACTTGTAGTTAGGGGCATTAGTGCGAAGAGAGCGTGAACAGCCTCGACCTAAACCCGAACTCAGTTCATCGATTACATTTTCCGCGCCGATAATCACTTAACCATTCCGGGTCTCTTTTTTTGTATGGGATTAACGGAAATGGCTTCAGTCCCTCTCCCACTTGGAAGATTGGCGTAACACAATCTTCCCCTCCCGCATTTGGCTGTGTGCCGCACTAAGCTAAGCTCAGTAAATATCAACATGTGTTTGTACGTCAGTGTAGAGTTGATCCATGAAAAGGCAGTTTCAAAGAGGGTGATAATTACGTCAGTTAACAGATGGGTTTAATGTCTACTCGCTATGCATTATGAGAAATTAATTTGCTACGAAATCACCATGCAGTCATAAATGTTACTCGGCCGCCGCTGTACAACAAGTCTTTTAAAAAAGTGGCTTTATTTATCAAGAAGACAGACTTTCTTCTTGTAGAAAAAAGGCAAATGATTAACAGTCTCACGAGTGGCTGGGTAATTTAAAAGCAATAAACTCAGTATAAAAAGAAAACTTTTATAAGTATATTTCGTAGTTTTTATGCATTCATCGTTATCTGCGAATAAATTGCCTTATTTTGAACATGCTGTGTGAGGTTAGATGTGTGTGGGCACACACACATAGACAAATACATATATATATATATATATATTTCATATTAAACTATATACATTATTACTCTCTCGTTTTCTCTGTATGTATACATATATGCGAGTACGTGCAAATCTGTACAGACACCCGACTCTCTTCTGTTTATACCTATCATTCTTGAGTACCAACTACGGCATGATGGTTGAGCTCGTCTCGTAAGCGAATCTACTATTGCAGTGGGTTCGATTCTCACAGGGTGCCTCAGGCTTGTGTCCTTTTGTAAATACCATGGATGCCTTATACTATATAAGTAGCATTTAGCAAGTGTGTCTTGCAGACCATTGATTACTGTTATGAGTCCCGGTTCTGATTGGGTGCTGCTTATTTGCGGCCTCCTGCCAAACTACGCTCAGCTTTGTAAATACCTTTACATAATTGTCTCACAGACCGTGCTATAGTAAAGAGGATCAGATCTTTATTAGGTTTCCATTACTGTGGCTCTATTATTGGCGAAAACTAAACTTAGTGAATATCCGTCAATTCTACCGGTCGATCTATTGATTGTGCCAAATGGCTGGCGGGCTATAGGAACCGCTTTCCTTTCAGTGTTGATAACCGTTATGCTACCCTGCTTCTCCAGTGTATTTCTGTGGGTCTTTGTGTGTGATTGCCTGTATGAATATGTAAGTGCGGGTCAGTACGTGCGTGAATATGTATGTGTGTGAGTGAGTGCGCATGTGCTAGTGTGTGCGTGTGCACACGCAAGCGTGCGTGTGTGTATGCCTTGGTGTTTATGCGTGCGTGTGTCTGTGTTAGTGTACATGCGTAAATGTAAGTGTGTATGTATATGTGTGTGTGTGCATGTGTTCATTCAGATTAGGGACAAAATGTTACCGTATAAGAACCATGAAAAGATACGAAATATACGACGAAAATCCGCGGAGAAAAGACAGGAAAAAGGACGAAAGGTCTTTCAAGACAATTATAGTACCACATTCAATCTAGTGAGATTTTTATCCATGTTATCACGCTCCAATCACGTTTAGAGTGTCGTGAGCCCCTCTTGCGTGTCGTCCCATCTTGATCCGTTGCGCAATAGAACGTCGTAGGAGGTATTTAGACTGGAGGATATCACGAAGATTTGTAATTGACAAACTTCTAATTTCAAATGAAATTTCCTTGATTTCGGTGACATGTATATAGTGCTATTATACATTGATTCATCAAACCAGTCTTTGTTGCTCTACCCAGAATTCTTCATTTCAGAGATGAGTACCGTATTTTTTACTAATATACAATCATTCATGTCGGACAAATTTCTTCGTTTGTTCTGTCTTCATTACAATGTTTTGGTCGCTGTACCCTCCGGTCTGAATTTCTGAGTCGAATTATTTTGATTATAAACAGATTTATTCACACCAGTTTTTTCGTCCTTGCTATTTTTGTAACAATGTTTCGACTGATATACATTCCGACCTTCCTCGGGTCTATCGCATTTAGTAACCCTCGTGGAATGCTGAACGAAACTTTTTATTTTATTCAAAGTGTCATTTTGTTCTCATTCCTGTATATGTCACGTCTGGTGTCCTTCCCAGGATATGTTCAGAATTTGTTAATCTTCCTTATAATGCCGATCTGTCTCTCTGCTGAACTGGTGTAAGTCTTTGCATTGCCAGACCCAGGGATCGAACTGATCACTTCCAGGGAACCTTAGTGGGTTTTACCTGCTCTTATATTGTCTAAGCTATGTTATGTCTTAATATAAAGTCTATTTATAATTAGGGGCTCTCATATAATGTTGATATCTATTTACTGATTGATTGACTCGGCATGTGCGCCGATTCTTTAGAACGTTTTATTTATCATTGAATTTCCATGTCCATTTTGACTTCCTTCCATATTTCTTCCAATACACGATAAGCTATACTGGATTTCACAGTTTCTCTGAGGATTACAGATTTCTAACGTTCCTCAAGGCTTATTTCTCAGAGACTGTAGGTCTCGGTCTTGCATGGAATGTTATAACAAAGTATTGTGTCATATTTTTCCTATGGTAAAATCCTTAGCAAAAATTTCTAAATCAAAATTATTAGCAATGCATTTGCATCCACATATATAATGATTAGCAATGCGCATTTGTCACGCTTAAGTCATCAGTGGTGTAACTTTGTAGAAATAGAATTTTATGTTCTGCTGAACTTGATAAACTGTATCTTCACTTGATTTTAGCCTTAAAAAAGTTTGATATTCAAGAAATATTGAGCATAAACAAGAAAACGAAGTTTTTGATATTTCATAAGTACAAGGCAATAGCAAAATTACCGAATTATTGTCGTTATTTTTGACGGTGAGGGATAAACAAGTTATACATATTACAGCCATATTCTATCAGTAAAGCTTGTTTTAATTCTTGGCCACAGGAAATCCTTTTTTCCCCATTTGCAATATATTTCTATAGAAAAAAATCATAAGCAATGTGTTTACATTACTCATACAGTAGAACTATTCAATCAGTAAAGCTCGCATTAATCCCTGACCAGTGACAATATCTTTCTCCAAACTTCCCCAATCTACCAATTGAGTGACAGAACTTGTGCAGACAAAATCTAATATAAAACTGGAAAGCTCATTGCTTAATCATCTAATTTTCCTTGACCTACAGAAGTATTTAGTTTACCAATATAGAAAATGACTAAATCTAAGGAGTATAGTGCTGGAAGGGTGATAATCAAAATACCGACTCTCATATTCCCGGCCTCGATTATCCCGAACGCTGATTGGCCGACTTATCTCTTCGTCAACTTTTTATTTTCCCGACTTTTCATTTGCTTGACAAACAAAGGAAGACAATTTGAGTAACTGAACAGGCCTTCTTTTATACTTTATTATTTACAAAACCACCTGTGTTTTTGTTTTTTTTTTCCTAAAATTAGAGCGTTTACAGTTTATGGAAAAATGGATCTATTGTATAATTTGCATGTGTTCTTTTTTTTTACGATAAGATTTAGCATTTGCAATATATATCACGCATAAGATAATGAAGAAAAGGAAGATTTTATGTACAATCATTGTCTGTGCGATTTATGAAAAAAAAAATGAAAATAATTTTGTTTTTCTCGGGCAACGTTGAGTCGTTTATCTTGCATTGTTGAGAATCTAATAACAATGAATAAAGATAATATTGCTGCGACTGATATTACTAGTGTCAAAAAATGTCATCGAGAGGGATCAGGGAAAATGAATGGGAGCTTAAAGGTTACGTTTTGATCTTCAGTAGAGATCTTTTGACTCAGTTTGGCTAGTATGGTTAATTAGGCCTCCGAGTGACAAAAGCAAGTAAAAACTCAAAATGAAAGAATTAGTAGTAGCAATGATAATGACTTCTATTTTAAAATATGTGTTCTCTAAAAAAATATTTTGCTTCACCCGTGCAACGTTGAGTCGTTCATCTTTCATTGCTTCTAAAATACAGAGGCAGAAGTTAACTCTCTTATTTAGGGGTTTCACTATGGGATTTCAGGTTAATTGGTATAAAGAATGGTACTTAAAATGCTATACTCGGGTACGTCAATAAGTCCGTAGCCTAATGAGGTAAAAGCATTTATTTTACGTGACAAATATCAATTTTTTAACATAATCCCATTCATTATCAAAGCACTTAATCTAGCGCTTCTCCATCAATCAAAGAGATCAAATATTATCCGGGGTTAATTTCAGATCAAAATTCAGCTTATAACTGTGTCAAGCTATTTAGCACGATTTCAATGAAACTCTCTTTACGGGGGCGAACAATTTATGAATGATCATAACAAAGTTTAAATACTCTGCCCAACACGCAATAGCCAGCCGTAAGGGATTTTAATGTAAACTAATCTAATAAATTAATGTCTAGGATGTTTTTGTTTTCTCGAAGGCCCACCAAGCCTTGCCAAGTATCATGTGACTTGAGCAAGTTCTCGAAATTAGTCAAGAACAATCATCCGACAAAACAAGTCTTGTTTGTAAGTGATCAAAACGAGGTTCACTTGTCAAGCAACATGTGTCGAGTCGGGTTTAGTTTTAAATTAGATCGCACCAAAGAAAATTAAAAACCTCGCACTAAATCACAGAGATACAATGTCAAGGCCTGGTTTTTAGGATTGGGATCCGGTATATAATCGGTCACAAAACTTGATTATATTCTCAATGTGCATGTATTATTACAAGCCACTCACTTTCTCACACACACATATACACACACACACACATATATATATATATATATATGTGTGTGTGTGTGTGTGTGTGTGTGTGGCTATTAAAAATGAGAGTGAGCTTATATAAGTCGAACCATAGTAAGCATGTATAAAGAACCCCCGAAAGTTTCAATCTACCCTGTTTTCAATTCGATGTAATTCTTTCCAACGTGTTAAGATGGCCGGTTCCAAAATTTCGTATCAGTTCCGAATCAATTTGAAATTTTTGGTGAAATAGAACAAAACGGCTACTGAATCTTTTAGTACGCTAACTGAAATTTGTGCAAAAGAATGCATCTCACATGCACGTGTATTCCTGTGGCACAAGATACATGTTAATATCGAGAGGATGTTAAAGATGATTAATGTCGTTGGACGCCCATACATGTCAAGAACTATCTCAAAGTCTATGGAGACTATTTTTGCAATCATTTGAATTGAGTGGTCGATTATTCTGAACGATTCGTTTTATTTTTTCAAACATTCTCGCCGGTTCTTGGCGTGCATAGGCGACCAAAACGTTAATCATCTCCAATATAATCTCGATCTTCACAAAATCTGCAGCGCCACCTGAACACACGCACACGTAGCATGCATTCTTTTCCATAAATCAACACGAGATATATCCAAACATGGACAGTGGAATGAGAACATTCTATAACAGTGGATTGAATAAATGGTTCAGTTTGAAATTATGTGAACGATACCGAATACAGAGGGTTATAACGGCCGAAACATCGTGACTATAACAGCAAATATGAAGACAAGTTCCGATAAATCAGTGTATAATAATGATAATCCCCAATTACATCTTTGCACCTTGTGTAATATAAAGCCACCAATGGGGACGTCAAGGGACTTATTAAAGTTATTTCGGTGTGTTCACTTCAGCAGTTGAAGCATCGGATGGCTTGTTGAGAGAACTGATACGATAATCTGTCATCTTCTCCAACACTAATCACCTCATACTTATATCTATACGTATTTATGCTTGTATATAGACTTATACTTATCAGCGAAAAAAGATTACGAATTGGATTTTCCAAAACGTACCTTCTAAAATAAATCTAATATTTGCAAAACTGAAATTAGACAAAGAATAAGCTGCGTATTGTGATCATTGTTCCCTCTAAGTTGTGCGAGTGTTCATACGCATACACCAACACAAGGGAAAATAACGTGCGAACAATCATACTTATAATCATGAATATAAATATGAAAATCATGTATCATAATTATAATTATAAAAATATTATCTCGGCTAACTTCCTGTTGGTCTTTCAAATATTCGTTTTGTACATCAGTAATTTCCAGCTGCAGCCATGTTTGGCAGACAGTGTTCATATCGCGAAGTTTACGAAGATCTGTTTCAAATTCTGGAGAGATAGCTTACTGGGTTTTTATTGAAAATATTGATTCACAGTCAAATTCAAAAGAACTGAAGGATGTTAAGCGCAAAAGAACTGTAAGTTTGTTTAACGTAGGGTGGCTTAATAAAATAGTAAAAACTGCTACACCAAAACCTGATGAGGTCACGAACGTTCTGCTGCATAAAATATTTGTGTATGATTCAGAAACTGAAGTTGTCTATGTGTATGGGAGATAGACTGTGCCCATATTATCTAGCAATAATTCAAAGTTTATGGTCACACAAGCATTCAGTACGCACATACTTTGTCACACAGAGAGAAGAAATGCACAACGTAAGATTTTTGTGCACACTGACAACTAAAAATCAGAGGGAACATTGATAGAGATCACTCTCGGACAGGACCTTTCAGAGAGCCTGGCTAATAACACGATATAACGGATATAAAAACTGGAATAATTTACATTCATTATGTTCTTAAATTCATTACTATAAGCAACTTTACACTGAAAAATAATACATAAAAATCAATATGAAATTTGTACTTAATTCTTAATTCATCTTGAATAGAGTTTTTTGGGCCAACCAAGTTCAATAGCATTGATATTATCTGTGATTATGATAAATGGCTTCCGCTGTAAAAATAAACCTCTCGTCAGTATTTAGCATTAATTTCTAAGGATGTCTTCAAACATCTTTGGGGGAATTCCTTGCCGAGTGACCTGTACAATAAAAAAGAATACATGTGCCTCTTCTAGCCTCCTTATGACATTCCAGAAAAAAGACTTGGGAGGAACCAGGTATAAAATTTTATTTTCAACATCACCTGTAAGATATGATTGAAAAATGACGCTAGCGATTAGAGGTTGGATTTTTCTGATGCTTCAAAACGTTTTGATTGCTTGGCATTCATTCTAAAGAACATTTACTGGAACCACTAATAACAGCAAAAAAAACAACATCAATCAGAATTGAAATAATAAACACCAGGTCGAATATTGATCACAAAGATAAAAGTAAAGACTCAGCCTTTTTCTACCATCACTTGAAAAGATTTTGTCAAATCGTAGACGTGACTGTTCCGGTGTGTAAATAAAAAGAAACCAGGAGAAAAAAAACCTGAAAACTTCTGAGACTTTGCTCAAGGATTCAAGGAGCTGTGGAACGTAGGATTGGAGTCGTATCCATATTAATTGGCCTACTGGCAGCTTAGAGACAAGATTGAAGGAATTGGAGGCTTGAGGATAGATGGAGACTGCTTTTCGTCTTTGCAGCCCAATTGTCCGCAGCTACCCGTGGGCAGTCCCACAGTTATATCGGCAACTGGAAACTCGGCCCAGAGCTGGATGGCACTGATGATCGGAATCTGAGCTCTTGCTATCAGTCAATCATGTCTCGAGTCCGATCTTTGCAGGAGTTGATGGGTTTCATGCGCCAACCATTGCTTTTACACATGTCTGCACGAGGCATAGATGCAAATATTCTCGGCAGCTAAGCTGCAGCGCTTTTTTGGTTTACTAGCGGCACACAGAAAGGAGTCAGCTGAGACAGTTTGTTTTCGCTTCGCACTAATACCTTTGGGAAAGATATGAATCCAAACCCAAGTTATGGGTAAATAGCAAGGAAGTTTGAGCCCTTAGGCCCAGAAGGTAGTTCATTTTTTGTGTCCAGCAAGCAAACAATTATTTGGTCTCCACGTATCAGCGGAGGAATAGAGACAGCATCATTGCCTCATACGTCACGGGAATTATTGTGCTAAGTGAAATAACGAGAGACACAATTTTAGCATGATCTTTTATTTCACTGATCTAAGGCATTCTAGAATGCAATTTCTGATTTAGGTTACTTTGAATCATTACAGTCCATCGTTCTACAAAAAATTTATTTTATCAGGTGTCAAATTCAATGTGTCTAAAGAACTTCTGACCGATAAACAAATTGATATAGGTCAGTTAAATGAGTGCTACCACTCGCATGCGGAGACAAGTCTTGAAGATTTTAATGAACACGAGTAAAATACTGATTAACATTTAACAAAAGGCGTAAAAAGAGAAATACTCTTGTATCATGACGTGGGGGTGTGGAGGTTAAATACTTTTAATCGCCACTTTATATCAAATAATTATTAGAATTGAGAAATAGAACAGAGAAAGATAGATAGATAATGTATATACGGAGATAGATAGAAACAATTTCACGGTTTTCTCTCCCTTTCAAGCTTTTTTATTTTTTTAAAATCTTAGCAATTTTCTGCTCGCGTCATGGTTCGATAAGTCTATCGCAAAAACGGGACCACCGCCATGAAAAAAGCCGCAACCAAATCAAAAACAACCTCGAAGCCGACAATCTTCCCAAACCAAATCCACCCGAGTCCCAGATACTCAAATACTTTTTTCTATTTTTCTAAATTTCTCGTGTTGTTTGCATTTTTCTTTCTCTTAGTCTATCACTCATCAGAACTAATGAAATTGCTCTTTTTGTCTGGGATATCTTCCCCCTTTTTATCATGAAACAGACATTTGCAGCGAGGTATGTGAGTCTGTCATTAAAAAAAAAGAGAGAGAGAAAGGAAACACTAGAAAAAATTACGGTTACTATTGCTGCAGAGGACCTTCTTTTTTTTTTTTTTTTTTTTTTTTTTTTGAACGCCAACCTCGAGATAAAAACCTCTCTACCCTGAAGGCAGGAAACATTACTTGTCTAGGATGTTGGGGAGAAGCTATACAGACTCATACAGATAGGTAAGTAAAAGAATATATTGCTTATCTATTCATTGAAGCTTAGGAACAATCACGAATTTGTCAATTTCATTCATCGTAAAAGAGGAGAGGTTAAAAAAAAAGGTGACAGTGATTTTTCGGACGAGTGGCGAAGGGTTAAAAAATGACTTCATAATATGGCGGTGGGATATGATATATTCTTTATTTCTTCCTACGTTGAGGATTTTTTACTTTTTCTTTTCCTTTTTTTTTCACATGAAAATACCTTAAAGAGTGGAAAATTCTGGTAGTGTTTGCGCATTAAACATAGGTGGCGAAGGAAGTGGATGGCGGAAGAGGAAAGATGCGGTTACACCGAAAGAAAGATGTTTGCGGAGAGTCAAAGACATTGACGTATGTAGTGGTGGGCAGTAAGGGTGGAATGGGCGGTAAGGGATCAGATCAAAAGACGTAATTTAGGGAAAGAATTGTATGCGGGTTTCTAGTAAACATATTCATCGAATTTTTGAAAAGTAAATCCCAGAGATCCAGCACGTGTGGAAATTTTGCTAAATGAACTAGAGGGAAATAATGGCTCATTAATATACATACACACACACACACACACACACACACACACACACACACACATATATATATATATATATATATATATATATATATATATATATATATATATACACTTGTCAGAAGTATTACAACAAACAGACATTTTACTTCTAATCGCTTCGTTTTGAGAGTTGAAAAAAAGGAACATTACTAAAGAAGAACCAAACTTTATTGCAATCAATATCAACAAGGCATGCATTTTGTTATGCTTTGTGATTTCGAATGATACATCCCTGGAAATGTTTTTTTAATAGAATAATAAAATAAACCTGTTTTCATCCTTTCCTTTCAAAAATCTTCTTTGGAATCGATCATGGATATTGAAAAGACGAAATCACGATGTTATTTGAAAGAGTAGCCAAACTGGTAAGTTGATGTGGACTCACTCCTACTAAAACCCTTGATGACCCTTGCAACCCTTATTAAAAAGATTATGTGCTTGTTCAAATATTTATAAACATTTTTTATTTTAATGAAAACAATGTTTTGTTCATATAAAAACAGGTACAAAATCTGTTTTCATTGCTTAAGACTGTAGAGGCTATTAAGGGTTTTGAGCAGGGAAATTCTATGGAGATGCAGTGGGTTCATTGCATGAACAGAGTGGAGATTATGTTGAAAAATGAATATTTGTTGTGCAGTATAAATGTCCTTTTATCATTAAGCTTTGGACTAATTGACAGATCTTTGTAAAATAGTTTATATTATTGTTTAAATATATACATAACTTTTTATGAATATATAATTGTTTATCATATACATGTATATATATATATATATATATATATATATATATATATATATATACCTATCTTCATCTCTTTCTCCCCCTCTCTCTCTATCTCACTCTCTCTATATATATATGTGTGTGTGTGTGCGCGCGTGTGTGTGTGTGCGTGTGTGTGTGTGTGTGTGTGTGTGTGTGTGTGTGTGTGTGTGTGTGTGTGTGTTTGTGTGTGCGTGCATGTGTGTGTATATTTATATGTATATAATCAACCCCAAAATGAAAAAATACAAAATTGAAACTTTAAAAAAAACTAAATTGCATGCACCGTGATCCAAAAATGAATTAGGAAATAGTTATGGTAAAATACGTTGAAATAACAGTGATCGTACTTAGGGTGACGGGATACTTTGGAACTGAAAAAATTTTGACTTATAAAAATTCCTTCTCAGCTGTAAAAAAAATACATAGGAAGTTAACAAGATTATACATCCATGCAGTGGAAACAGTCAATTGTGATCATTTTAGGATGGAGAAATTTAGATAACAATAATATGCTGATGACGTTAAGAAAAATATATAAAAATGGGAACATTTTATATTCATGGCTATATTTTCATCGTTATGATATTGAACTCATTGCTTTAAATAACATTACATTATGAAAAAAATATTTTAAAAATCAACAGAATTAATTTGAAAATATTAATTCATTTTGAATAATGGGGGAAAACATTTTGATTGATATTTAACAGCCTCCTCTGTATACGTTTATGTATGTAAGTATATATATGTTTACATATATATGTGTGTGTGTGTGTGTGTGTGTGTAAATATTTATAAACGTGTTATATTACTTCGACTCTATATTAAATGACCTCCCGTTAATACACGTTGAATGTATCAAATGGTCTAGACAGCATAAATATGCATAACATATAAGACAAGACACAATAATCTTGGCCAGACATGAAGATTTTAGACCCGAAAATTTCACTGAATCATTTTCGATATATGTGATTAACATTAACTACTCAATTGAGAGCATAGACAGTATTGAAAATTATGTTGAAAAATAATTTTTGTAGCGTATCATGAATACTCATTTCATTATCACATTTCAGCCTTATTGCTGTACCTGAGATATATATATATATATATATATATATATATATATATATATATATATATATATATAATAATTATATATACATATAATGTGTGTGTATGTATATATGATTATTAATCATTAATATGCATATATATGAATACATGTATATACTTGTACATATATATACATACACACATGTATACATAAGTCTCAATATGTGTACATGTACATGTGTGCATATACATATATATATATATATATATATATATATATATATATATATATATATACGATAATTATATATACATACATACGCATGTATATATATTTACGTAGATAGATAGATAGATAGATAGATAGATAGATAGATAGATAGATAGATAGATATTCCAATCTTGTCTACAAGAAGAATGAGAAATAAAGGGATCTATTGCGGTGGAAGAAAAAGAAGAAAACGGAGAAAAGGAAGTGGGGTGAAAGAAGGAAAAACAGCAAATCAGAAAAGAAGGATGAAAGGAGGAAGGAATAGAAAAAGCAATTAGGAAAGATATGTCAAGATGAAATAAGAGAAGGAATTGAAGAAGAAAAAGAAGATGAAGAAATTATTAAGTATGTGTTAAAAAGAGGGAAAAAATAGAAAAGAAGAAGTAGGACGAAAGATGGAAGGAATGATGAAGAATGACGAAAAAGAATGACGACAGTTAAGTAAGAAAAAAAAGAAAAAAAAACTCTAGAAGGAAAGGATGTTTAAGAAGTGGGAAAAGAAGGAAGATGCGCAATGAAGTCATTTCAAAACAAGTGAATGAAAAAAAAACGCGAAAAATAAAATAAATGGAAAAAACATAAGAAACAAACGAAAAAAGGAAAAAAATGAAGACATGACAGAAGGCAGGTCTGAAGAAGAGCAAGATGGATAACAGAGATATAGACCTTGTTGACACGGCGAACGGAATTGTGGGAAGAGGGGGAAATGGAAGAAGTGATATTGGCGGGAAATCAAAGGGAATCTGTCGGTCTTTTTTCTGCTTTCTTTTCCGACGCTTTTTAAGAGAAGAATTGCAAGATAATCAAGAAAATTAATGTGATGAACTCAAGTGCGAGGTCAAGATACAAAGTAAAGGTGCTGAGTATTGATAATGCAGGCAATTCTGAAGATCACGCGAGAGAGGAATCAATATTCAATGAATAAACAATGATCAATATTCGATTAACATAAAAAAGACTTCAATACTGTTGGGGTCTCTGTGAAGTGGCAGAAAATATGGATTTTTAAGACTAATTACTTCTGACGACAAAGTTGGGAGAGGTATATGTATTTACTAGTGTCTGTCTGTCTTTCTGTTCGTCGTCACAATAGCTCCAAAAGTTCTCAATGAATTTCAATGAAATTTCCTTATAGGTTATGCAATAGAGTAAGAAAAGACTCTCTAAATCATGGGACGGTTCGAAGAAATTTTTTGATTATGATGTATTTTTCCTTCTTTAAAGAGTATTCATGTATTCATTAATGTTTGTTCACTCAATGACTCCAAAAGTTCTCAATGAATTTCAAAAATGGTGAAGAAGCGATCAAATTTGGAGATGGATACAGGAATTTTTACAGTTACCTTCCCCGTATCGTAAGTATATACATATTGATTTTCATTCAGTCTTTCGTGACAATGGCATTGGCCGAGGTATTCGCTCTCTGAATGCTACTACATTTTTGCTTCGTTACCAAGCTGGAAAGATGAATCATGTAAGTTTTGTTTCTGCCTGGGGACGAGAAATCTGTTCACTAAAGAGAGTCAGAGATACACCCTGAGGTCTGTGGCAAAGAAATAGGAGATCAGGCATGTTTGGCCACCTACCCACATGAAAAAAAAAATTGTGACCTAATTTGCATGTGTGAGCAGACAAAATGTTTACTGCTATACACATGAAACATAAATTATTATCACAGCAATAATAATAATGATAATAATAATAATAATAATAATAATAATAATAATAATAATAATAATAATAATAATAATTGTTATTATTATTATTATCATTATCATTATTATCAACATTATTATTATAAGCAGTGGTAGTAGAAGTATCTATATTATTCTGCTCGTCTTAAGGTTCTCCGTTATGCTTTTATACTTTTGATCAGAGTGTAGTATCTCCCCGATTCCCTTCTGAGCTGGAATTAGTCACCCTTTAAGACCCAGAAACCTACACAATAATATCAAACATGTCAGAAACAATAAAAGTGAGGAAGAAGAGGGAAGGAAAAGAGAACATAATGGAGGAAAAGAAGGAGGTAAAAAAAAAAACGAAAAAGAAAAGCAGATGAAAGAAAAATAGAGAGAGACTTAGAGCTTATGTATTTTATAAGAGGGTGAAAGATTGAAAGGCAGGTTTGGATGAAAAGACATCAAAATTACTATAGATTGAACTTCTTTATGGTGAGATAGAGCAAAAGAAAGATAAAAGAGAGGATGCAGTAGAAAATATTTGTAATTCTTGGTTCCTTTTTCGCATATGGAACTAATCTATGTTTGCATAACATTTAGAGAGAATACTATTAATTGAAAACACACCAAGGGAGACTACTTCGAAGAAGACGGTGGAACCTAAGTTTTTAGGCAAGAATCTCTTTGATGGCCATTCCCTTTTTTGGGTAGTATATGAATACCGGATCCACACACACGCACACACACACACTTTAAGGACTGTGATTTTAAACGTATTCAAATGAGGGTGTTAGTTGATGTTTCATTTAGGCGTTTTAGGATTTACCCGCCTCCCGACGAAGGCAGCATGTGATGCAAGATTCAGTTTTGATGTGAGTCCTTCACACGAATGTATGGGTATGGTCAAAATGGTCCAGTGAAGGATTCATCTTGTAACCATAACACAGGAACAGTTTTGTTTCAATTCTTAATCATACTTTTAAGGATTGGTTACTTTTGA
The DNA here is from genome assembly GCA_963457665.1 of Thysanoteuthis rhombus. Classification (NCBI taxonomy): domain Eukaryota; kingdom Metazoa; phylum Mollusca; class Cephalopoda; order Oegopsida; family Thysanoteuthidae; genus Thysanoteuthis; species Thysanoteuthis major. Next base: position 37,375,086 of record OY735234.1, on the reverse strand, counting down.
GTGTGGTTTCCGGTTCTGCTACACCCCGCCTGTTGAATATCGCCGGAATGGTATAAAAAAAATACAATCTCGATCCAAGAGGGCGCTCCTTCAGGCTGCACCCCTCTATTGCACTTAAAGGGGTAGGGTTTGGTTCAATCCCCTATGCCTGAGGCATATCAAAAGGCAAGTGTCAAAGGTACTGGACAATTTTGTCCCTACCCACGCACACACACATAAGGGGTGCCACTCGAAACTCAACCTTGTGTCACATTCTGCTCTAGTCTGGAACCGTGATAAACCCCATAAAGCATAACGAATTTCAAAATATTCTCATATTAAAAAAACAAAAGCAAACAAAATCTGCTTTTTTACCCTGATCTTGTAAATGATAACAAGTTTGGTCGAAAACGATTGATCATAAACGTTTCGACAATATTTCCATTCACTCGATCCAGACATGCGTTCTCTTTCACGTGAAGAAGAAAAGTTGAGTTGAAAACATTCTTTCTCTATCGGCTTCAACTTTTTCAGCGCGATTTGAACTTGCATTTGTACCTTCATAAATATTGCATCCAAAAAAGAATGTGTACAGATTTTCTTTGTTAATAGCAGCTGCAATCCATAAACATTTTCATAATTAGGAATACAATTTTGAATAAAATTTAGAAAGAAAAGTTATTGATTATAATTTTGTCTAGTTTTTCTTTCCTTATTGAAACTTTTTACATTCTACATCAATCAAGTAAGCAACATGGATCAGAAAGAAGACGCAGACGAGATTTGAGCTCGTATCCAGTATTCTTTGGAACCCATCTGACATGGACACACAATACCATATTCCTTGTTCTCACCTAGTAATAATAGGCATAATTGTCTCAAGTTGTCTGGAAAAAAACTACAGAAAAATGAATAACTCACTCAATACTTATTTGACTTTCGGACACTTTACAAATAACAGATCCGGGCTGTGAACAAATGCATTTTTTGCTATATTTCAGGTGAAAAATAAGTAATATTTCGTCAAAATCCTATTTGGAAATCATTGAATAAAACTTTTTCATCGCATCGTATAATTCTATAACGGCTGTTTTATTTTTGGAAGATTCTTAATTGCAGAGTTCAAACTTTCTGGCGACAGACATAAATCATGGCGAAATCAAAGTTCATTTTGGATAACAAAAATGACGTTAAAAACAGTCCTTTGTGTTATTTTCTTGCAAATTGATAAAAATTAAAGCTAAAACTACAGCTATTTAATTATTTGAAGTGTACCTGATCGAAACTCTTAGATATGACCAAAAATATAGCCTGACATGCTTTGTGCAAAGGGCACTGGTTATATATATATATATATATATATATATATATATATATATATATCCTCACTTGTTTCAGTGCTTGAAATCGGAGTTTGAACCCTGGCAAAAGGCTACCCAAATATATCTCCACCATTTGAAAGATTGACATAAAATGACCCGATCGAAAATATATTTGTTCATTTTGCTTGCATTCAATACGAAAGAATATTTTATCAAATTGTCTATAAATAGAAATATACCAGAAGACAATCGCTTTGCTTATTTGTTAGTGAAGGTAATTTCTGTAGAAGTACATAGATAGTTACCAACCGAAAATCCCATGCGTAAAGCAGGTTTCAGCTGATGATAGTAAATTTTAGGTATAAAACGGATACAAACTAAGGGAACAGTATAGCATAATACACTGCCACACACATACATATTAAAAAGAAGAAATTATTTGAATATTCAAAAACTAACTGTCTAAGAACATGCTACTAGGCCCCACTAGTATACACAAAACATTTCAAGGGAATATGTTGTGTGATTCCTGACTTACCCTCTCACATACACATAAATAGACATTTGGGGAATTATAGCATGGTTTATGAAGCGACGCACGATGCCACGACCACCATATACTATTGTCAAATGAATTGTAGATAAATTTCAATGATCAACAACGAAACATCTATTTATTAAATTCAATTCATCTACTTTATTCACAAAAATTAGAATGTATTCATTGAATATTAGTAAATTTTCCGAAAAGATTTTTCTCATCTATTCCATACAAAAGTAATGATATTTCTGCTGATGTGTGTGTGTGTGTGTGTGTGTGTGTGTGTGTTTGACCCAGGCTACGATTCCAAGAATGTTTCTATGAGCGTTGCCTTCACATAATTCCCAATGTGCACTCGAGTGACTTCATCACAAACATCAAAGTCCTCAAGACAGCCAGTGCGACAAGCTGTGAAGCTGTGCCACA
>OY735234.1:37327818-37367818 GCA_963457665.1 Thysanoteuthis rhombus | reverse complement strand
TACAGCTTAGTTTGACACGATAGTGGGATACTCAATGGGGATCGAACTTATATAAGTAGTAGTGATCAGCATCACAAGTTTATTAATGATCACCAGATTGATTGTGAAACTAGGGATTTCATTAAATTATTGAAATGTTCAGTGATTTCACAGAATTACTACTCTTAAAATCTTACTGTAACATATACACCTAACGAGGGCTGAAGAATTGATCGGCCGATACGTTGGGTAGACATCATCAAGAATGGGAAGAAGAATTTCGATTGTTAAAATTCTAATGACTTTTCTCAAAGTTATTGACAATAAAATACGCCATATTAATAAGATGGGCTCTAGTCGTGCAGCGGTAGGGTGACCAGGTTAGTTTCGCAGGTGATTAATAGTGAGTATAAAGCAATGAAATTGAGACTGACTTTCCGTTTTCTATTATGATATATAATATCATCAACCTGTAAAAATGTTATCAGCATATCGTAAACTCGGAGATTTTAATGTTATTTGGATGATAGATTACCAGGTGTTCGCTTTTATTACCTATAAATAACATTTGGAGAGAAAAAACACTTATAACTCAAATTTTTGTTTTATGTATGTGTTTTGCTTTTTCGAAATTAGTATTTGTCGAAATTTCGCTTAGAAGTTTCTGCTCTCTTACAAATTATTTGATATTTCTAAATTAGATGGAGGTAGATACGGACATTCAGAGATAGATAGATAGATAGATAGATAGATAGATAGATAGATAGATAGATAGGAACAAACTCGGGTAGCTAGCTAGAGTGATAAGAATAATCTTAAATAGACCAATATGAACAATCTGAGATGGAAGGAGAGAGATACACGAGCTGACTGACATACACACATACACCAAGATAGATAGATAGATAGATAGATAAATAGATAGATAGATATTTTTGATATCGTATCAGGTAAGTAAAACAAAAATATGTTTATATATATTCACACACATAGTCATGTGTAAATGTTTACACAATATAACAGTTGAGTTGTTGAAGACAATTCGACCTTGTGATTGATAAATGTAGCATTGATTACCTTCATGTCTATTTGTCGCGGTTACTCTAATCACCGTCAAACAAGCCAGTTTCACAGACCATTACTAATATGGTGAGTTTGAACTTCACGTGATACATCACATATATGGCCTTGTGTCAGACTAAACCAGCTGTTCTTGAGCCTTTTCTAGGCTTGCACCTCTTCCAAATTTCAAAATCTTTACCCGCTTCTCGCAGCCACAAAAATCACCTAATGCACCATCTTGGAGGTGCATGCCACCACCCCAGGTTGAGAATCACTGTATTAGACTAAATAGTTGTGTTTCAAAATAATATGATAAACGGCGTTTATGGAAACAGGTTCAAACTGGGAGTTTGAGAGAAAGTAACCCCCATATATTGTGTGGATAGATAGATAGATAGATAGATAGATAGATAGATAGATAGATGTATACATGCCAATCTGTAGATTTTTTTTCTGCTTTTTAAAACATTTTAGTCGCATAAGTGCAATTTTGAATATATTCCGAATAAAACATATTTTTGCATGGACAAGTAGTTAAGTGAAAAGAATTAATGAATGCGGGTATGTCAATAAGTCTAAAGCCTGATGAAAAGGAAGCGTTCATTTTACACAACAAATGTTCATTTTTCAACATTACCTTTTTCCTTGTCAATGCACTTTATCCAACACTTCTCAAACAATCATATAAATCGAACATTATACAATTAACATTTCAGATCAAACTTCAGCAACTAGTTATGCGTAAGGCTACCGACTCATTGATGTGTGCAAAAATCGTACGTGATGATGGTGAGATAATTAATTAAACGCATACGCTTGTATAAATTATAGAAGAAAAAGACACTTACAGTTTAATATAAATAAAAAATATACACACGCAAACAGATTGATATATATGGACGCAGATATTTACGTGCGAGTATTTGGTGTAAATTCACTGATTAAAATAACTGCTACAGAATTAAAATTAATAATGATGGACAAAATTGTCAGAGATCTAAAGAAAAAACTCAGTAAATGCATTTATAGATGATGAAAAGACACGTATTCAAAAAATAAAATGCACTTGGAAAACTAACAAATCGAAAACAAATTGTCAAAGTTACTAACTTTTGTTCTGTTTGTGTGAATATTTTTGTCTACAGGCAAAAATTTTAGTCATAAATATATAAAAAGGAATCAATCACAAAATAATGAAGACGTCATTTGGACATAGAAAAAATTTTAAGATGAAACATTATCAATCATTATCAATTTCTTATTAGTATTTCTTTCATCTCAATTTTCTGTTGTTTTTCATTGCAATTTCCCTGACTGTCAGTCTACGATAGTGAAACAGTACAGATCAGAAATGAAGATTAAGCTCTGGGCGAGACTCAAACTCGCATCCATTTTACCCCGGGAAATCTGCCTGTACAGCAACTGCTTTACCCGAGAGCAATAAAAATTACGATAAAAGAAACTCAAGTCAAAAATGAAAAAGAGCATTCTTAAGTTAACTGAATTTTAAAATGAAACAATTTCATTATCAATTTTATTACTATTTCTCTTTATCACACACGTCGGAGGGAGCTATTCAACTTCTTTTGTCCGATTTCACGCCTCTTTCTTCAACGGTCACAGGTTACTAAGCCTGGAACGTGGTGATAAAAAGCGACAATGAGATGAAAGAAGCTGGTCTAAAAGGTTAAAGAAAATTATCCTAAACCAGCGCTGTTTACTAAATGCCGTAGACTGACGATCTGGGTAGATGTCATGAAAAGCAAATAAAATTAAGATGAAAGAAATACTAATCGACAACGATTAACAATTCTTCTTTGATGAAAAAAAATTTCAAGAAACATAAGAATAATTTATTGTTACAAGAAATTCAATAGTATTTTTCAGCTCTGCGAAATTGAAAAGTTAAAGCCAAAACTATCCAGAGAAAAAACCAGTTTGTATCTTACGTATATGGAGATGCAAATTCAGTCATATATTTAAGATGAAGAGAGGTAGTTTTTCGGGTATGAAAGTGTTGTTCAATTTACTTAATTTTTTTAAAAGATATTTATTTTTTTATGAGTATACCTAGAAAAAAGTGAAATATATAACACAACGCAACCTCCCGTGATAAATTTTTCTGAGAAAACAATTGAATTATATATATATATATATATATATATATATATATATATATATATATATATATACATAGAGAGAGAGAGATCTATAAATATATATAATAGATCTATATATATATATATATAGAGAGAGAGAGAAAGAGAGTGAGAGAGAAATCTATTTACGCTCAATTTAGAAATATTAAACACTATTACCGTAGATGAGGCAACCCTTGAAAATAGTGAATATATATATATATATATATATATATATATATATATATATATATATATATATATATATATATATATATATATATATATATATATATATATATATGTATATATATATATATATATTAATGAACTAGGTAACCGTTAGATCTGGGAGTTAAGTGTCACGCCAGGAGTGCTTGATGACTGTTTATAATAAAAAGAAGAGTTTTAAGATAGAATTTGACAAAGCAAATATGAATTTTGATATTTCATTTTACTGAGTGATTTCTTTATTACGAATTCTACATAAATTGCCCGTCTCATTCATACTAAAACACTAAAAATCTCGGAGAAACTTGTTTTAGTTTATCAAACAATCCGTCAACATATAAAACGTTACGATTGTAAGTGTATATGTAATTTTGCTCGTATATATTTATATAGAGAGAAATATATGAAAAAATTTCTTTCAAAATGAAGACATGTTCATTATAGTTCAATTTTTTAAACTGTTAACTTGCTTGCATACCACTCATATTAAATCAAATATTTGTAAAACGGAAAAGAAAAAGGGGGTTTTATATATATATATATATATATATATATATATATATATATATATATATATATATATATATATATATATATTAAACAAAATTAGCATTGTTCGTGAGTCAAAATTCCTAAAAGCCGAATATTGATATGTTGTTAAAAAATAGAGAAAATAAAATAAAAGCATCTCAAAAAACTATCAAAAGTATAAAAAGAAAAGAATGCACATATATATATATATATATATATATATATATATATATATATATATATATATATATATATATATATATATATATATATATATATACATATATATATATCAGGAAATACGGTAACTGCGTATACACTCAGTCCGTAATTACAAGGTAATTTATCAAATCGTCCGCTCTTCTGAGTAATTAATAAAATTGTAATTCAATTACTTACCACCAATTTGAAGAGACCAGATGTATAGGTAAAAGTGCAAAGATCAGAAAAACCTTATGTAGTAGATATTTCGAAGCCATAATGTGTGTTCCATTGACTAGGGTATTACTACTGAGTATCGAAATGTCGAGCTTCAGCTAATTACTGTACATTGTCATAATCCAAATATGGAAGATGTCTCGTCAAAACTAGCCACTCCGATTGGCTGTGCCTTTCGTAAATCCGACCGGCAATATGTTGAATGGAGACCCGAATTTCATCAATTTTACTTTCTTTCTTTTCTTCCCCCCTTTCTTTCTTTCTTTCCTTATTTCCTCCTGCTTTCGGGGGTGGTTTTTTTTTCTTACATATTTTTTAAACGTCTTTTTCTTTATTTTCCACTTTCATCCCTTTCTTCTTCCCTTTCTTTCTCTATATTTTGCGTCTTTACTTTTATTCCTTTCTTCGTCTTTATCTTTCTTTCCCACTCTTTGTTTTCATATTTTCATCGCGTCTTTCTTTCTTTCTTTTCTCTTTCTTTCTCTTCTTTCCTTTTCTCTCTGTTTTCTTTTTTTCTCTACTTGTTTTTCTCTCTCTGTTTCTTCCTTTGTTCCTTTCTGTTTTCTTCGCTTCTTTCTTTTTGCTTTATTTTCTTCCTTTTGTGTTTTATCTTCTTCCTTCTGGTGCGTCTTTCTTCTTGGTCGTCCTCCGTTTTAGAATATATCTTTTATATGAATATATATGTATAAATCCCTTTTTTCACACCTTTCTTTTTCTTAGTTATTCGTCCCTTCTTTCTTCTTCAAACAGCATCCTCTTTTCTTTTTTCCCCATCTTGATCTGTTTCCCTCGCGCACGTGCGTGTATATATATACCTGTGCGTGCGGCCCTTCTGTCTGTGTTGCTGCTTAGATTTTAGTCAGATTCACCCCTCGCAGCCCAACCCCTACCACGCCCGTCTCGCCACCACCACCACCACCACAACCACCTCTCTCATTATCCATTTCTGTCCCCACCCACTGTTTCTTCTTCTTCTTCTTCTTCTTCTTCTTCTTCTTCTTCTTCTTCTTCTTCTTCTTCTTCTTCTTCTTCTTCTTCTTCTTCTTCTTCTTCTTCTTCTTCTTCTTCTTCTTCTTCTTCTTCTTCTTCTTCTTCTTCTTCTTCTTCTTCTTCTTCTTCTTCTTCTTCTTCTTCTTCTTCTTCTTCTTCTTCTTCTTCTTCTTCTTCTTCTTCTTCTTCTTCTTCTTCTTCTTCTTCTTCTTCTTCTTCTTCTTCTTCTTCCAATCTATTACCAACTCCTTATTCTAATTTCTCTTTATTTCTCCTTTTCTTTTTCGTTCACTGTCTTCTCTTTTTCTTCACTTCTCTTGTCATCTTCTTTACCTGCCTCTCACATCTTCTGTCTTCCTTTTTTCAATCTCCCTTTGTTGAAGATTTTTTCTTTCCTTCTTTCTGTCTTTCTTTCTTAGCGCTACACTTTATTTTTCTATTGCATTTTTATTCCTTTCTTTTTAAATATTTCTTCCTTTCCCACGCTTTCTTTTTCTCTTTTCTCTATTTTAATCTTTCTCTTTTCTTTTTAGCATGTTTTACTTCTTGTTTTCTTTCTGCTTTAATTTCTTTCCATTTCGTGTCTCTTTTATTTTCTTTCTCACTTCTTTACTTTCAACGACATAGGATTTATTTCTTGCTATCACAAATCTGACGCAAGGCCAGTAAATTTTAGCACCCACTTGACAATGATTGCTTACCAAGACCAACGCGCTAACCACTGCATTAGAGGCGGGATACATTTCTTTCTACTTGTTGCTCTCACCTAACCCTAACCCCGCCCCTTCATCCGAAGGGACCCACCCACGTCATCACCCACCCTCCCTCTTTAATGCTTTTCTATTATCTAAGACTTATTTTTTTCTCAGTGATCATTTCGTCTCCTCCCTCCCCTCGTCAGCCAATGCGCCCCTGACGTCCCAACCCCACGCGCCTCTGTTCTTTACTCCCTCCCTTTTCGTTCGTTCGGTGCTCAGAGCCAGACAACACAGGCCCAGCTAGAAGAATCATATACACGCCAATATTTACGACATATGACAATCTATCTCTGTCTGCGGTGGTTTGTCTTCTTCTGCAAACCTTGGCTTCGTTACAATCCGTTTTTCTCTTACGAAACGAGACTCTCATCTTTTGATATTTACTCCTGAACAGGTCTTGGTCTGGCACAAGGCCACAAGCACGGAGCACCGAGTGAGGATCGAACTCACTTCAGTAGCAGGGGTTTGCTAGACACGGCTGCGGGGTAGTGCTCGTGGGAACGGCTTTTCCTTAATTTTTTATTTGAGGGACCGGCATTCTATATCTATACAACTAAAATTCTCATTCTGTTCATCTGTTAGTACCTCAAATTACCCGAAACGATGCATGCTGGGTGGTTCGGGGTGAGGTGGGTGTCCTAAAGCGCCCCACCCCCGAACCAGCTGTAGAGACTCACTTCACTCATCGGATCGGTATGTTCGCTAGAGTAGACAGCGCTGCGTTCCCTCACTTTATTTACTAACGGAACACCACTGGCCACAAGCACGGGGCACCCAGTAAGAATCGAAGTCACTGGTTTGCTAGACGAGCTCACTAGCTACGACTTGATGCCGAAACGCCTGTCCCACAAGGAGCACTTATTTCTAAACTTTCTCTAGTTCCTTTTTCTTATCTCATTTTCTTTCTCTTTCATTCTGTATCGTTTTCTATTTTTCCTTACTTTATTTTTTCATTCTTCTCATCCCTTATTTTCACTCTTCGTTTCAACATCTTTCTTTTGATGAAATTCTTCATTATTCATTCGCTCTTTTTTTTTAGGACATTTAAAGCATTTGGAATATCTTTTTTTTTTGTTTCTATAATTTTAGAATATCTATTTTTTGCCAAATAGCCCTCAAGATTCCCCCACTTTTCCCCCTTCCGTCTTCCATTTTCGTTCTGTCTCGCTCGTCGTTTCAAATTCTTCAAATTATATTTAGCCATTGAAAAAAAATCTTTCTTTCACGCAGCACTTCATTTTATTAGAAACTGTAAAACATCAACACAGACAACATAAACATAAGTTTCCTCGGTTTTTAAGTGGATATAGCTGGCTAGCTGGCTTGGGTATCTATGTATGTGTCGCGTGCATGTGTATATGAAAAAAAATTCAGACAGTGAATATAAATGTAAGATATTTATATCTAATCTACAAAAATGTTCTTTTTTTGTTTTTTTCAAAATCCCCGCACCCCATGCTAAATTGGTTCTTCAGTTAGTGCATGGTAGCATTCACACTTGTTTTTTTTTTCTCAAATTCAGACTTTTTTAATGATCACTACCCAACAAAAGGCAGGGGGTTTAATTTATTCATTGATCACATTTTTTTTCCAATTTTTAATTGATTTCCCCCAACATCACATGCTGCCAAAAGTGCACGTGTCGGTTTCTATTGATTGACTTAAGAGATCTGTTTTTAACTTATTGTAATTCACCGGAATCTTCTGCCCACACCATTGCAGCATCAGACGGCCTAACTCACCGACTACTAGCCGATAAAAACAGACAAGAAAACATTTTTTGAAAAATCCGATTCTCCCAACAAAGTATTTTGGATGTCTTTCATTCCTGCGATATCACATATTATTATTATTATTATTATCATTATTATTATTATTATTATTATTATTACTACTACATATCTATTACAAGTATATATATATATATATTATCATTATCATCCTTATATATATATATATATATATATATATATATATCCGTCAGATCATATATCCATTTCCTGATACACACACATATATATGTATATACGTCAAATTATATATTCATTTTTGATACACACACGCACGCACACACACTCACACACACACACACACACACACACACATATATATATATATATATATGTATATATATATATATATATATATATATATATATATATATACATTATTATTATTATTATTAAGAAATGGATATATGATCTGACAGAATATGTACTGAAGAAAAGGTTTCGACCCCACCTAGCGGTACCGGATGGAATACTGGATTGTGTATAGCCACACTGAAGAGTTGTAATACATCGAAACTGCTAGCTGTGGATGACACAATCATTAATTATATATAAATAGAGAGAGATATCGATGTATATGACGAGAAGAACTGACTGAGATGTACATGAACAAACCGATATAGATATGAACAGACAAGATAGATGTTTGAATTTCTATAAGATGGTTTTTCAAAGAAAGAACCACCCCACACCCACACACATACTTCATATATTCTTTTTTTTTATAGATAATTTCGCATCAATAAGGCAACAGAATTTACTTGAAAAACGGAACTGACACATCAGCAACAGCAGTTGTAATTACAGTGATATTTCCAGCAGCAGTTGCCAGCCTACTTCTAACGAATGCTCAGATGCAAGAGTGTTGCTTCTCAATTCTGCATATTTTGCCTGAACAGAAAAAAATCTAAAAACAAAATTTTATAAAATCCAAATTTCTTGAGGAGGCTTGGTTGGAAGAATTGCATCAAAGTTCTCAACAAGGTAGCTGGGTCTCTTTAGCCACGAGTGTCTAAGTTTATCTAGTTTAGGGACCAAATTAAGTAGCTTCAGTACCAAAATAATCAAATAAATTATATTCCATCATCAAACTAGGCCCGTAGTAAAAATGGATTAAAATTCAGAGTTTTTTATCTTTTGTTTATGTATATTCATCTCGTGTGTAAGGGATAGTCACATTCCATAATTTCTTTCTCCAGTGCCAATTTTTCATTTTCAGAACCAAAAATCTTTGCTCAGAAGCAAATCTGCTCAATTTTGGAATAAAAAAATACAAAATGGCAACCCTGGTCTTTGAACCTTGTCTAACAAATATATTTAAAAGACATCTAAATAATGATAAGGTTATTTTTTCTTATATTTATGTCTATCTGCTTTCGTGTAATCTACTGACATCGCTATAAACTCCTCACTTTTGATGTAAAATTGTGTTTTTTCACGAATTTTTTCTCAGATACACCCCGCTTTACGAAAGTTTGCTTTATGACACTTCACTAGTACGAATGACATACATTTGTAGTTTCTCCTCACTATCCGAAATTATGCAAAGCTAAGAAACAATTGCCATTATTTCATATGGGAAAATCTTTGAGCGCTACCAGACCAAAAAATGACATTCTTTTAAGCCTGGGTTTCGTCGTCTGCTGTGGCAGATGTGGAAGGTCTTAAATACGCCTGAACGACTGACTGCTCAGTTTCACGCATTTCTCCTTATACATACACATATGTAGACACTCTAAATATCCTGCAAACTTGCCAAAAACCTACCCTTTCAAAATCAAAGTCATATTTTCCTATACCCATTGCAGCACTGTCAATTATAGCGAAAATCTCACGTAATGTTATTTCGGGGGCCTGAAAACTAAGAAAATCCCTATATAAATTAATGATGATAGCTTCTCTGCTTTACACTATTTCAGCTTACGAAAAGTTTCATAGAAACTACTTCCAGGTATCGGGGAAACCTGTTGTGTTGTGGTATGTATAAACAAAAAGAAATATCATGTACTCAGCCTTTTTTAATTTGTTCAGATTCAGCCTGAACTGAGTGAGTTTCATTTTTCCATTGATGCCCGTGATCGGTGTTCGAGCCCACATAAAAGCCATTTATCGAATGTATATTTTCAAGGCATGTTGACTTTTTCAATGATTTTAGGTTTGGTACAAAGGAATCTCCTCATGATTTGTCTTTCCATTTTCCGCTTGATACAGCTAAGCCTAGTTCAGTACGACACAGGTTCAAATCGTGAGAAATAGGGACACAAAGATTGTGTGGTGCAAATCTTTCAAATAAAGAGATCCTACTTGCCAGACAGTCAGTCTACTTTGAAAATAAGCAAGTCAAAATCCCACTTTCACCTGCACAAGAACAACGACCCTTGCCATGCTGCAGTGAAAATGATACATTTAATTTTTTTTTTCGCGACTATTACAAGATTGTAAAACTGAGATTGAGGGTTGGCAGATTATTTTGAATTCTCACTCAGCTCAATCATAATTGAATGTGGCCGAGATGATGGCAGTGATGTCCATGAACGATAGGGTGGCAAGTGAAATGCAAGCTCAAGTCTCTTCGGAAGTTATTTCTATATAACTGATTTCGTGCTGTTTTCTATAACGGTCGAAAAGAATTGTGATAATACACAAGGTGTTATTATGATGAGCAACAAAAATAAGATTATAGTAATAATGAAGAGTATTTGATCCAGAGTGATGAGATAAAAAGCAAGCAACAAGAATAAAATGCAATAAAATGAGTTGAAAAATAATTATAATAATGAAGAGGATATCCATCCAGAATATCGTGATGAAAAGCTATGCTAAGATGGGGTGGAACTCGTCATAAAATTATAGTTAACTAGCGGAGTCAACTGACCTAACCCCGTGTATTCTTTACATGGATTTTACAAAGGCATCTTGGCTTTCTCTCTATATCTAATATCTTTCTTTTTATTGTCTACGGACCAAATAGAATGGCACAAAAGTTATGAGCTGATGATCTGCGCTAATAATTTTGGTACAAATATATTTACCAGTCGAAGACAATTATCAAACAATTGCAAGAGAAATGCTTATAAAATTCTATATTACTAATGACAACAAAGTAAAATGCGCCGTTATACATTCCCGGGACTTGTAACATGTTAATTTTATCGCTATAATCCTTGTCTAATTAGCAAGAAAAAATTATTGGAAAAATTAGAAAGAAATGTATATGCTACATAAACCTGGAGATATTGTGTAGGAAAGGAGGCAAGGAGACCTAAAGCTGGGTGGAGGCTTGAGGTAATAAAAAAAGGAGAGGATGGGGGCCAAAGTCTGAGTAGGAATAAATAGGTAGGGGTTAGTTCCAAAAGGGGCTAAAGGTGGTGTCTAAGGTCAAAAAAAGAAAAGAGGGCTGCGGTATAAAAAATAAAACGGGAAAAGAGGAAAGAAATAGGCGAGGGGACGGCTGATGTCCAAAAAAAGGGTGCGGTTGTTGATCCGAAAGGGCCAAAAATAAGTGGGGGTCCATGGGTCAAATAACGGGGTGTCTAAGGACCAAAAGTGGGCGGAGAGGAAAGTCCAAAAAGGGGGAAATGGGCGGGATGGTCACTACGATCGTTAGCTGGATATTATTTGTACATGGCCATCCGCTGACCCCCAGAGACGAACACATGACCTACTTTCTAAAACACCGACTGATTGATGGTTACAGGCAGTCAACTGGATAATTTTCGGACGCTGAAACGCGTAAAATCTATTGAAATCAATTTTCTTTCAAAATTCGATCAAAGAATGTGTGTTGTGGGTAGATTGTGCTGAATTCGACTATAGGTTTTTGTTATTTGGGACGTGTTGTTCTTGAATGATAAGAGTACAAACATACATACATTACAACTATATATATATATATATATATATATATATATATATATATATATATATATATATATATATATACGCACACATACATAAATATAAACATATATGTATATATACAGAGAGAGAATAGGGAGAGTACATACAACTTCATATACATATATATGTATATATATACACATGCATGCACGCATATATATATATATATATATATATATATATATATATATATGCGTGCATGCATGTGTATATATATACATATATATGTATATGAAGTTGTATGCATGTACTCTCCCTATTCTCTCTCTGTATATATACACTCTCTCTCTCTCTCTCTCTGTATATATATATATATATATATATATATATATACAGAGAGAGAGAGAGAGAGAGAGTGGGATAGATAGTTAGATGGAGAGTCTATCGGCCCAGAATGTTATAATGATAATGATAATAACAATAACTATAATAATAATAATAATGATAATAATAATAATAATAATATGGATTAAAACTAGCCATAGGATAATCTTTATTATATTTCCCGAGCTATCAGTCCGTCTGTGAGATAAAAAAATAGATAGAGAGGAAGAGGTTAATGCAAACGCACATAAAGAACATTTTGCTTTGTGTGTGTTTGTGTGTTCACTTGCTGGCTGCTCATAATATCACTACAGCCTTTAAACTCTTGATTTTAAAATGGAGAATTCGCTACTCCAGTCACTGAAATCTTCACACCAAACCTGACACCAACCTTAACACTAACCTTAATTTGTATCCTTTTTGCAATTGAATTTTGAAAAAAATTTAGTTTCATATGTTCAGAGTTTTTCGCTTTCATTTGTTCCGAAATAGTTAAACAGCAGTAGCAGCTGCTTCTCATGTCTGCAGAGAAGTTATCACCCTTGCAAAATATCAACATAATGTTTTGCTGAATCTATTTATGGGAGCAATTCACATTTTGACATTTAAACCTGGTCGACCCGTCCATTAGGCGAACTTGGGAGGTCGCCTAGGGCGCAAAAGTCCTAGGGGTTGGGGTGCTTTCCTAACTAAAAGGAATAGTCATTACAATATTGGTGCGGGGGGGGGGGGGCATGAATTCTTAGTCTCGCCTAGGGCGCATGAAACCCTTGCACTGGCCCCGTTTCAGATGTAAATTTGTCCCTTTACACATTGATTGAGGATCAAATTGAAATTTTACATGCATTTTTAGCAAATCTATTCCGAAATAATCATTTTTCGTGAAAAGTAACTTATCTTTGATAATATTATGATTACGAACAACATTTTTTTCGAATTTTTATGAATAGTATTTTTTTTCTTCAATTTTGAATAGATAAGCAAACAAATACATTTTAGAGACACAAATTTTTATTGAAAATTAAACATTTGTAAATCCTTTAAAAACGTGGATTTCTCTAAATTTTATTTTCAAAACGAAAATCAATCTTGAAAATTACTTTTTTTAAATTTTTGATTATCACTTTTCGTTTCATGACATTCTTATCTTAAAATAGTATACTTGTCTCTTTCTTGAAAAGTAGCAAATTATTTTTTTTTTCAATAATAAATTTTCTTTTATAAGAATTTTATTGAAATTCAAAATTTAAAATTTCAGAATTTTATTTAAATTCAAAGTTTAAAATTTCAGAATTTTAAGAACAATTTAAGGAAAAAACGTTCAAGATCACTGAAGAAAAAAAAGAAAAAAGAAGTATCTATCTCGATTTTCATAATCCATTCTTAGTAAGTTTTTCTTCTCCATAACTTATCGTAGTTAGTGGAAAGTTTTTAGAAATAAACATTGTTTCTTTAATTAATTGCTTTCTTTGACAAGTCAAAAAATGATAGCAAAAGTTTCATAAAAGGTGTAGAAGTAATAAAGACTTCTTTGATATAAGAAAACTGAGAAAATCTTGGACGTATTTCATCTGTCAAAAGACGTACTCACAGTGTAAGAACGGAACAACTTCAAACAAATACATAACATCGATTTAATAATCGTTTGTTTTTTATCGTTTTTACTTACCTAGATAGTAAATATGGAATTTATTCTTCTTATAACCATCTTTAAAATCATGTTCCATCCGATTTTCTTGGATATTTCTCGATTTTTGTGTTGAAGAAACAAACAAGACTTTGGAGAAGAAATGTTGGATCAATATTTTGTCTTTCTTACGAAAAGAAAAAAAAAAAGATGTCTACGCGTTTCTCGGTTTGCAGACGACACATCACGTGACATGTCATCACGTGGCATTACAGACGCATGCACGTCATCGCATACTGACACATAAAATCACACACGCACACACTAACACACACACACACGCACACACTAACACACACACACACACACACACATTCACACAAACACACGTATACGCAGACAAACTCGCAAAAGCACATACACATACGCATGCACTAACAGACGCACTCATGAACAAACATACCACACGTACAGGTGCATTAACACGTATACACGCATACAAACATGCATATACTACCACAAAGAAACACGTACACTAACGCACACACTCACGCACACACACACACATACATATATATATGCACACACACATATATATATATATGCACACATATATCAGCTCATTAACACATACACACACACACATATATATATATATATATATATATATATATGTATATATATATATATATATATATATATAAATATATATATATATATACATACATATAAACACATTGATGCACTCTTATATTCATATACGTATACTCGCTTGTACATAATGCAATGTAACACAAATACATGGATACACACACAAGTCCACTAACGCATACACATATACACATGCATATACATGCATACACATATTCGCACACACATACGTGTATACTAACACTCATACATAAATAAACACACGCACACACATACACGTATGCACAAATATGCAAACTAACATACGCATGCATGTTTGCATGTCCACGAATACATATACATACACATATATGCACCCATATACATGCACAGTAACATACGTATACTGACGTGTATACATGCATGCATACACATCTACACTAACATACACATACACATACCTACACAATAACACAAGCACACACATATATACATGCATATACATGCATACCAACACTTACAAACAAATACAGGCACACATGTACAAGCATACTATCACATGTACATACATACACTGCATACTTACACATGCATACGCTCATACATGCTCGAATGCAAAGACCTGCACATACACACGTACATACACAATAGCAAATGGAAGCACAGTCTTGCTTGAATATGCATGTGCACTAGTAAGTGCATTCACATACACACATACACACTAAAGCATGCAAGCAGATACACGCATTCTGACACACAGAAACGTGTACATGCATGGAAATGAATGCACACAAATACACGCACACACATGAATGTACTCTAAAACACACACATATACGATTGCAAGCTCAGTAACATACGCACATACACACATGCACATAAGTTTACTGCAACATACACACAAACATACATCAACGCATGTAAATGCTCTCGCATATATGCTTGCACATACACAGATGGACTCATACGTACATTAACAAACGCATACACGTACATACACACTTTGCGTATTGGTTCAACATTGTCACTGATTATCAGCTCCATAGGTGACTATCGGGTGGATGCTGTGGATAACAAGCTTGACCGGGAAAATGCAAGGCAGTGAAGTGTCACAAGGAAAATATGAACGGGAATAGTCTTTGGACCGTCCACACCACACAATATCTTTAAAAGCTTTCAAAGAATTTCACTGAAACTTTGTAAAAAGGGCGAGCACGGAAGACCTGATTAAATTAGGGAAGGATCCGCTTGCAGCTACCACCCATGCATCGTAGATACATGTCCCCGCAATATCTCAAATATTATCAACAGATTTCAATGAAATTTTGTAGAAGGATGGGCAGTAGGCTAAAAAAGAAGTGCTGAAATATTTGGACTGATCCATGATTTTTAATCCAAATTTTTTTGACTGAGAGATATTTTTCCTCTTTTTCTTTCTGTATATACATTTATGCAAACGCTCATGTTTATCCTCAAAACTCTGCCGTTTTGATTAGTGAGAGATTTGATGTAGCTGGAATTGAGCACACGAATCAAGGTGTGCCAGTATCTCCAAAAGTTCCCAATGAATTCCTATGTCATTTTATTTGGGGACAGGCAATGGTCTTAAGAAGAAGAGATATGAGCTCTCTGAGTTCTTTCTAGTTCTTTTTGAAAGAGAAATCTCATCTTGAAAAATAAACGAAAAACGCCGAGACTCCATCAACTGGGCTTGCTGATGTCTGAAGCTTAGTGTTGCGACCATTTTTAAAAGTCAAAAAAGAATCATTTAATCCCAAGTCTATTGACTGGAAACGATAAAATTTACGATGCTTGCTTGAAAAAATTACTTCTTCAAGAGAGAAACTTTATGTTCCTTTTGGTTAGTCACTAAATTAGTAATGTTGTCGAATTTTTCCTACTAGTTTCACGTTTTCCCACAAGCTCCATATCGTGTGTTGAATTTGAAAGCTTTTAAGTAGGTTTTTTTAGTAGTTAGGAAATTATGGAGTTTTTTTTTTCTGAAGCAGGTAATCCTTGTCTATACAGATGTAAAATACGAAAGCTAGACACAACATGCAATTAATGTTATTTTAACTCTGTAAAGGCAAGTATTACCTCATTTCTGTGTATTTCTGGAACGTGTGAATTTTTTCTGAATTTGTTTTTACCAAACTATACAATATTACCAAAAAAATTATGAATCATTGCCACCCATATATGCCATTTTGGGGGTGATCAATTAAAAAGTTTATAAAAGGAGCGATCAATGAATAAATTAATTACGTTTTGTTACCCTGTGATCACAAAAAATAGTCTGAGTTTTCAAAAATAAGCGAGCAAAAACAAGTAACCAATTTAGCATAAACTCTCATTGCATATTAAATCTCCCATTCCACTAAGAACCAATTTTGTACGGGAATTTTCAGGGAAAAAAAAACAGAAAAATGTTTCCCCTTCTCATTGAGGGGAGTGTGTATGTGTGTGTGTATGTGTGTGTGCAAAATTTCAAATTTCTACTGTGAACAGTTTGGGCTTGGTGAATTCCAGATAGAGACATACATATCAATGTCAGAACACATGGAAACCTAAACCTAGCAACAGTGATTAAACTGGTTTGTTGTGGGTAGTGGTGAATAATAAGTAAAAATGATTTCACGAGTATCTATTATTATTATTATTATTATTATTATTATTGTTGTTGTTGTTGTTGTTGTTATTGTTGTTATTATTATTATCATTATTATTATTATTATTATCATTATTATTATTATTATTATTGCCGTTGTTCTGGGTATGATGAAGTCATTCCTTACTTAGGCGTTACATAATTTGCTCACCAATCTTCTCCACGCTCCTCAGTTACGGGCTAGTTTTTGAAGTTCTTCGGGGTTGTCATCCATATCTATTTTCGGTCTAATTGCGTTAGTGCGGCATTTGAGTGGGTTCTGGGACAACTGCTCCCCAGATAATTGCCCCCTGAAAATAGCATAGCAACTGCAAAGCCCGAGTTAGAATTCGTGGAAAAAATGTATTTGGCCATGTAAATGATCATACCCATTGGGAAATTATCCAGAAAAATCAAAAGTAATTCATCTGGGGGGCAATTGTCCTATGGTGGTAATTGTTCCGGTGGCAGTTGTCCCTCTTCTCTGAGTGTGGCAAGTTCGTCTGGATCACTTTTCAGTTTTACGGGAAGAGTTATTGTTGGCCCTCCACTGTATCTCCTCTTATCTGATTTATGTTTGAAATAGAATTTAACGGATTAGTTTTGCAGGGATGTTGTTGTCCTGTCTAAGAATGTGGCCCAGCAGCTTTCATCTAACTCTTCTGATTGTTTGTGATATAGGTTCTTCTTTGCATATCTGGCGAATATAAATCATAAAATAATCGCGAACTTGAGACGACCAAAACCATTAGCACTAAATAATTATCTAGGAAGGAATTTCTTTTAATAATTCTTTAGAAAATTTCCCAGATGTTCTCAAGAAACATGGTTCGATATTCTTTCAAGTCTTTACAACAATGCAATCCAGTGCCTTTGATGCAACAGTTAACGAATCCTTGGTTGAATTTGCCTTGTTTGATCAACAGACCTATTGATCGATCTGTTTTATTTTTCTTCAGCATCAATTAAATTTTATGATACTTTTCAGGCACCATACTTTCCTAATCGACACATCAAGAAACATACAGTAATACTACGGTTGGCGCTCTAGATATGTTCTTAAACAAGAAAGGGAACAGACTCTGTTCAAAAACTGCAACGTTGTCTATACAATTTTTGACAGCATTTGGCAACATTTGGCAATATTTGGAAACATTTGTTTCTGTAATAAAAATATTGATAACTTTTTTTAGAATATTTGTTTTCAAGTTAATCCCCATTAAAACTCCCTGAACAAAAATAATTAATCATTGCATCAAAAAAAGAATGAAATATTATTCATTGGCAACGGAAAAATAGATGAAGTGTATACATTAGTAATAAACACTGTTTAGTCTGCTTCAATTTTTCTTTCTTGCTTGCTTTCTTTCTTTTATTCTATTTTTCTTATCTCAGGAATGTATATTAAAAAAGAAATAATATGACATAATGCGAGGTGGAAAAAATTCTTCTTCTTTCTTGCTTATATCATCCCCTCTTATTATGGGAGAAAGATAGCAGCTTTCTTTCCGTGTTACGAACACTGCCTATCTCTCTTTAAACACTCTTTTTGCAGGTCATCATCTCCTCACAAACGCCGTTAACCAATTCAAATTTCCTCGTTCTTGGAACTCTTGACTCGTATCGCGTCGGCAAACGTATTAAAATATATGATGTTGTCATTGAGCCTCAACAAAATGGAATGGATTAGTGCTGTGTATCTCATCTGGAGACCATGAAAGTTCTCA
The DNA here is from genome assembly GCA_963457665.1 of Thysanoteuthis rhombus. NCBI lineage: Eukaryota > Metazoa > Mollusca > Cephalopoda > Oegopsida > Thysanoteuthidae > Thysanoteuthis > Thysanoteuthis major. The sequence goes on along the minus strand of OY735234.1, from coordinate 37,349,046 downwards.
GCAAACGCAGAGCTGAAGAGAGTAAACCTTTTCATCTACCTAAAACAACGAATCTACATGAAATTCCCCAAAGATGAAAATCAAGCGAGAATCACTCTGGATTGGTAAGCTTTCGGTCGGACAAGCTCAACCTTCAAGAAAAAGAAAATCCCATTGGTCCTAAAAAGAAAAATTACATCCTCCCGATAGTCACCTGTAGAGCTGATGTATGGAACCAAGCCTGAAGATTAGCTCTCAAACTGAGAACCAGTAGGCTGGCCATGTTGCACAAATGGCGGACAATCGATGGACATCGCGACTCACGACATGGATCCCCCGAGATCACATGCAGAACTGAGGCCAGCAGAATATTAGATGGAGAGACGAGCTAGACAAATTCAGAAAGTACTGGCTCCGCGACACCTATAATAGAGAAGTGTGGCAAATCTATGGGAAGGTCTATGTCCAACGACGGACGTTGATAGACTGATGATGATGATGATGATTTTCACCTACATTATCCATATGTTTTTTGGTTTGCTTTGGCAGCATATAGATCGTTTTGACCACTCAGAGTCGAAGTCGTTTGAGCGAAGTGTACTACATGTACAGATCACACCTAAAATGCTACTCATGCGTTGGCTCGTATGTTGTAGTATATAATATATAGTATACCGATACTGGAACGAATTGTGTATTATTTAGATGCATCTATGTATCACTGTAAGACACTTTTCCGACCCTTAAAATGTTAGATATCAATAAATCAAATGCAACATACAGTATCTAACGTCAAATCTTTCCCCACCCCTAAAAAAATTGTAAAATGACAATTAAAGTTTAAACCATTCAGTCATATAATCATATATAAGATCTACATAAAGATTCCTGTGTTCTCCATCTATTTAATACTCTGTGAGTGATCAAAAGAATTTTGCTGTGCAATTATTTCCTCAGTGGAATTATTGCCTGGGTTCTTTCCGAGCAAGCGGCCCTCGTATCACAGAGGTACTGTGGAAATAAAAGATTTTGGTCTTGACTTATCAAGGTGAAATACTTTCAGGATAAAGTAAAAATGGACTCGCTTCAATCGAAGCACCAAAATTTGAAGCTATGTATAAAAATTCGGAGAAGAATGAATATGGTTAGAATAAATTCTTTTTATGACATCACTGGTGTTTTCCTCTGAAAGCATCTAAAATAGTTGCAAACACTTAGAAACATCTAGATTCTAGAGAATATATTTGTTATTAATAAACCTGTTAAAATAAGGCCTGAAAAACGTTAAAAGAAATGAACACTGAGGCCAATTTCGGGGTCTATAGCCAAAACAGTATGGCCAGGATCACTGGAACACTCAAACACATAAACAAAGGCATATAAAAAAAGATAGAATCCTTCATCACCTTTAGTGGCTAGGGTTGTTCAATCAATCTCATTGCTCTCCTCACAACGTTTCGGCCATTTACCCTCCAGCTTTCTGTGGATACTCTTGATTCTGGAATGTGGAAACTAGTTTGTGTGATGCATGCTCCTTTCCCTACCCTACCTGTTACGTCACGTTCGTTTTGTTTTGTTATTCTGTTTGTTGTTTTGTTTTGTTTTTTTTTTGTTTTTTATCTCTACGATTTGAAGAAGGCCGGAGGGTACACGGCCTACGTGGAAAACCACATCCAATGATTAAAACAGCCAGTCTAACAGAATTCTGACAAGAAAAATGTCTTAGTTGATTAAAAGGCGAGAAAATATCTTAAATAGGAGGAGAAAAATTTTGCTGAAGTAGTCGGTGTTTTCTCCAGACTGATCATTCTCTTCTTTTCTTTCACTTTTTTTCCATCTCAAGGCAAATTTTGTTTTACTATTTCAGATTACACAATTATTATCTATCCGGGAAGTATCTAGCCATTTTGATATATCTTATTAACTTAAGTAACTTGGCCACCAATTGGAGAGGCCCCTACTGCGCATACATGAACAGAAACTCCCCCGTGAGGGCACTCGAGCCATTTTTTACGTCTTTGGCAAAACAATGCATTACTCTCAGGCCTTTTAAAATTTCATGTGTCCAGATTTTGCTCCCTTCGGCTTCTGACTTTTCCCAAAGAGATTTCAGATCATGGTCAAGATTGAGGATAAGGCAACTGAGTTGCTGACGGCGATCCCAAAAGAGGACTTTGTAGAATATTTTGAAAAGTGAAAGGGACACTGGTATAAGAGTTTGTGGTCCTCAATTTTGTACTTTGAAGGTGTCATTGCGGTAGGTAGGCAAATTTTTCGTTAATATTATCTGGCTAGATACTTTCCTGACAGAATTTGCATATATATATATATATATTCAGACACTGATCATGTATTGGATTTCAATATATCTATTTTATTATTTTAGGGATATATATATATATATATATATATATATATATATCCGGACTGATCTTATGCACACACACACACACACACACACACACACACACACACATATATATATATATATATATATATATATATATATATATATATATATATATATATATATATTTATATATATATATATATATATATATATATATATATATATATATATTTATATATATATATATATATATATATATATATATATCTGAAAGGATAAAATGAATATATTAAATATATTAAAATGATAATTTAAGGAGAGGTAATGTTTGATCAGTACTGCTCGGGAGCCATGCTATTATAATTGTTTTGTTTTTAAATCCTGAAACAGTTACATGTTCAAAAACCGATGATCCCAACAAATACCACAATATCCAATTCTGTGTAAAACATAAAACCTACAGAAAAGCTTACTCAAATTGCATCAACAGATTCTTGAAAATGATTGATTTAATTGACAAAAAATTTGGAAATTCTTTTTTTTAAATCTGTCCTGACCAAAGCTGTAAAGATTATATGTATATAATGTGTGTGTGTGTGTGCAAGTGTGTGAGAGAGTGTACGAATTAGGAAAAGTATCTGGCCATATAACTTTAACGAAAAAATAGCTTACCAACAGCAATGTCACCTTAGCCTCTTCAAAGAACTAACTTGAGGACCGCAGACACTTTTACCAGTGTCTAATGTGTTACGGTACAAAAATAATTTCTTCGACAGTAGACTCCGTTTATTTTGAGATGTTGCCGGTTCTCCTGGGTCCCGCTACGATTTACTCCATTTTGGATTCTCAAAATAGATCCATTTTTCATCGCCAGTGACTATCATGTCTCGAAATGACATTTTTCTGTGTCGAACACAAAAAGAAAGCCGAATGTTTAAACGCTGACCGATGTTTCTTTTCAATAAGTCCATGTGGAGCATATTTTCCTATTTTCAAGATATTTTCAGTTGAACGGTTTTAAACGTAGGAAAAAAGCCGGGTAGGGGAAAAATATTCTTTCTTTCTTTTTCTGTCTCGTCTTTTTCTTTCTCGTCTTTTTCTTTCTGGTCTCTTTCCGTACGCTATTTTTTTTTTTCGGGACTCACCAACCCCACTCTTTTTATCCCCACCTCGCCCCCATTGTTTGTCCGTATTTAAATGTAACCGGATCCTGCTGAAGAAATCCTTACCGCCCGTAAATGCCCCCGCCCTCTTTTTAGTGCGTAACTGATTTATTTTTCGCAAGTTTTGCATTTCCAGAACACCGTGAAACAAACTTTTCATTTGATATTTCACGCTGTTCAGCTACACGACCACCATTAGCCATCACTCTATAGCTCAGTGGTTCTCAAACCATATTGTATGACGGCACACTAAGAAATATATTTTACTTGAGCAGCACACCAAACGAAAAAAATGAAATATGATATCCATACTCTTCACCTTTTTTCTTTTTCTCTCAGCTGCTGCTAAAAAGGTTGAGATCTCACAAGATCTACCGATAAAAAAACTAGATTGCCAACTCTGTTGAGACGATGGACGTACACGGTCAGAGCTCAAAATACATGTTTGCATATTTGGTAAAACTTACGCGGCACACGTGAGAGATAGTTGTGGCACACTTTTAAGTCGCAGCACACAGTTTGTGAGCCACTGTACTAGTACTTCGATTTTTCAAAGTCCTCCACGCCGGTGCAGTTTTGCCCGAGACAGAGTGCGTTACGTCTTCTCCAAAGGTCAACTGTCAAGGAATTGTAAGTTGAAACGGCGACAGAGAAATCCTTAGATTGTAGAAAGTCAGCCAACCCGAATTCTGAAATAATGTATTTAAGTATATAGCAACAAAGCGGTAATTATTTTTGTCAATAAATCAAATGAAATAAATCGTAATAATTTTATCAGACGATAGAGTAGTTTTAATTGAAAACCCTGGAATGCAAAACTATCTAATAAAAAGTAAAAGCTTCTACTTAATAAATTCAGAATATTCTAACATATCAATGGATATTGATTAGAAGAATTTGGTGAGAAAATTCCAGAACATTCAAGAAATTTCTAGAAGTTTCAGTTGTAGAAAATTCGTGGCTATGTTCAATTTGAGAGCATATCAGAATAAATAACAGCAATTAATTACTCGTATCTACTGCATGACTTCAAAAATGGGCCTCTGTCCGGCCAAATCATCCAGGCGTTGGAAACATTTACTTTTTGAGACATTTGACAAGTCTCGATCGTAGAACAGCACAAGACTAAACAAATGAGAAAATGGAGGAAGAATGATTGTTTTACGCTGATCTTCCAAGTAGTGAGAGCCTGTCTACCTAAATCTGCATTCAAAGTCCTAGCATTATTTGGGTTCGATGGGTAAAAACATTATGACCAATTGTTCTATAAGGTGCAGGTCCTACATGCTCTTACACCAACTGGTATAGACTGAACATGACCTCTGAAGATTGCAAACTATTGAACTCCTTCTTGCTGTCTGTGTTATTAACATAACGTTCAGCTGAACCATTCTAGGTCCTTCTTTCAGTGTACTATCTGGTGGATAACAGAATCTATCCCAATGGTAGCAACGGTTATAACGTTGTATTCGGGTGATATCTTTTTCTTTGTTCAGCCTGGATTTCCATACGCTGTCCCTGTTAAGAAGCAGAAACCACATCGGATTGAATTCAGCACTGGTCCAAATGATGGTACGCAACGAAGTGCCTTCAACGTGAATGATCGGACCCGGTCTTTCCCGACAGAACGTTGCCGAAACCATCGGAATGTTACCACCAACTTGTTGTTTTCTCACAATGCATTCTGGTGTCATCGATTCCCCAGGATAACAGCACAACCATGACTGGCCTGCTTAGCCACAGACACAACAACCATCGGTGTGCAGTGTGTTGTCACACACACACACACACACACACACACATATATATATATATATGTATATGTATGTATGTATGTATGTATGTATGTATAAGCGTTGTTATCAATCAGAAATCTCTATTCAACTTGCATTGTTGGTGATTCATACACGCATAAAAATAAGATAGAATATGCTAATGAATATATGAGTATAAATAAACCAATATATATATATATATGCGTGTGTGTGTGTGCTATTAAGAAATGGATATATGGCCCGACAGAACGATTATGAATTGAGTTATATTAAATTGAAACTCTTATTTGAAATGATCACGCAGAAGCAGCTCCATTTTAATCAATTGCTTATTCTATTTACGCTGTCTCGACCATAGGAGTTATTCATCGTGTGATAACGGACGATCGTTTCAAATAAGAGTTTTCATATAATATAACGTAATTTATAATCATACACATGTGTATCATTAAAAATGACCAGCCTTTTTTTACAGATATTTTCTTGTTTTCGTACAATTGAAAGGATCTCTTTTCCAATATACATCGATACTTTCCAGAAGATAGAGCGCTTTCGGCAACATATTTTGCCATTACTAGATAATGTTATTACCACTTTTACGAACACAACAAAAAATAGTAAAAAAAAAATTAGAGGCTCCCAGACCCTCATTTTTAATGAAAGATGCATTAAAGGAAATACACTGCCAAATTATATTATATATATATATGTGAGTATTAGTGTGTGTGTGTTTATGCGTAAATCAATATATAGAGAGATACATATATATCTTTCTCACTCTATTCAACATATATGTACGAATTTCTACGTAAATAGAATAAACAATTAGAGAAAATGGGTTTTTTCCGGTAATGCGAATGCCCAAACAACTGTTTCCACCCCAAATCCTCATCTTGTTTATTCTTGGTCTATTCGTTTCTTCGATGCGACAGTTATGTATTGGTAATCATTCTCTCGGATCATATACATTAATTTCTTAGTACGTGTATGCATGGGCGTATGGAATATATGCCAAAAGAACAATTTATATAACTATCTTATATTTCATATATATATTTGTGTGTGATATTAGATTGTTATATATGTATGTATGTGTGTATGTCTGTATGCGTGTATATGATACAAGATTGTTTTTTTATCTATTATTTGAAACATTTTCTTCCCATTAGGAATTATATTACCCCTTATTTGTCTGACCAAAGATAACGCCACCATCATTAAACATCGTTTAAGCCCATTCAGTAAACCTTTTTCCCGATGTGAACCCAGGAATGGGGATGTCCACTAGTGTGTGAGAATGTGGGCTCAATTACTCGCCCCAGGTAAATAGAAGTCGACACAACAGAGGAAACTGAATTCCTAAGGGGTTAAAACTACACACTAAATAAACAGATAGATAAATGATAGCAAAAATGTATCGGGTACATTTTGTTCTAGGTGTTTTAGATTCTTACTGATAACTAACCCCGATCCATTGGAACTACTTAGACCGTCAGTAGACCGACATTGAGTCAACAGAGCAGATCGGAAATGAAGCAAGGTGTTTTAAAACTAGGGTCTGCGAACCACTAGGGGTCCGTCAGATAATGCTCAGGGTCCGCAACAGTATTCACTCTGAACTTGACGTAGCGAGTCTTGTAACAGAGAAACGGTATCGTCCAAAGGACAGCAACCGAAAAGCACAATTATTGTGCGCGGGCCCGCATCATTTTCCCGAATATCTTTTGACCGCTGACCTATTCGCAGCACTTCCATTCGCTAACAGATTACCTCCCTTAGTCATCACTATTTGTACTAATTGTAAAAATAGTGATGCCGTAAAAACAAACCCATCGCACTAGTTGTAGAGAGTTAAGCAGTGTTTTAGGGAAAGACAATGGAACATTACAGAAAGCCCTAATATTGACTCCCGTTGCTTTCGAGTAATTCGCCAGACGGTGACGCGATGTGTAAACGAAATGATCTGTCAGTCAATGGGAGTGCGGCGAATAAATGAGCAATCAAACTGAATTCGGGAAAATGGATGCCATCGATTGTACACAGACCTATATCTTTTAAATCGAATGAATGTAATACATTTTGGATAGTTATGATTTCAAAAGTCAAAAATTGTTTATTATTGTACTTAATCGATTATAGTCTGAAAACTAAATGCTAAAAACGAGGGTCCACCGGGATATTTCCTTTTTAGTGGGGGTCTGTGAGTTTTCAAAGTTTGGGAATCACCGAAATGAAGAATAAATCTTTGTCGAGATACCAACTCACACTACTTTTGACTCGGGATCCTGGTTTTCTATACCCTGCTCTATTGCTTGAGCTATGAGAAACCTAATTGATATTACAACTATGAATACTGCTAAGAGTTTATGAATTAGATTTGATCTTCTGTCAGGTGTAGCACTCTTGCAGCGCATGCGTTAGAGCAGGTGGTTCGAAAAGCCACGCTCTCCGAAGCAAAAATGATACGAGTTCGAGTCTCGCCGAGGACTTATTTTTTATTTCCGGTCTGCGCTGTTTCCTCACTGCAGTATACCGACGGTCTGGATTGTTGCAATGTAAAACAACTGAAATATGATGGAAGAAATATTAGCTAAAAATTAGTAATGGTTGACAATGCTTCATCTAGTGAAAATTCAAGTTCATGTAAGAAACCCCTTCAACATTCTCTCCAGTTTCACGCCATATTCAAAAAGACTCTTTTCTTCTTTTCATAAGCGTCCTCGAATCTCTACAAGAGGCTCGGTTCGATGGTCGGTCTGTTGGTCGGTAGGTCTCTCCCGTAAAATTTATCAGCTGTCTTAATACTGATTTGCTTGAAACTTACCTAAAATTATCTCCTACTCATTGTCACATGATCTGGCAATAATGGCGTTCAAACTTATGTAGCGGACGCCTCATTGAACTTTCGGTTCTTCGAATACTTGGTACATACATGCAAGGTCATATGGTGGGTATCTGGTCCCTGCTGCGATTTGAACACGTCTCAAGGTCAGTCCATGACCCCCCCCCCCTTGGTTCAATGGGGAAGTACAACCTCTAAAGTAGATCTCTGGGCATTTGGTTTCCGTTAATCTGTATTGACTTCCAGCCAACAAAGACCCCAAAATGAGGAACACAAAAAATATAGATGGAGCTGCCTCTTGAAAAAATATAGATTTTAAATGCACTCTTCAAAGAAAGTATCTTTAAAGCTTACTTCATCTGGTACAAAGTTACAATACAATAGCACCTCGTGAGGATCGAAATCGTCAGAGACTGCATAGACAATTAATTTGCACACAACACTTTGTAATTATCTACTACGTCTTCTCTACTCTGACACAACGCCATGATAGCGAGTCATTCAGTGAGGATTGACCCACTGACCAACGAGATCATCATTCTAACCATTTCTCTGCAGTAAGCGCAATATATAGATTGGATCTACTAAGCTTCCCCAAGAGAGCAGGATTTGGCACGTTCGGCTCAACTTAGGTTACCGCATATGTGCAGTTCAAAAAATAGCTCTAGTTCGAGCAATTGGTATAACGAAGGCATCAGGGCCTTTTTAGTGCTATGGGGAGGTGTTGCCCTGGGGCTTATTGATCCCAAAGATTGGTCGAGGTATTTTTGAGGCTGCAATTGACGAATCCGTAGCACTTCTGAGCTTCAGTTAGAACAGAGAATAGGTGGCGTTGACATCTCTTCATCTACAGGTCAATTTATGGTCAGGTCAATTAGGCATTTTTAACTCGAAGCGAAATGGCTGCAGTCTACAGGCTGCAAATGTGTGTTCATAAGTGCATACAACCACCCAACTAGGTCTCAAGATATTCAAAATGGCTGAATACTTGAAGAAAGAAAGAAAGAAAGAAAGAAAGAGAAATAGAATGAAAGAAAAAGATCAATGATAGAAATAATATCATCAGAAAGAGTGCAAAGAAGAAGAAAAAGAACGAACCAGAGAAGGAACCACAAGAAGGCCAAAGAATAGATAGAAAATCGGTAAATGAAAATTTTGGAGAAAAAATGTTCTTATATAGAGTAAGAGCCTCTTTCATAGCCTCCATTTCTGTTGCACGAGCCTTTATTCCCGCGTTTCTATTTGCTACTTTATGGGGGAGGGGTGCGGCGGGCTGAGCATCAAGGAAAGGGGATCAGTGGAGCCGGGGGAGCGTGTGGTCTGAATTTTTTAAAAGGAACCGCCGCCCACGAGGAAAGTATCTTCTCACGCACGGGGGGAGGCCCAAACCAATTTTAAAACTGGGGGTGCCTAGCCGTGGGCAGTGGGTGGGAATCAGGGAAACAGGGATAAGGGATTGTCTCTGGGTGAAGTTTATAGAGAAGAAGGGAGGGTAAAGAAAAATAGCGAGTAGAGAGAGAAAGGGAGAGAGGGACAGAGATAGAGATAGGGACAGACAGACAGACTGAAAGGGAGTGTGCTTTGAATCGACATGAGTTGTGATTCAGATGAGACAGATGTATCAGTACAGGATGAAGTAGATAGATAGATAGATAGATAGATAGATAGATAGATAGAAAAATATGAGTGGGCTTGGGAAGATATTTGTAATTGTTAAACTATGTCACCTAAAAACTTTTTTAGGTCGTCAACAAAACGACGACTAAAAAATGTTACGGGAAGAAAACAAGAAAAAGAGAGTCGACGGCTAAACTCGTTAAATAAAATTGTGAAAACAGTTCATCTTGAGAATCAACTTGAGCGTATTATTAGATAATCAACAATAAAGCATCTAACATACTCAAAAGACGGTGACCATAAATGAGAACCCTACTTAATCATGACAGCATCAGTAGTCTAATTGGTTGAAGCGTCGTCCATGAATGACATGCTCCAGAGTTATAAGATGCCATTTAATCAAATTTCACCCAAAGCTACCTCTTTATTTCGATTTCCCATAGTTCAAGAAGTGTGTCTGACCATTAACGAAAAAATATCCTACCCTAGGTTAATGGCGCCTTGGTCTCCTTAAAATACTCCTCTTTGGACTTCATACAAACCCCAGCACTATTTCTAAACTGGAAATTCCTCTTTCCGAATCGCCATTAGCAGCGTCACGTTCTCTCTAATCTTACCAACTCTCTGAAATCACCTGTCTTTGAATTGTGAAAAACCAGAAATCGACAACTTTCTGGCAGGGCTGAATGGAATGTTCACGCATCTGGGTGATGCGATGTTTCGCTAGCATCAGACGTCAAGATAGGGCAGCCTCAGTCATTGTGAATGCAACGCTCACACAGTACATAAGCTCACTTAATGGCGTCTCATTGTCAACTGAGTAACTCAACGGGAGAATGTCTGTTCATCCATATGTATAAATAAGCTCCCCTTTGATTGGTCGTCAAATTACATCAAAGCCACGCAACCAGTTCTCAAGATATTCAAAATGGTTGTATGCTTTTGGGGGAGACCTCAGTAGTCTCATAGATAAAGAATTATGATAGACTAAAGAAAGTTGTGATAAAAAGCTTAGAAATTGAATGAAGAATTCTATTACGTGATAATATATCATTTTTCATTATTTTTAATTTCAGACTAGTTTATCTTTCATCACATTTTTGTTGCCAGCTACTCGGTTTCTGTGAGCAAATAAGCAAGGCACTGTTTATGTCAGACAGACTCTCAAAAATACGGGATATGAATTCAAATGTGAGTTACGACCCTTGGTCAGTGTTGCGAATTTAGAAGTTTTACATCAAATGTTTTGGTTGAATCTCGTTGTTAAAAATAGCGATTTTGATGGTCTAAAAACTAAGTAATAGTTTTATTTAAATTATACTAATAAAATAAATTATATTTCTAATAAGTTAAGTAACATTTTAATGAAATAAATGTTGAAGATTAAAGTCACACTTAATTTATTAGAAAAATATCTTGGGAATCTAGATGTTTCTAGGTATTTTTAGATGTTTTGGACACAATTTTGGATGTAAACTTGGAACTGATGTTGGCAATACTGCTCTCACTAGATCTTCACACAAGAAAAGAACTAGCGCATATAAGGTCCAACTTTCAGACTTTTTTTTACTTGAACATTGGTTAATGTACAGCTGGTTAAATTTCTGGACATTTGAGCGAAGACATGCTATACTTAATGGCGTTTAAGATCCATTTTTCCGTAGGATCTTGTATGCAAAGTTAAGGTATATGTAAGATAGAGCAGTGGTTTCGAACCAGGGGTCGATGGAACTCCGAGGGGGGATAATGTTCGGGGGGTCCACAGCACTGTTCCGTAAAACTGCGAATCTTGTGGCACATAACGATCGAAAAATATAATCATTGCTCACAGACCCGGTACTATATCATCATCATCATCTTTCTTTTAATGTCCGTCGTTGGACATTGACGTTCCCCTGGATTCACTTCTCAATCATGGGTGTTGCGGAGCCAGTATTTTCTGAATATGTCTAGTTTATCTCTCCATCTTGTATTCTATGGGCCTCGGTTTCGCATGAGATCTCAGGGGATCCAAGTTGTGAGTAGAATTTAAATAAATGTAACCGTAGCTATCATAGATAGCAAAGAGTTTTTTTTGTTGTTTTGTTTTTTTTACATGTCCGTGTGTTTATGTGTTTGTGTATTGCGGAGGAAGCTTTTTTTTCTTACCTTTGAGGCCTTATTTTGACAGGTTTATCAATGTATCTAGAAGGCTTTTTTTTTGCTGTATTTATTCTGACCATATTTATTCTTCGATGGAATATTGTTATATGATTTCAAACTTTGCTGCAACGCGCGTTCAATTATTGACTGTGATGGCGAGAATAGATCATTCATTGTCTTTCAATGTAGGTATAGGGGTCCGACAAAATATTTCCTTTATCAAAGGGGTTCCTGAGAACTGATCTCTATATCGGTGTTTTCAAAGAGTCGTCATCATCATCATCATCATCATCATCATCATCATCATCAGTCTTTTAACGTCCATCGTTGGACATAGACCTTCCCCAGGATTTGCCACACTTCCCTATCATGGGCGTCACGGAGCCAGTACTTCCTGAACTTGTCTAGCTCGTCTCTCCATCTAACATTTTGCCGGCCTCGGTGGCGCATGTGGTCTCGGGGGATCCATGTTGTGAGTTGCGATGTCCATCGATTGTCTGCCATTCTTGCAACATTGCCAGCCCACCGCCATTTGAGATTTTCAATGGATTCTATGATGAAGCATCCCTAAATAGAGCCCCAGGAAAGGATCAGTTTCTGAAAACAAACAGGTTAGAGAGAGCAACCAAAATATATCGCAGCTGAAAGATTGCATTTATTTTAGGGAAATTTTCTGCTTTAGGAATCCTGGATTATAAAGAAATTTACTAGGTCTTTTCTTGTCAATTCAAAACATCGTTTTATCGCAAAAAAATCATAAACTTTCAACGAGCAACCTGTTAAACATTTCGGTAGGCCTGAGTCCCGGCGGTGTTTTTAAAATCGAGAGAACGAATGTAAGGATTAATTAATTTGTACGCAATTTGTAAAAATTGATTGAACTCCACTTAATGGTAATCTAGACAACAATTTGGTAAATCTTAACATTCGCTCACTCGATGTTAAAAACGCCACGGAACTCAAGCCCACCAAAAGTAAAATATAACCAAAATTTCCTAACTTTTTAGTTGTACTTTTTTCATCGTCACTTTTATTTACGCCCATTAAAAAAAACAGCAAAGCAACTAAAGGATTAAGATGAAGGTAAAAGATAAATTATCAATTTTCTTTCAAATGTACAAAAAGAAAACAAAAAACATTTGTAAATTCTTCTTCGTGATCTAAACTTATATGTCTTCTTTGTATCTTTTGTGAAGCTATCAGGCAAAAATAATTTATCAAAACGTAAATAATTGGTTATAAATACTTTTTCGTTTGAAATAATCGAAGGAGATGGCTGGCTAGTGCATTTTATTGGGTAGGCCTATTTTCAAATTTAGTTCTTCAAAATGGAAATATCAACAAACGAAAACTAATAAGGAGGACACAACAATCGTTCGTCTCGGTCCGTTGAGCAAAATTCTCCTTTAAATTTGCTTTTTTTCCCTTCTCTTTACTTAGGGCTGTCTTTTAAAACGTTTATTTTTAACCTAACCAAGAGACAGATCCGCAAATTGAGAACCATGCAACCTGCACATGAAGGAATAATGCTGGGAGAGACCACAAGACAGCAAAGTACAATCGAGAAAAGACGAGAGTCAGGGACATCATAGAAGCCATTAAAAATCTCAAATGGCGGTGGGCTGGCCATGTTGCACGAATGGCGGACAACCGATGGACATCACAACTCACGACATAGATCCCCCGAGATTACATGCACAACCGAGGCCGGCAGAATATTAGATGGAGAGACGAACTAGACAAGTTCAGAAAGTACTGGCTCCGTGACGCCCATGATAGGGAAGTGTGGCAAATACTGGGGAAGGTCTATGTCCAGCGACGGACGTTAAAATACTGATGATGATGATGATGATGATGATGATGATGATGATTCTGCTCTTAATCGTGCAGTCAATGAATGTGTACTTATGAGGCACACAAAGCAAATAAGAGGCCGCCCAACCACTGGGAAGTTTGTTTTTCTTATTTTAGTCATCCTGGACAAGGCCTTTCAGCCACTCCTACATCAAAGGGTTAATAACATGGAGGGAGTTATTTATGCCACAGAATTAGGAAAATAAAATGTTAAAATAACTGATTGATGTTGGTGTGTATAGTCAGAAACAGATGTTTAGGTTGGTGTATGCAATGGTGTTATTTCGCATATTTTCGAAGAAATGGCGAATTCGAAATCTCACTGGCCACAAAATGAAGTCATGGACAACGTACTGAACCAATAGGATGCTCAATCTAGTATCATATGGACCAGAGTCTCGAACCTGCTGGACAAGAGGGTTCATGTTACTTTAAGCGTCGTAAATTAGAGGTAATAGTAATCCTTGGTATCACAGATGTGAAATACGGTAGTTGAACGCAGCGTACAATGTCACGGACAATACGCTGAACTAAGGAAGCTCAACCCTGTATTTCACAGATCAGAGATCTATGAGTTTTCAAAATTTCGAAACTACCGGAATAGAGGGTTCATGTAACTTTAAGCGTCGTAAATTGGAGGTGATTGTAATCCTTGGTTTCACAGATGTAAAATACGGTAGATGAACACAGCGTACCGAGGCCCCTTAAAGCGAATACTCCAAAAAGGAATACTTATAAAACGTTTTCATTAGATATAAACGCATTGTTGGAGTTAAAGACTATTAATTAGTTCTTCATCAGATATACAAACTGTCGGAAATCTCTGAATCAAAAAAGAGATTATTACGACATTTTGTCACATCGGATGCAATGTTTACGTCAGACCAAAACGAATTAACGGCGAACAATATTCTGACAAAAACGAATGAATGTTTTTTAACTTCAACGTTGCGTTAATATCTAAACAATACGTATGGCTCCTTACAGGAATTTTGCTTTGGATGGAGAAAAATGGAAATGAAATTTTAAGTAACATCAATTGGTCAGTTTTAGCTCCTAGAGTATTCAATATATCTTATCTGTTGCACGAGCAGAAGGGCCCTTCCCAAGATCAAGGACTCTGGCCGGGCAGGGGGGGGGTTTAATCCATCTGTTCATTCTGATTTTCATTGTGGGTTGGTCGACTTTGTTAATCAATCTATTAATCAAGTCGTACGTATCATTCCCTCTCTTACTCTTTCTCTCACACACACAATATATATAGATAAATATACAGAGAGAGTGATATATATATATATATATATATACATATATATATATATATATATATATATATATATATTATTGTGTCATCCACAGACACCAGATTCGATGTATTAGACTTTCCATAATCCCATCCAGTACCGCAAGGCAAAATTGAAACCTTCACTTCAGACCCGCAGGCTGATATCTACGGAACTGGACAGTCAGTAAGGCCGAATTTAAGCGATATATTTGTTTAAACAGAAATCCCTCATCCACCAGAGTGCTCTATTCCTATGGAACAGCATTGCATAAGCTTACAGTTGATGAGTTAACTCACTTAAAGAGTGCTCAACCCAGAATAGAGGAGCATTGATTATATATACATATATATATATATATATAGAGAGAGAGAGAGAGAGAGAGATAAATGAATGTGTTTTGACACATGTATATGTATATATACATATATATATATATATATATATATATATATATAATAATTGATAATTGTGTCATCCAAAGACAGTTGTTTCGTTCAAATAAGAAGCAGATGCTCTACCCCTACCCTACAGTAGGGTCAGTAGAGCCAAATCATGCGATATATTTACTTACGCATAATTCCCTATCTACCAGAGTGTTCCATTCCAGAGTTGGGAGAGCATCGCTATAGTAGCTTATAGTAGACGAGTGCCATACCTAAGAGTGCTCATCCCCAAAGAAAGGACTGTTATATATATATATATATATATATATATATATATATATATATATATATGTTGGAGTATTTGTAGTACTTTTTGTATGCTTAGTTCAACTATCCTATTTTACATCTGTAAGACCAAGGATTACCATTATCTTCAACTTAAAGCACTCAAAGTAATATGAACTGTTCAAATCTCATCATCAGTGCATCTTTGTCCTTCATCTATACAGTAGCAACATATTGCAATACCATTAAATGATCATCATCAGTCTTGTAACGTCGTTCGTTGGACAAAGACCTTCCCCAGGAATCGCCGCTCCTCTCTATCGTGGACGTCGTGGAGCCAATACTCTCTGAATTAGTCTAGTTCCACTCTCCATCTTGTATTCTGCCGGCCTCAGTTGCATCTGTGAATACTGGGGGTCTATAGTGAGTCGTGATGTCCATCAGTTGTCTGCCATTCTGGCAACATGACCAGTCCATTTTCATTTGAGTTTTTCCAATGGATTCTACGATGTCTTGAACTGTTTTCTCTCTGATATATTGTACTGTCTTGTGATCTGTTCATGTGAGGTTGAGCATAATTCATTCGTGTGCACATTGCATGCTCCTCAGTCTGCGGGTCAGAGGACACTCAAAATATTTCTATGCCATATGAATAAATGGTATATTTATTACCGCAATTTCATCGAATGAGGGGCTTTATAGGAACGCTTTACTCTTGAATGATAGGGGAAACGTGTATATCTTTGACGTTCCAAGAGCAATAATTAGTATATATACATACATATATATATATATATATATATATATATATATATATATATATATATATAGTTAGACAATAGAAACCGCTACGTAATCAACATCTTCTGACAACATGCCATATGGGGGTGATCAATTAAAAAATTGGGAAAAGGGGTGATTAACGAATAAGTTACTTCTCTCTCTCAACAAAAAAGTGGATGCTGCCAGGCACAAACAAACGAACCAATTTAGCATGAACTCTCTTAGTAAATGTTAAGACGATTTTCTTTCTAGACATAATAAAGATATTTTCAACACTCTAGTTCCATTAGTGTAGCCTGAACGCGTGACACATACATAGTCAGCCCAATCTCTTAAAAACTGAAGAAACCTCTACTAACTGACTTGACAGTTTCTCATATATATATATATATATATATATATATATATATATATATATATATATATATATATATATATATATATATATATATATATATGTGTGTGTGTGTCTGTGTGTCTGTGTACATATATTTATACATATGTATATATACATAACACAAGTTTGGTAAAAGGCCTTCTAAAATGTTTCTTTTCATGGTTTACTTGATCTTCCGTGTTCGCAGAATGAGTGAACATAGATCAGTGGTTAAAGTGTGTAAGATTCATCCAAAAGTTATTGGTTGGGCTCTTTTGGTGATATGCTTAGCTCATCCCAAGATCCGAAACCTCAATGACCATGGACAAAAATTGTGAAAGATTCCAAATTATATATATATATATATATATATATATATATATATATATGTATATATATATATATATGTATATATATATATATATATATATATATATATATATATATATATAGTAAATAACTGATGATCCCAACAAGAGGAAATTTATACATTGTACCATAATAACGAAGTATATGTAAAAAGGAGAAAAACACTGAGGAGAATTACATAAATTGCATTGACAGATGTTGCAAAATTATTTTTTTGATAAAGTTTTTTAATGTTTAGTGTTGAAAGCTGTAAAGCTTTATGTATATATATATATATATATATATATATATATATATAGTCATTAAAAAAGTTGTCACTTCAATCACTTGTTCCCCAATATTTGTTGATGTAATTTATGAATTTTTCTACTTTTTAATGCTTTTTTTTTTGTTTTACGCATAATTTGATATTATGGTACTTTGTGTAAATTATCTCCTGTTGGGATCATCAGTTGTATACCATGTAACAGCTCCGAGTATTTAAAAACAAAACAGTTACATCAACATGGCACCCCATCAGTGTTGATAAAATATCACCTCCCTTTCAGCAATGATTTCAATATATAGTTTGTCATACTACATGTAGTTTGAATATATATATATATATATATATATATATATATATATATATATATATATATATATATATATATATATATATTATATATGTGCGTGTGTGTGTGTGTGTGTGTGTGTGTTAAACACTTTCAACATAAATAAGGAATCATGATAAATATCCGTACCTTGCATAAATGAAACATCGTAGCCCGTGCGTATACCAGAACTGGTTATCTAAGAAAAATATTAGTAAAATAATAGATCTTTTATGTAAAATTACCTATTTCAACTATAATTGTATTAATTGCACCGTATTGTCAGGAGCGCACTAATTCTTTTAGTTATGAAAGCTGATACGTTTTTTTCCGAAATTGTGTATATAGAAATACAAGTAGCAGTAAAAAAAAAATACTACTCTGTTGTGAGAATAGCCATGAGAAGATTTAATTCATTTGATTTGATATCTACTTATTTTGTTGTAAACTGATCGAGTGGCCTCATAAAAACTTATAATTTGGGACACCAAATTACGAGATCATCTTTTTTTGCATGACACAACATAAACAAAACGCAGCTTTGGGTCGTCTGCCTCATTGGGTGTCTTTGACGATGTCTTGCATTAAAAAATGAATAAGTCACATTTGATCCTTGAAGAACAGCAAATAATGAATATCGACACGCGCTCAGAACTGATCGAACAACCGTGGCCACCAAAGGTGGCAAAGGGTTGTATCCTTTTCTATATGTTCGCATGTTGTGGGATTTTTTTTTTTTTGTTCCAGCGCTTCTGGTCATATCTTTTTGTCTGCACACTTTGAAATTGGCATCAGTACTCCACTCGTTCTAAAAAAAATTTTTTCATTTTTTTAATTTTGGAAAAAAGTTTTTTTGACCTTTGGGGGCCATATTTTGACGATTTTATTGATAGCATATAAACTTTCCAGTATCTAGATCTTCCTTGGTGTTTTGTTGCTCTATTTTAGATGTTTTCCCGTGAGAAACGCCAGTGATGTCATAATTGGAATTTATTCTGACCATGTTTATTCTTTGATGGAATTTTTCTCGCATAACTACAGTTGTTCTGCAACGCGAGTTGTCTTAAAGATGTCTTTTAACTGGGAGTAAATTTGCTTTGAATTTCAGTGAAAGATTGTTGTTAATTTCAGCGAAGGCAAACTTCTAAATACTATCTGGAATAGTTCCCTCGGAAGATGTAAATGGGGCCTTTTCACCCAATAAGAGACGAAAACTGTTTTTAGGGGTAACTTAATTCTATACCTCAAGCTACAATGCACCCCTTTGGCTACTTATTGGTGACATACAGATAAAATGAATCTGACTTTTGATACCATATACATGGATAGATACATCTGATCATCGATATCTGGTAGAACGCAAATGCAGACTGCTATTATTTTTTTTATTATTCTTTTAAGACTAATATACGAAAAAGAATATGCACCGAGGTCTTGTTATCAGTCACAAAATAAGTTGGCCAAGCTCTTGCTATCCTGGAGTTGAACTAACAAAAGCGTACGGACAAACATTTGGTGAATTAAAGTAGTAGGGAATTTTTAGATGAGTGTGAACGCCGTCGGGCACAAAATAAGTGACAAGCTTAACATAAATTTACATTGTTAATTAAACAACCCTCTAGAAATTCATTTTGGAGGGGAATTTGGAAAAAACAAACTTGCTAAAAATCTGCTCTTTAGCCCTGTTAGTAACCACAGAAAATTTGGTGGTCATACGACCAACTGTTCTTGTGTTTTGCGATCACAGAATGAGGGATATATGGTGATTTATAGTAAAATATTTTGAAAATAACAAAGGCCAAAGTGTTATGTTAAATGAAGGCTACAATTTAAGTATAATCATTTCTTTGACGATTCTAGTAAATAATCCGATGTTCAATAGCTCTGGAAGAGTGAACCACAGTGCGTACAGCATAGTATTTATCTATAAGTTCAGTACTTTGATTTGTAGAGACTAGAAAGTTTATATAGTAAGAAAAGGAACATACAGTCTTACGTTGACTTACACCCGACCGGCTTATGTTTGATTGCAGATACGTCCCCGCAAAAGCTTAAAATCCATTAACTGCGGAAGTCGGCAATTTCAGTCGTTGCAGCTCTATGTCTCAACTGCGGATGATAAACATTTCCCTCGTGTTATTGTTAGCTTACTAAATAGAACGTAGTGTATAAGTCATATTTATTTCAAGTTCGCCAGGCAGGGAAGACGGAAAGTAGTTAAAAGAGCAGAGATCCTACTGAATTGAGCAAATGACTAAGGAAAAGAAAGGTAATGGATGACATTTGTTACATTCTCTCCGGAAAAGTGGAAAGCAGAAAACAGCAATAAACCTGGAAGATATGCCCAATGATCGGCACGTATTCCGCCATACACACTCACATACTTCGTCACTTTCAAAGCTTTGTTTGTACGTAATCCGTATACTTCATTTCCCCCTATAAAGATCGACTTACGTCTAGACAGAGTTACGTCCATACTACAAGAACGTAACATGAACTCAGGTCAAAGCATGGCTGTATTTTTAGAGACCAGAATGGTTATATTGTAAATAAGGGAACACACGGTCATATGTTGATTTACACCAGACCAATTAACGTTTGATCGTAGATTCGTCCCGTAAGAGCTTCAAAACCAATTAATTGTGAAGGACCACAATATTAGTCATTGCAGTTTTGAGGCTGAACTATGGCAGAAGGTTTTTATCTGTATACAGAATAATGTGTATCTTTTTAAATTTTTGGTAAATTATGCAATCTATCGACAGCATGTATGGAATGTGGTACTCAAACATGAATCTATGTGGGTTGGTCTGGAGTCAAAGACACAGTGATAATTGAACAGACCACATGCACCGAATTATTTTGCGAGACTGGACCAAAAACAAAATCGGTAAAAATCTTATTACGCATCCTGATTTTCAAACTAAGATGACCTTCCATACTTGGAATACTGGGACAACATAGTCTCCATTCATCAATTCTGGGAATTGGGCTTAGACTACACAACATTAAGATTAGCCATTAAACACTCTATCTTATACATATACATATAGTCAAACTAAAAAAAATAGAAAAAGTTCATTAATGTGTTTAAAGCTGTAAAGCTTTCTAGACTATATATCTATATATCTATATATGTGTGTGTGTTAGTTATTAAGAAATGGATAGATGTTCCGACAGAGTTGTTATAAATTGCATTATATCATACTGAAATTATATTCGAAAAGATCTCCTGTTATTACACAGTGAATGTATCATTTGACCAACACAAAGTGAATAGGATAAACATTTAAAGAAAATAGGTGTCCTGCAGAAATGGAACCTGCAGCCTATAGGGCAGCCGCTTTTACGAATCGTTGCTTTTACCATTGAGCTAAACACCTGCCGGCAATGCAAAGGCCCAAATAACTGTTTTAATTCCAAATTCTCAT
>OY735234.1:37305318-37320318 GCA_963457665.1 Thysanoteuthis rhombus | reverse complement strand
GATTCAGCCTCGTTCAAAACACTGGCACCGCTGTCCCAGTACGTTAAAGGGACCCGAAAGATATCAACCTCACCAAGTGATGCCCAGTGTGGAGAGCACTGCCTTGTCCACCATAGATTCATCTTCCATTTCGAACCGAAACCAAAGGGGGAGCACCAAGGAAGTAACAAAACAAAATATGAAATTACGGAAGCAATCTTGCAGCACAGGTGTGGCAAAGCTTCAGGCGTTGTAAGCATGACCCCTAGGGTCTTGGAACGCGGTAGCCCTACCCTTCCCGACTATCACTTATTTCACTTTATGCTACTCTGCTTGTTTTGTCAGCGATTCCAATAATGTGAAGACATCGAAAAATTCCTTGGAGAATTCATCTGACGAAAACCGGAATCATTCTTTTACGATGAAATACACAATTTAGGTAAAAGGCGATTTAAGGTAATATAAAGCCAGGGAAAATACTTTTATTACTGAGGAATGATACTATGAATTTATATGGATAAAAGATTTTGCCCCATAAAATACTGGAGACTTTTGCATCAATATTATATAATGGAATATTAAAGGTGCATTAAATCATATTTTTTTAAAGGTGCATTGAAATCATATAAAGCCAGTCAAAAAACTTTTATGACTAAATAACAATGTTATGAATCCAAATGAATAAAATATTTTGCCCAATGAAATAAACAATGTAGTTGAAAGTTGACATAAGGCCATAGTGAGCCAGGAAAAATGCTTTGATGACTATATAATGATGCTATGAATTGTATAGTAATGAAGGATTTTGCTTATAAATGTTGGAGACTTTTAAATCGTCCTAATATGATAGATTAAACAATTTAGCTGAAAGGTGGCGAAAGATCATACAGAGTCAGGTGAAATATTTTAAGCTAACTAAATAAGAATCCTATATTTGTATATGAATAAAAGATTTAGCTCCATGGAAACCTGGATCCTTTTACAGCTATTTTATATCATGGTATACATTAGTGGTTTCGAAACTGGGGTCTGCTGATCCCGGGGGTGTCTGTCAAATAATGCTCAGGGGCCGCAGCAGTTTCCCCTCTAAACTTGACATGGCAAATCTTGTGACATAAAAGCAATATCATTCATTGCACGACAATCATATAAGATAATAATTGTACACAGAACTAAATGATGGATCAGAATTTGAGTAAATGTAATCCATTTTAGATAAATGTGATTTTCAGGGGTCAAAAATTTCTTATTACTGTAGTACATTTGTCACTCTGAAACTAAACGCTAAAGATTTAAAAAATCCTTATATTGAATGGGGTCCTTAGGTTTTCGAAGTTTCGAAGCCATTGGAATACACAATTTAGCTGAAAGTTGGCGTAAGGTCATAGGAAGCCAGAGAATATACTTTGATGACTGAATAATTGGGCTCTGAATAAATATGAAGGAAATTCTGATAATTAAGACAACAATTATGCCAAAAGTGTATTAAACCAGCCTCGTAGCTAAAATGCTCCATGTGACTGAGTGTGTTGGTGTATGTGTGTCTGCACGAAGGTGCACGTGCGTTTATGCGTGAGAATGTGTGTATGTATAGATGTACGTGCGTGTGTGCATCTATACGTGCGTGCATCTGTGCATGTGTGTATATGTATGTGACCGTGGGTGTGTGTATGTGTTTATACGTGTATGTGACCGTGTGTGTGTGTATGTGTCTATATTTGAGTGTGTGTGTGTGTGTTCTGACATGTGTGTATGCGTATGTGTATGTGACAGTGCGTGTGTGTATGTGTTTATATGTGCATGTGACCGTGGGTGTGTGTATGTGTCTATATTTATGTGTGTGTGTATGTGTGTTCAGGCATGCGTGTATGCATATGTGTATGTGTGTGTGCGTGCGTGTATGTGTGTTCGCGTACGCGCAAGTACCCCTCATCGAATAAATCCTCTTATCAGACAAAGCGAAGTTTGTAAGAAAATATGTGAATATTTGGAGTGTATTTTGATAGGTCTATAACTACTTTTATGGAATAAATGTATATAAATCCAATTTTATAAACACACACACACATATATATATATATATATATATATATATGTGTGTGTGTGTGTGTGTATGTGTGTGTGTATGTGTGTGTGTGTGTTTAATGGCTTATATGCATGTGTACTTGCGTGTTTTATTACACAGAAGTTCCATGCCTGTGTGTGTTCTATCTGGGAGTCCAAAAAAGAAATCGAGAGTTTGTACCTACAATGTAGGTTGTATCTCCGACCGTCTATGGACACGTCCCTTTTTCCTTTCCCTTGCTGAAATGTCCCAAACTTACCTCCTTCCCTCCCTGCCATCGTCCTTTCATCTCACCCGATATACCCGGAAAACCATCTAAAAAAAAAAAAACCTTTCCCCATACCAAAACCATCTAGGCTCTTTTGTCACCGTCCTTTTCATTGTCTAAGATACCCTCATAAATCACCTCCACGTACCCACCCTCCAGGGGTATTCGTTTCTGCGCGCTTCTCTTTCTTACTAAGTCTACCTGTTGGCTTCAACTTTGACCACCGCAGTATATTGAGCCCTTCACAAAAAGAAAACATTATTTTGATATATGTGACTATTGACCATCAAAATGAGTTCATCATCATCATCATCATCCCCTCCCTCCCTCTCTCTATCCCTCCCTCCCTTCTCTCTCTCTCTCTCTCTCTCTCTCTCTCTCTCTCTCTCTCTCTCTTTGTACTAGCAGAATGTCTGGTGTTGTTCAGGCTGAAAAGTATCAATAAATGATCCAGAATTGTTGTTAATGAAGGCATATTTAGCATAATAAAACATCACTATTGGATTCCCCATAAAAAGTTATTTATCATTTCATGAGTGGCCTGGCTTTCAACCACATTCATAGCAGTATGGCGTCCAATGCATTCCACACCTTAATTCAATACCCCTGACTACAATGCGGTGTTTAGGGGTAGAAGATGGAAATACATGCAAGCTTTCACAAATATAAATTAAATATAGATCGATAGAAATCTGGTGATTATTACCTGGGTGAGCGCGAACGCAGACCCTACACTATGATTATCAAGTTGCATCCAGATGTTTTGTTGATTTTTCCCATTCTAAGTCAGCTAATTTTCGAGATACCTGATTCGATACTCTGACTAAAATGCACCATTTGGGAGAAGTTTGACATGCATACACGCCCAGTTTATCAAATGTGTATTATATATAGATATACAAGAGTAGATCAATAAATATTCACCTAATCTGATAATCAAGCAGGCAATGTTTTTCTCTACACTCAATTAAACTCCGATTATCATCAAAGACTCCACGGTCAGATAAAGACTGGTACTCTTGCAATGTGACAGAGAACCAACAAAGCTTGTTGGTATCACGAGGTACGGTTAGGGCTTCCTGGGTTAGTGGTAATGATGCTTGGCCCAAAACCATGCCTGATCTCACTGTCATTATCTTTCTCTGTTGCAGCTGTAGCCGTATGAACTTATGTTTTGAGAGATACATAATCAAGCAAATATTTATGAATGTAAAGATTTATTTGTCTCATAAAGACATAAACAGACACCATTATTTGACCAAGATTTGGCAGTTAATAAACCAACAGAGAATACCTGCCCCCCAGTTATCCTTAAATAAATGGAGCTTACGGTCATAAAATATAGTTCACAGCCGTAAAACCCCGAAGTAGGAAATGACTCAATGTTTTATCGTCGTAGGCTCAAGATGGCTAACAAATTAAAAGAATTTTTTAGAAAAAGTATCGATTGTGTCTCAGTTCTTACTCTTTTTCGTGTCTGCAAATTCTTCAACGAAAGACATCCAAATATTTGAATAGCAAATAAGTGATTTGATTTTTATTATGAAGGGAAATAGAAGTTGAAATTTATGAAATGGGTTTTGTTCAAGAATTGGTTTTGTTCATATACATTGCAGTTTTCCCAGAGAAACCCTTTTTTATTTACCTTCGATGTAATATCACATAGACACTGAGAACAAAATTGAACCCCTATCGAAATTAAGTAAATAATGATTCCAACTTGCTTAGTTTTTGTTGAGTAAATAAAAAAAACTAACGATACGATAGTGATAGTTGTTTTAAGCATCCGTGGTCTGAAATCATAAACGTTACTTTGTGTTACACTCATACGCATTTTTGAGCTTCAAACATCACGGAATTTTTCGAAAGTTTGAGCCTATATCCATCAAGAGTTAAATATATAAAGCCTACAACTTTTTTTTTACAATGGTCTAAAAGATACGTCGTGGCAAAGAAGTTGAGCAATTTTTTAAAATAATATGTAGGATATGGACTCTTTGGCATTTATTCGATTTACAGTTTATAAAAAATAGGTCAAATGATCGATAGAAACAGAAGTAAGGAGAGATTAATAGCTGAGTAAGAATAATAAGAGACTGTGAACTAATGTTTCTTCAGTTTTCAAGAGAGGCTGGCTATCTATGTGTCGCGCTTGCAGCTCGCACCAATGAAGATGTAGTCCAAAATTTTAAGCATTCACTTCTTATGTTAAGAAAAAAACGTTCATTTTTTTTAACTACCCACCCCTCAAATATGTTTTTAGTGAGGTTCAATTTGCAATTCAGTTTATGCTATATTAGTCCCTTAATCTGTTCATGGCAGTGTTGCGCTGGGACTATTTTAAATTAAGATTTTTTTCGTGATCTCTACCATGGTTCCCTCCAAGCTGTGCAAATGTGTGTGCGTACACACGTGTTTTGCAGCTAATGCATGAAAGAAAGTAATAAGCTAACAAAAGATTTCAAATCTTGTAGATAGCTGACTGAGTTTTCATTGAGACAATATGGATTCCCCTTGTTGGATTCGAAAGGACGCGCATAACTTTTACCAGAGGAGAAAATTGCACAGCATTAGATTGTTGCACCCACTGACTACAAAATATCAGAGGAACAGTGATCACCACCCAACAAAAGGTGAAAAAGCATTTTATTCATTGACCAGCCTTTTTCTCAAATTTTGGATTGATCACTCCCACACGCAATTCTGCTAAAATAATTGGTCACGGTTTCAATCGAGTGACTATCCATACCTCCTGATAATAATTACTAACGAAGAGAGTGATTGCTAAAAATTATATTAATCATTTCTCAATAGGGTCGACCTAAAGAGTTGCAGAGTCCAATTGGAAACATTTTTCCCGGGGTCCTGATTCTCAGCCAAAGCCTGAAGAATCTTAGAGATATAAATGAAATTTGTTAGAGACTATATATATATATATATCGAATCAGCTGTCTGTGGATGACACAATAATTAATGCTCCTCTATTCAAGGTTGAGTACTCTTTAGGTGAGGTAACTCATACACTGTAAGCTTATGCAATACCTTTTCAAAGGAATAGAGCACTCTGGTGGATGAGGGATTTCTGTGTAAATAAATATACTGACTGCCCAGTTCCGTTGTCCAGAGGTAGTCTGAAGTGAAGGTTTCATTTCTGCCTCGTGGTACTGGATAGGATAATGGAAAGTCTATAGCCACACAAGAGATGTAATACATCGAAACAGCTGTCTGTGGATGACACAATATATATATATATATATATATATATATATATATGTGTGTGTGTGTGTGTGTGTGTGTGTGAGTTGGAGAGCCATCAAAATGTATGCTTCAAGTTTTGGAGAAATAATTTTTGCGCTATCCTCGGATCAATTAGTATTATTTCATTTGCTATCGTTAAGTGTAGGGTCCTTAACAGAATGATACTCAAATATTGTCCATTTCGCATTATGAAAGCACATACAGGATATTTACTGGCTCCATGCTGGTCCTGTTCCTTGAATACAGAAAACGTTTGATACCAAAATTGATATTTCAACGTGTATAATTCGAATTAAATTGTCTCAGTCAGTACGGAATCAGTAGTTTCTGATTAACAGTTGTTTGCCTCCTAGACTGGTTGCCAACTATTGCCAGAGATTCCAGTACACCCTGCCATTTATCCATTGCTGGATGGAGAAAAGATGGATCCATGCTTTTCCCAAGGGCATCAGGGTAAAGTAAGCACAAAGTAAACACGGTTTCTCGATACATCCTTTTCACTAGAAAGTAAAAAGCTCACTGTTGCGTAAAAGATTCATTCATTATAAATGGAAAGAAATAAGTGAATTCATGAAAGAGAAACAAAAGTAAATAGATACATTATATCATTGCTTTGAATAAATCATTCGTTGAATTGTTTTGCATCGCTTATTTCTTTTTATTACACTCTCAGGATTTGAATCAGGACCACGTAGCTGAGTTGTACCAAAATGTTTTTCATAAAACCACATAACATGATGAGCAGTTTATGTTTTGATGGGTACTCTTCTCCCAAGATAAATCTGAGATGGACAGATCTTCCAATGGGTATTTTTTCGATGGGTACATTTCCTGGTGAGCACTTTTCCAGTCACACTCGATAACCAATTCCCAAGTTAAAACCCCATTTGACAAAATCCCCGAAGACAAAATCCCTCCAGTTAAAATATCAAGTAGGAAAAAAAATGTCAAGTGAAAAGATAAAAAAGAAATTGATGACTGTATTCCCTTTTTCACTTTTCTCATTATTCTTACTATCGAGCTGAAACATGGAACCTAACCAAAGGTTTGACTCTCTAACTGAGAACTATGCAACGTGCTCAGAAGAGAATCATGCCAACATCAAATAAAGATATCATTAGAGCGCAATATATCAGTGAGAAAATAGGAGTCCCAGTTATAAAATACATAAGAAAACTCAAGTAGCAATAGGCTTATCATATATCAAGAATGTTGGACAACTGTTGAACGTCACTAGTCATAACGTGAATCCCCAGAGATCACATGCGAAACCGAGGTCGGCAGAATATAAGATGGCGAGACGAATTAGACAAGTCCATAAACTATGGGCTCTGCGACGCCTTTGATAGAGAGGTCTGAAAAATCTTGGGAAAGGTCTATCTCCAATGACGGGAGCTGAAAGACTGTCGCTGCTGCTGCTGTTGCTGATGATGATGATGATGATGATTCGTTTGGCTTCGTATTCTAATCACATATTTTTAGGGCTTGACATTTTTAAGCATACAACAATTTAAGAATAATATGGTCTGGTTTGTTATTCAATAGAAACTGTCTCATAACCGACGTCTTTTGACTGCATACAGTGTTGGGGTTGGTGATCAATTAAAAATGGTGAAAAAAGCATGATCAATGAATAAGTTACTTCTCTCGCTTTTGTTCGACAGTGATCACTAAAAATCTATTCAGGGGCAATTAAAAAAAAGTTTTTCTAGATTTGATAAGGAATAAATGTTGAAAATTTCTGCCCTCTTGCTCCTGTGGTGTAGTCTTTATGCTTGATACATATATAGCCATCCACTTGGAAAACTTGAAAACTGAAGAAACCTATGTCAACTGTTCAGGTTGGCAGCCTCTAAGACCACTGGAATGGATTCCCGTAAAGAAATCAACCCTTTACATTAATATCCTTGATTACGGATTCTCGTGGAGAGCCTCCAAGGATATGAGCCAAACATACGTCAAAGAAGCATTAAAAGCTATTGAAGAACCCATATCTGGAATCATCATCATCATCATCATCAGTCTTTTAGCGTCCATCGGATTTGCCACACTTCTCTATCATGGGCGTCGCGGAGCCAGTACTTCCTGAACTTGTCTAGCTCGTCTCTCCGTCTAATATTCTGCCGGCCTCGGTTGCGCATGTGGTCTCGGGGGATCCATGTCGTGAGTCGTGATGTCCATCGATTGTCTGCCATTCGTGCAACATGGCCAGCCCACCGCCATTTGAGATTTTTAATGGATTCTATGATGTCCCTAACTCTTGTCTTTTCTCGGATGTACTGTGCTGTCTTGTGGTCTTTCCATGTGAGGCCCAGCATAATTCTTTCATGTGCACGTTACATGGTTCTCATTTTACGGGTCTGTCTCTTGGTTAGGTATATCTGGACTAGTGGTTTTGAAACTTTATTGTATGACGACACAGTAAAAAAATGTCTATTTGACTTACGCAGGTTACCAACAGTAAAAATGAAATTAGGCTGAAATATTTCAGTTGTCAATGAACAAAACTTTTATACCTACTTACAGATATACGTACTGATCATTTATTTTCCCTTTCGTCTGTCGCTAAAAAGATAGGGATCTCAAAAAAGTGAGTAGTAAAACGACTAGATCAGCAACTCTGTGGCGGAAGCGGGACAGACAAGTCACTTGTACAGAACACGTTCAAGGTTCGAAATGAATGTTTGAATATTTGAAAAAAAAACCTGTGTGTTAGACTTGGGAGATAACTGCGACCACTATTTTGCCACGGCGCACAGTTAGAAAATCAATTGCCTGGGCCATACGCAAGAAGGGGGCGAAAACTGGGTATTTGCCCTCCCCTGGATCAGGACTTCTCACCAATGGCGATGGTATTTGGAAGTAGGAATCTTATAAAGTGACTGGATATCAAAAAGGTCTCTATGAACAGTGACAGCTCAGGATGAGTCACAGCTTAGGCACTCCCAAGTCCTACACTTGACAGCCAATAACTGGATATATGGTTTAACCCCATTCCACCCAGAATATATCCTTTTGTTCCTATCCTTGGAAAAGTGGCAGCGATTTATATAGCTGAGAGGAAAACCAATAATCTTATTCAGTAAAACTGTCCCCTAAAATGGAAAAGGTAATATGTGTTAGTGTACAATTTTTATAAATATAAAGCCTTACTTATCATAAATGAATGAAATATATTACATCTCAGAGAATTGTTCATTAATTAGGTATAATAATTAGAAGAGGATTGGGACTTTCCGTGTATTATTATTTTTAAGATGGCTTCCTCGTGGATATCCTCTATGAATGTCCAGAAATGGCCACTCTTCAGATAGATAGATAGAATAGATAAAAATGTTTTCTGAGATAGATGGATATAAACAAATTGACATAGATAGATATAGATATAGAGAGAGGAAGAAAGAAAGATGGACACGCATGCGCTCTCAATCAGACACACACACACACACACATACATATATACACACACATATACACATATATATACACATATATATATACATATATACACACACACATATATGTACACATATATATACACATATATATACACACATATATATATACATATATACACACACACATATATGTACACATACATATACATATATACATACTCATATATATATATACACACATATATATATACAAACACACACACACACACATATATATATATATCTATACACACACACACACACACATATATATATATATATATATATATATATATATATATATATATATATATATATATATATATATATATATATATATTCTTAATCCGATTTTAGCAGGAGCTTTGCATCAGAAATAAAAATAAATCTGTTCCAAGTCTGTAATTATTAATGCCGACCAGATTGACTTCGGGACTTTCAAATGAAGAAAGGAAGAGTTGAGCTCTATTTATGGGCACGGACGATAACTTGCGTACGACCCACCGAACCCAGGGCCAGAGTGGTCAACTAAGGATCATTAATCAAAAATTAAGTTTTATGGCCCTAACCCTTTTCTTTTTTTGTTTTGTTTTTTGCTTTTATCAGTCGACCGTGAATCCAACCGACGCCGTCGCTCCATTGATATCCCTTGTCCCAGATTTTTTGGAGGGGATTCTGCTTCTGTGTTTAGGGTCCCCCTGCACCAACTTTTGGTTATTCGGCAAGAAATCTCTGAGGCCCCTACTTGGACAATTTGCAGGTCGATTGATTTGGTGTGACCATTGATGGAGAAGGTAGAGTACGAGCTGTGCTCCAATGATTGATGTCGTTTTTCACCTTTCAAACAATTTATTCAAGGTGAGTTTACCTTTAAAGAAGGGAACACCTACAAAATATCACAGTTGACCTTTGGCCCTTACAATATATACATATGTATGTGCGTGAATGTGTATGTGTATGTGTGTGCGTTTATCACTAGATATTACCAAAAAATTACTTGAATTAAAACAAATTCATCATTCTATATATATATATATATATATATATATATATATATTTATTTATATATATATATATAATATATATATATATATATATATATATATATATATATATATATACATTTTAATACACACTCACACAGCACACGCCACTGATGATGGGAAGAATCCCGAAACATGTATGGACTATTGACATATAAGGATTAATAAACCTTACCACCAAAAACTTCACTCCCGAGTCTGTCTCACTCTCTAAAGTACACATTATATATATATATATATATATATATATATATATATATATATATATATATATATATGAGCATGCGCCTGATGAGGCCCGAAGAGGGCAGAAACATGAGCTAGTTTGTGTAGCGAATCCACATACACACGGAGACATGTACACACATACACACACACACACACACATATTTATATAATGAGCAATGTAACTTTCCAGTTTATTTCTCTCTGTCCCCGACAATGTGCTCTTCCACTTAGAGGTAGCAATTTTGCTTGTAGAAATGTTACCTAACAACCATTTAAAACAATGCACTATTCAGTTTCTTGGCTGAAAAATCATCTCCTGGAAATTCAAATATATCCATATTTGTTTTTTTTCCGGTGGATTAATAAGTATTGGCGCCTAACTAGGAGAATCGAAATAGTATACGCCAGCGAGTTTTCCTTCGACTCAGACCTTGTGGTCCATTACTCTACAGTAGGTGCCTGCAAAGGTGAGTATATTAATATACATTTCAAAGAAGATAAATTTCCGCTCGAAAGAAAAGGCCTATCAAATTTATGAAGTGTGTTTACCTTAAAAACCAGTACACATATATATATATGTGTGTGTGTGTATGCGTGTGTGTGTGTGTGTGTGTACGCGCACACACACACAAACTGCCCCTATTTTTAGCCAAATCAAGCAAGCGGGAAGTCGCCATAAAGCAGAGGGGAGCATTTTATTGCCGGTCATAAAAGTCTAAGGTATTGTCCGTATACCAGTTCCCTGACGACTCATCTGCGTTCGAACCCGCCTTCCTGTAAGAAGGCGTGTTCAAAAAATATTTGATCTTTCATGAACTGAATTGAGAATAATGATTTTTTTATGTTATCTTTAAGAGCCTCAATGTATCAGTTGAAAACCCCTGCAAAAACTCCTGTATATCCAGTGAAACGAAATGTTACAGTTCAATTCCCATTACAAATGACATTGTGCCAGACTAACATAAGCTTAGAAATTTTCAAAATCAGTAATTCGTTGTGGAGCAATAGTTAACAAGTTAGTTCCCTGAGTTAGAACGTCACTGAGTATCTCACACTTGTGTCCTTCTGCCAAACTAAACTAGGATTATAAAAAAACAGTCGACCTTACTTATATATATATATATATATATATATATATATATATATATATATATATATATATATATATATATATATATGTTAAGAAATAAATGTATATGATCTGACATTAACCGTGTAATGACGGGAGAACATTTCAAATAAGAGTTTCTACATAATATGACACAGTTTATAATCATATATATATATATATATATATATATAGCTCCTGACAGTGGACTCTGCTTCTGCGTAGTTCATTTTAATACACACTCACACAGCACACACCACTGATGATGGGAAGAATCCCAAAACATGTATGGACTATTTACCCATAAGGATTAATAAACCTTACCACCAAATACCTCGCTCCCGAGTCTGTCTCACTTTCTACAGTACACATATATATATATATATATATATATATATATATATATATATATATATATATATATATATTCCCGAAACAGGGCTACGCTACAGTTGTTAACGATCTCTGCAATGAAAAATAAAATACATACAGAAATAAATCATATGTATCAAGATCTTGAAATTTTGTAATAAAATATTCATAAGATAACATGTTGAAATAACACTGATCGGGTTAAGTATGAATGTGATTTATTTTATATAGATTATATAATAAAAAGTGAAAATTATTTTTGTTTGCTCTTCATTTTTGTTGTATTAAGAACGAATTATAAGATTCGTCTTATCATCAAGTGGTTAAAACAATTTCCATAATTGTTGCCTCTTGTTACAAATACTCGGGGTGGGCACCAAATCAAACATTTAAATTCTTTACATCAGTGTTTTCGAAACTTTGAAAACTTAAGGACCCTATAAATGAAAACGACCTCTATAGATTAAATATATTATTATGGGCCCCTATTTCTAGCATCCTATGGCAAGCCTTTAGCAGAGCAAGCTCAACCTTCAAAAATAAGAAGATCCCATTAGTCCTAAAAAGAACGGTGTATAACCAATGCATCTTCCCAATAGTCACTGATGGAGCTAAAACATGGAACCTAACCAAGAGACAGATCCGCAAATTGAGAACTATGCAACGTACACATGAAAGAATTATGCTGGGACTCACATGGAGAGACCACAAGACAGCACAGTACATCCGGGGAAAAGACAAGAGTCAGGGACATCATAGAATCCATTAAATGGCACAAATAGCCATGTTGCACGAATGGCAGACAACTGATGGACATCGCGACTCACGACATGGATCCCCCAAGATCATATGCGCACCTGAGACCGGCAGAATATTAGATGGAGAGACGAGCTAGACAAATTCAGAAAGTACTGGCTCTGCGACGCCCATGATAGAGAAGTACGGCGAATCCTGGGGAAGGTCTATGTCCAACGACGGATGTTGAATGACTGATGATGATGATTTCTAGCATTCAGTTCTTGGACTATAATCAATGAACTACAATAACGAACATTTTTCAAGTGGGTTTCATTCAATTTAATTCAAATAAATGTTACAGGTGTCAGTACAATAATTGTATTTTTCGATGTATTGCCATGAGTTTCGAAATGCCGAGTTTTAAGGGAACACTGCTGCGGACCCCAAGTATTATTTGTCAGACACCAAGGGGTCCGTGGATCTCAGTTTCAAAATCACTGCTTCAGATGAAGCATTTTCTCAATCATTATTTTATTACTAGGTTAAATCCATCCCTAATCTGACACGATTATTAACTGACTTTTAATTTGAAATTCACCTGAATAAAGCTAGATCTATGTTAATAATGTTCATCATTGAATCAAGTGCATTGACAAAGGAAAGATATTTAAGCAAAATAAATGCTTTTGTCTTGGTTAGGCTACGAATATGTTGATCAAACAAGGTCGGAGTACAGGAGTAGTACATATTTTTATGAAGTGCTGACATTTTTATGAAGCCTTTCATCTTTTTGAATAAAAATTCTCAACAAGGTGCAAAATTAATTCATTGGCTCAAGATCTGCCGATCACAATAATCGACCTTTTAACATCATTGTTTGTTAATCATGAGATAAACATAAGAAAATTTATGACCTGACTTGGACTAGAAAGGGACATTTCTTTGTACTCTTTTCGAAAGTCACACGTAAGAAAACCGCCTTCTGCCTCGGTGGAATGACATTGATGTGACCTCTCCAAGGTGCAAAGCTGGGCAAAGCGTATGAAGATCCCGGGTATCTTCGTCGGCCGATCGATTGGTGTGAGAATTTAATTCACTCTTAATTTTACGAAATCTTAGCCAAAAATTTTAACTTCTCCAAACACTTTAGATTTACTGGCTTAGCCTTAAAATCGTTCCGGGTTTGTCGTTAGATGGCATTATGAGAGTTTAGTTTTAATTAACTTTATTCAAAAAGGATTTGGCTTCGTCTGGTATCAGGTTTGTTGGAACAATGATTACACAATTTCGTAGGTCGTTCCTTCTGAGTGGTGAGTATTATCTTTGCTGTATATTAGCGACTTTGTGCAAAACTAAGCTATGTTGAGTAAAATAGAAATAACCTCAATGTGTTTTAATTAGAGACTTAGTCAAATAATGTCAATGATGGGGATGGATATTAGGAACTAGGTATATTGTAAGGATGTACCTTGGATTTTGTTCGAGAATCACAGGGGGTGGGGTCCCATCAAGTGACCCCGTGCAGCTGAGACTTATGGAGTAGGATGAGTTTCTTTGCGAAGGTGGGTAATTTGGGAGGGCCTTTTTGAGACATATAAGAAGCCTGGAAATGTTGAAGGTATACACCGTACCCCAGGGCACCTCTCAATTTCCACAACTGAATAATGTGAAACGTTACAACAGTACAAGGAGTCCAAAAGTGAACACTCACGCACAAATTGAACACACTCCCAACATCCGTCATAAATAGAACACTCAGATTTACACACACACGCACACACACAAATTGATCTCGAACCCCTACATTTGTCACACATTCACGCATATGCACGCATGCACACACGCACGCACAAATTAAATTCCACCCCCTTCACCCATCACAAATTGATCATACACACACTCAAATACGCGTGCCTCAGGCGCGGGAAATTAACGACATAAATGCCCGCCATTTTCCTTTTCACTTGTTTGATAGAATAAATCGCAAATGTTACACAAAGAGCGGAAAATTGTTAGATTAGCGATAAGCGTCTAGATAAGCATCCAAGTACAATGTTAACGGCCGTAACAGAATAAGTGATTAGCGGTCTCTTTTCATCCTGCCGACCACGTAAGTATCGGTGATACCCTAATGAAGGTGGTCGGAATTAACCGGCGGGTACAGGAGTGGCCCCACCCCACGGCAAGTCAGGGTTAGAAATGAAAGGTATACAAGGCTTTCATGTAGCCGACACTAACAGGTTTCTAAGTGTTTACATTGTGTAGGAGCGACTTCTGAGCCGGACTCAACCTTCAAAGAAAAGGTTGATTTGTTCTCTTTTTAAATGCAGTCCCCAACAAAAAATTACTATGTGTGTGTGTGTGTGTGCGCGCGCTTGTGCGTGTAATTGATTGGACCCGGTCAAGATTAACAGTTGTGTTGAAAATTACTGCAGGTGAGGTACTTATGGGAAAGTGGTTCGTACTGATGCTGTCCCCTGCATTCTCTTTCTCTCTCTCTTACT
>OY735234.1:37283554-37305118 GCA_963457665.1 Thysanoteuthis rhombus | reverse complement strand
GCCTTTCTTTCACAACGAATTATACACCTAAAGAAGGCTGTAGAATGGATCAGCCGAAAAGTTATTTTTGATTATCATTGACTTGTACTTAGCTTGGTACGATATAATGTCACTTGTAATCAAATGCTTTGAACTGAAATTGATTGGGGTAGCAGTTTTGAAACTTGGGTCTGCGGATCACTGTGGGTCCGTCAAATAGTGCCCGGGGCCTGCAACAGTGTTCCCTCTGAACCTGATATTGCTAAATCTTGTGAACAGCAATAACACAATTATTGCATATAGACCGATACCATATATTCGAATTCGAATGAATGTAATCCGTTTTAAAAAGATATGATTTTAAGGTAAAAAATGTTTGTTTTCTCACTGTAGTACCAAAAACTGAATGCTAGAAATACCCCATCCCTGAACATTTCCTTTTTTTGAAGAAGTCTTTAGTTTTCAAATTTTTGAAACCACCGGATTAGTGTCTTGTTTGAAATGTTATAAAATATGAAGAAATAATAATAATAATAATGATGATAATAATAATAATAATAATAATAATAATAATAATAATAATAATAATAATAATAATAATAATTTGTTTTAGATTTAATCAAGTAGCTGGGGTCAGTAAACATTTTAGGTGGCAGGTCTTTGTGTCTTGTGGGCCAAAGCAAATAAAAAAAATGAAACAATGATAATATAAGCCAATGAAAACAGCAATTTTTTCTTCAATTATTTATGTTTTTCATTATTGGAGTCTATACTTATACAACCGCCCAAGTACTATCAATCAATGAGAACTGTTAACTCATTTTCTGGGGGAAAAAATATTGTCAAATTATGGTTCAGATTTTGTGTATATTGATAGAATAGCAGGAATGTTTAGCGTTGAAACATTTTTAGCGATAAGACATCGTTACGTTTGAGGCCATCATAAAAATGAAACTTGTTACATTTTTAAGTTCTGAATTCTATTCTTCACTAGCCAAAGATGGACGAAGAAAATAAATATTTTTCATATGCGACGTCAAATATTCAGTCAGTCAGATTTATCCCGTGAGCTGTAGTTAGTCGAACTCTGAAGTAGATCATAATCATATCAAAAGTCTTTCGGTGGTACAACATTTAAACACCAGAATTCGTGGGTGCATAACAAAATCATGAAAACGTTGAACACAAACTTCAGAATTTGTTTGTTTTCGTTATTGCTTTTACCGTTGAAATTAATCCTGAATGCTTTTTCGACTGACACTTCACAAAAAAAATTCGACAGAAAAGGTTTAAATATATGTATGCTGTGTGTGAGTGGTTGGAATAAACTTAAATTGTTGTTGGACACGATGAAAAAAAAAAGACCATCTACTGTAAATTACGAACGTGATGACCAGAGATCGAACACACTTAAAAATGGTGTTCATTTAAAACAGTTTATATAAACGATTACAAGAAGAAATGTGTTGATTGATTCTGCCTTCCAGTCTTGGGGACGAGCGACCTAAATACCGAGCATCAAATCGGCACGCGAATTCATGTGTTAATAGACTTCATTGTGTGATATCGTCATCATCATCATCAGTCTTTTAACGTCTGTCGTTAGACATAGACCTTCCCCAGGATTCGCCACACTTCTCTATTATGGGCGTCACACAACCAGTATTTTCTGAATTTGTCCAGTTCATCTCTCCATCTTGTGTTCTGTCGTTCTCAGTTTCTCATGTGATCTCTGGATATTCACGTTGTGAGTCATGATGTCCATCGGTTGTCTTTCATTCTTGCAACATGGTCTGCCCATTGCCATTCAAGTTTTTTTTTTATAGATTCTATGATGTCTCTGACTCCTGTTTTCTTCCTTATATACTGTGCTATCTTGTAATCTCTCCATGTGAGGTTGAGCATGATTCTCTTATGCGCAAGCTGCATGATTCTCAGTTTGTTGGTCTGTCTCTTGGTAAGATTCAATGTTTCAGCTCCATAGGTGACTATCGGGAGAATGCATTGGTTGTATACTCTTCTTTTCGGGCATCAAATCGGCACGCGAATTCATGTGTTGATAGACTTCATTGTGTGATAGGAATGCAATAAAAGCGACAATAGAAACAAATTAAAAATTAGTTTTTCAACTTTTTATCAATACTACAAAGCATCCGTTATCACGGCAGTGATTATCATCTTAGTATGCTAGGAAAACCATTTCTGTAAATATTTCCTATCGGAATTAGAAATAACCAATAAGATCGGACTCTCAAACCATACATCTTTGGAATGGAGCAAGTGACACTTGTTCCGTTGAAAGCCCTGGAAGAATCTGTAGAACTTTTCGCAGTCAATCCTGGAACTAACACAGTTTCTCGGATTTCTTCAACGATCATTTGGAATTGGCTTTTTTGAATTGCTAAAAGTGGTTAGATTTTTCAAAATATGGCTGAAATTGGGTATTCAATTTCCTGGTAACAGTATACTCTCCAAAAACAAAGGCTCCAAATGGTATAAATATACAACGTATTGATAAGATATTAACGTTCACAAATAACGTTATTCTCGAGCTAACGATACCATTCTTCATATGTACGTAAAAAAAGCCTTATTATATATATATATATATATATATATATGCTTAACCTCACTGTTTCCTCTGTGAAAAAATATTGTCTCCACCTCCGAAATTGAATTGAAATATTTTGATTTTAAAGCGTTGTTAAAATTTTGAAATATTTTTAATTTTGAAACAATATTTTAACAAACACTCTTACTTCGACTCGGCATGTTCTTGGGGGTTTTTTCCACATCGTTTAAAAAAACCTGTTTGTTTTTTTGTTTATTTATTATTCTGCTTGATTTCTACACGATTTATTTTTTCCAGCTTTTTGAATTAATTGAAAAAAGACTTTAATAGTGTACATTTTGAGACCTATCAACAATCACGGTCACCAATAACTAAAAGTTTTGTCATGTTTAATCTAACCAAGGACTTTTAGTCACGCTTGGCTCTTTAAGGGATGAAATTTTGTCCGGGGAAATTTTTGTCCGGTGCCCTTTTCGTCCCACGACTTACCTGTATACGCCTGGTTGCCATATATAGTCGGTCTCACAGATTCTGATTGTCTGTTGAAGCTGATTTTACACCACTGAACTCATGACAGTCTGAGTGAAAGTTGAGATAAAAACAACTTAAAATTAAGTTGAAGGTAAAAAATCAATAAAATAATGGTTTACAATACTTCATCAAATAAGAAGTATAAATAATGAAAATTTCTTTATTAAGGGTACATTCAAGTTGAGCTGCGTCTGAGATAAAGCACTCGGTAACGTCTCGTAGCAAACATCTTTTTATTTTTTATTTCTTTATTTTTCTTCTCCGAAAGTGAAAATAAATAAAGTAATCCTTAAATTACCAAAAAATGAATGAAGTTCAAGGAACTAATTCCAGGATACTTGCTATACCCATAATTACAAACCTTAAATCTTTTAGCTTATCAACTTTTGTGGATGTAGGTATCCGTCGTAATTACAAAGGGGTGTAATCTACCTGTCTTGATCAATCTATTGAAACGTCTTGTGAAGACTTGGTTCGTCTAATTTATAACGAGAAACTAAACGGGCCAAGGCCAAGGTTTACGACTTGGACACTCAATGCCGCTAGACTATCAAAATAAAAAATAAATTGAAAAAAAATACATCCGAAGCTGGAATTGCCTATGATGGTAGCTGCGTGGTTGAAATCTTGAGTCGAAGTCACAGATATCCAAAGTTCAAGCATTAGTGTCAGTAATGCCTTGAATATTATTTGGTTTTTATTGATGAAATGTTTTTTTGAACAACCGTTGTCGTGTTTGTGTGTTTGTGTGTTCCTATGCTCTTGGCCATACCGTTTTGTCTACAGACTAGAAAATTGTCATCAGAACTTCACTTGATCCTTTCTAAAAAAAATTTTTTTCGAACTTTTGGAGGACCTTATTTTGCTGGGTCTCCAGAATCTTGCTGTTTCTAGACATCTTTTTTTTTTGCTTTATTTTAGATGTTTTCCAGTGGAAAACTCCATTGATGTCATAAATAGAATTTATTCTGACCATATTTATTCTTCGATTGATTTCTTTTCACATGACTTCAAATTTTGACGCTACGGTTGTTCAATTATTTAGTGGCTACGGTTGTTCCAATGTTGATAATTCCCTTCAAACTTTCCTCTTGCGACCAGGAAAGTGATAATTAGAAATTTATTAATTTTCAATTAGACAACTGGAAAGTTTACGTATTTTTAATCTCAAAGTAAAAAACACGATTACATATGAATTATCACTGTCCTGGTCACAAAAGCATAGTTTGAAGGGAATAATAGCCATCTTATATCTTTTACATGAAAGCAATCAAAAAATGACTCCTATTGCCCAGGAACGGAATTTTGTATCGCTCAGAGCCAAAAGACCGACGAATTTACAACGCCAACAATACTACTTCTATACACCAAAATGAGACATAATGCAGTCTCAAAGTCTCCAGAAAGTACTCGAACCGTTGTAGGCTGTTTCATCATTAAGAACAGATTTGGGCTTCCCTCAGAACCTTTTTTTTAGGTTTATGAATAACTCTGACCCTAACTCAACCCTCGAAAATATTAAGCTTTAAAAATCTATTATTAGAATATGAGGCCTGGTAAACATTTTTCCTTCGGTAAGAATGGTAGAGAAGTTGGAAAGATTGATTGTCACCAACTACTTAGATTGGAGACCGTCAACACAAACTGTCAACATAGGTTTCTTTGATTTTTTTAGTGGTTCCGGCTGGCTGACCGGTTGACTGGCTGGCTGGCTGGCTAGCTGGCTGACTATGTATGTAAATACGTATAATGCATCCCAACGGAGGTAAAAGGTTGAAAATTTCAACAATTATTTTTTAGTATGCCTTGAAAAAAAATCTGGGGTTTTTTTTTTGTTTTGTTTTTTTTTGAAAATCCCTCTCTTAATAGGTTTTTCGTGTTGTTTTTAATATACAATGTAAGTTTACGTTAAATTGATCCCATAGTTGTGCCCGATCGTTTTCTGAAAATTCAGGCATATTTTTTTTAGTGATCACTGCCAAACAAAAGGCGAGAGATGTAATTTATCCATTGACCCCCCTTTATTTGCGTAAGGTTACCAGCACAGGAAACAGAATCGGCGGATCGAGTTTATGTCCACTTCATATTAATGCCCATGGGAAAGGTATGAATCTATTTCTCTCGTTAGCTATGGGGAAAATGCTGGACAATTTGAACTCTTAAGCATTGCAGTGCGTTCCATCTGAAGGAAAGTTACTGAGACCAAGTCGCCATAGCTAGCCCCAAATCCGATTAAAGGAAGAATAGGTGTGGACCTAGCAACTCCACTTCATCATCAGTCTTTCAACGTCCGTCGTTGGATACAGACCTTCCCCAAGATTCGACACAATTCCCTATCATGGGCATCGCGGAGCCAGTATTTCCTGAATTTGTCAAGTTCATCCCTCCATCTTGTGTTCTGTCGGCCTCGGTTTCTTATGTGATCTCTGGGGATCCATGATGTGAGACGTGATGTCCATCGGTTGTCTTTCATTCTTGCAACATGGCCTGCCCATTGCCATTTGAGTTTTTTTAATAGTTTCTATGATGTCACGAACACCCGTTTTCTTCCTTATATACTGTGCTGTCTTGTGATCTCTCCATGTAAGGTTGAGCATAATTCTTTCATGCACACGTTGCATACTTCTCAGTTTGCAGGCCTGTCTCTTGGTTAGGTTCCATGTTTTAGCTCCATAAGTGACTATCGGGAGAATGCATTGGTTGTATACTCTTCTTTTTAGGATTATTGGGATCATCTGGTTTTTGAAAGTTGAGCTTTCTCTGCCGAAGGCTTGCCATCCCAAAGCGATTCTTTGCTTGATTTCTTCCTCTTTTGAGGATCTCAGTGAGATTCGTTGTCCTAGGTAGTTGTGGTGGTCTACCTTGCCGAGTTTCGCATCTTCTATCTTGACAGTTATGTTCTTATTCTCAACAGGATTATTGCACAACTCCACTTACATGCTACTAAAACCAGGACAGATTGGTTGCATCCATCTGCTCCATAAGGAAACTATGAGAATTTCTTCTTTTAAATCGTAAAACAAGCGTCCATCCTAATGTGGCTGGTACCATGAGGTGTTTCAAGGCTGGTTCAAACTTCAAAAAGTGAGCAGGGCCAGTCTGCCACGAAACCAGCATTCGAAATTCTGATTTTACCAGGACTTGAACACTGTCCCCTGACATCGTTACTCAAATACCTTTCTTTAATAGCAACGAAGTATTGAATACGTGGCTATGTTACATAAGTATTTAAGTCACCTAAAGAGAACTAAAGCTTAGTTATACTGACATAGTAACTTTAGCAAGGAGTCCATTGAGGATCAAGTTCACTGCCATAACTTGGTGGCACGACATTAAAGCAGGCTTTCTTTTTTTTCTTGTTCTCACTTCATACATGACTGGTGCCTGTCAGGTTTGACAATGGGAGCAACAGCTTTTTCAAGATAATGAGGCTATGCGGTAAGTGGTGTATATGTGAGTGTGTATGCATGCATGCATATATATATATATATATATATATATATATATATATATATATACATAATTATAAATAGCGTTATATCATATTGAAACTCTACTTGAAATGATCGTTATCCCTTGAATGTATCTGGCGTGAACAATGTAAATTACAGAAAATAGTACAGCTCTATTTCCTCATTATATATATATATATATATATATATATATATATATATATATATATATATATATATATATGTGTGCATGTGTGTGTGTGTATTTGAAATTTATGTTATATGTAAAATGAATTATTTGCAAATCAATGAAGCACAAGTTTTATATAATATGCTTACAAATATATCGATCAATCTTAATATCCTCTATCCAGATGTTTTTCTGTCACATACGTACACCTTATCTCACTCTCTCCCTCCCTCTCTCTCTCTCTCTCTCTCTCTCTCTATATATATATATATATATATATATATATATATATATAAACAGAGAGAGAAAGAGAGTATTCGAACGAACAGACGTTTTGCTTCTCGACGCTCAGTTTTAAAACAGGAACATTTCGCAGGCAGAAGCAATTTTTTTGCGATCAACATTGCAAGGTATGCACTTAGTCAGGTTTTGCGGTTCTGAATGCTAAATCTCAGAAGAAAGTTTGAAAAGACAAACTCATTGCTGTAAGGAAGAGTCACCAAACTAGTAAGTTTGGAACCCCCATCCTGATCAAAATCCGTAATGACCCCCTCGATCTTTGCCAAAAAAAGATAATCCATCCATCTCTGTCTATTTTCATTCATCTATCTATCTATCCCTCTCAGTCCATTATCTATTTATCTATCTATGCCGATCAGTATTTATCTTGATATCTATCTATCTCTGCCTTTTTCTTTCTTTCTTTCTTTCTTTCTTTCTTTCTTTCTTTCTATCTAAGCGTGTTTATCTCAGTCCGAATATCTCCATCAATCTCAGCCTGTTCATTTCTATCTATCTATCCATCTATCTATCTCAGTCGGTCCATATCTATCTATCTATCTATGTATCTATCAAT
This sequence comes from Thysanoteuthis rhombus, assembly GCA_963457665.1. Lineage (NCBI taxonomy): Eukaryota > Metazoa > Mollusca > Cephalopoda > Oegopsida > Thysanoteuthidae > Thysanoteuthis > Thysanoteuthis major. The sequence continues at coordinate 37,297,538 of OY735234.1, read as the reverse complement.
CTATGCTTATCCGAATCTATCTATCTATTCATCTATTCATCTATCTATCTCTGTCCGAATCTCTCTTTCTATCCCAGCCTATTCATTTCTATCTATTTATCTATCCAGCTATCTATCTATCTATCTATCTATGCTTATCCGAATCTATCTATCTATTCATCTATTCATCTATCTATCTATCTCTATCCGAATCTCTCTTTCTATCCCAGCCTATTCATTTCTATCTATCTATCTATCTATCTATCTATCTATCTATCTATCTATCTTCGAGAATCACTTTCTACCGATCAATCAGTCTAAGTTTCTTCGAATCCCTCACCTATACCATCGATCTTTGAAAAAAGATAACAAAATCACTTATTGAGAAATACACTTTTTGACTCTTTGAAACTCACCAGAACGTCTGCCATAATCGGTGCGAAGTTCCCAACGAACTCGGTTCCATTTAGCGTGGGTGTGAAACATAGACAGATGGACGAAGGATGTTATTGGAAAAACTTTCAGCCAGGATTTACAAAAGCGAATACCGAAATCAGAAAATAGATTATCTATGTAGATATATAAGCTTTATATATATATATATATACATATATATATATATATATATATATGTGTGTGTGTGTGTGTGTGTGTGTGTGTGTGTGTATGTATGTGTGTGTGTATACTAACGTTGCTTATTTATATATATATACATATATGTATATATTCATATATTAACGTCGCTTATATATATATGTGTGTGTGTGTGTGTGTGTGTGTGTGTGTGTGTGTGTGTGTGTGTGTCTTCCTGCTCTTCAAAAGTTAGCTTGACGCTACTCTTTCGCTTTTACGAAAAGAGGGCGGAAATTGAGAATGGTGTCCATAAGAGAACAGGCGCGTGAGATGAACTTCTGAGAAATCGCACCACACCAAGTGACCAAGATAGATAGATAGATAGATAGATAGATAGATAGATATTGAAATAGATAGATGAATACACATAGAGAGAAAGAACGAAAGGAAGGAAGGAAGAAAGATAGAGAGAAAGAAAGAGAGAAAAAAAGAACGCGCCTTACATTTAGAGGAGAGAAAAAAAGAAAATAAGGAATAATTATTTTAGGGATGAACAAATGAGAAAAAAAAGAAAGAAAATAAAGAAGATCCCAAAATGAAAGTAAGTGAGAGCGGAAGAAAGCGAGAAGCAGAGAAAGGGAGAATGGAAGGTAGTGAAGAATAGAAAGAAAAAAAGGAAGACCCAAATAAAAGAGAGAGAGAGAGAGAGAGAGAGAGAGAGAGAGAGGTGAGAAGGTGAGAAAGTGTGTCGGAGAAAAACAGAAAAAAAGTTCAAGAAGGAAAATTACAAAAACAAAAAAACAGAAAAAAATCGCGAAAACAGCAGAATCGTTGGGCTGTTGAACTACCCAGTTCGGCGCCTTTCATCTTCGACCGACTGCGACACCCCCTCCCCCCGCCTGTTCAGCACCCTGGACCTGAATCCCAACCACCCATCACTCCAGACGCCATCTTTTTCCTTCTCTTTATTACGCGGGAATCTCCCCACCAATCCTTACCCTATTTTCAACATTCTCCCTCAACCTCATTTACTCAGGGTTTCTCTCACCGTTCCCTTTTTTTCCTTCTCTGACCCCACCCTACAACCCGTGTCCTATGCCTTACCCCATACGCTTATGACCTCAACTTACACCGACCCCACCACCCTCCCCTTTTTTTTCTTTTTTTTTACTCTTTCGCGCTTTTCAACTAGCGAGGGCGTAGAGGGTGATTGAGTAAGAGAAAGGAGTGATAGAAAGCGGAGATACAGGAAGGAAAGGAAGGGAGACAGAGAGAGAGAGAGAGAGAGACAGAGAGGGGGAGAAAGAAAGGAAAAAAGAAAGGAAGAGACAGAGAGAGAAAAAAAATAAAACTAAAAGAATTGACGAAAGAATAGGAAATGGAAAGGAAGAAAGAAAGAAAGAATAAGGGAAAAGGGGATGAAACAAGAGCAGGTAAAAGAAAGAAAGAAAGAAAGAAAGAAAGAAAGAAAGAAAGAAAGAGTTCAAAGAGAAAAAAGAATATTGGGGGAAACGGAAAAGAGAGAATGGAAGAAAATTTAGGAATTAGAAATGAAGACATAGAGACAGAAAAGAAAGGAAGAAACAAATAAACAAACAAACAAACAAACAATAAAGGAGAAGGGAATGAAGAAAAAAGTGGGAAATAGAAAGAAAGATAGAACATCGGGGGAAAGAGATAAAATGAACGAATGAAAGAGTGAGAAATAGACAGGAAGAAAATGAGGGAAAGAAAGGAAAAGGGAAAACGTGAATGGATGAAAAGTGAAATATAAAGAGAAAAAGAAAGAAACGAGGAAAAGGAAAATGAATCAATAGAAGCAAGACAGACGTACATTTACAAGAAAAACAGACACAACACAATCTTCCTTATTCATCCATCAGGCTCTCTAAGAGACCTGGCTTATAAATGAATATATGAGAATATAAGCTTGATACGAGAGATACTTGTGTATTTTCCACCACATGCTGGTGTTCGATGTTCGATTCAAGGTAAAAGTCAATATTCTAAAGGGGGTAGGCCTTTTCTTCTTGGGAGATCAGCGCATCACAGTCTTCCCTCGTCTCAGTGCCACATTGAGCCTAGCTTACCAGAAACGAACATTCGTGGAGGCTGAGTTGATCTACGGTTGCCACACATCCGTTTTTCATTCAGATCTCGCAATGTTCATCCAGGAGGAATTCTTCAATTCTTCAAAAGTCCGGAATTTCAGCTTCTATCGTTTTCTGCACGAATCACACGTGCACACACACACGTGCGCATTCACACACACTCGCAAATGATTCTCTAATAACGAGAGAGTGGGAGAGAGAGAGAGAGAGAGAGAGAGGGCCAGAGACAGGGGTGTACGCTGTTGTTAGCTGAGCATTTTTAGGGCTTGCATGCTGTGCTATGTACTGTTTTTTCTTATTCTGCAGCCATGCGCATTACTTTCTTTCATATTGCTAAAATGTTGAAAGTATACAATTTTAATGGCCTTTTTTTTACAATGGGGCATTTGTTTTTCTTGCTTTGAATTTTACCATTTCATCAGTTTCCAACCAAGATTCAACCGCTGTCGCTATAATATTTATGTGCGTTGATAGCTATGGCGGAGATCAAGGACGTCCTCTTTATGGATGTGAAGACATGGGAGTTTGGCACAAGGCCAATTGCGTGGGAGAGAAAGATAATGTAGCGCCCAACTACCAGTGGGTGAAAGCAACCAACCTTCAGAATTATTACTTGATCTGGACTCGAATACAGTTACTCTTTTACCTGGGTCGGATCACCGACCATGGATTTGGATGGTAAAGCTCTTCATAAATGAATATAAAATTATTTACTCAACTCCTGTTCAACGGGTTTCAAATCCAGTCAATTCTATAAAAAATTGTGACTATTGTTTGATTTTTCCCCTGTCTACCGCCGCCTGAATATGCTGTGTCATTATAGAGTGAATAAAAATCATGTATTTGTTAGTTAAATTCTCCCAACGTACTTACGATTTATGTCCGGAAAGTATCCAGTCATCTGATATTAGCGAAAAAAAAAAAAGGGTAGCATACCTAGGGCAATGGCGTCTTAGTCCTCTTCAATGTATCCCCCTTAGGAGCTCACACACTTATCCCTTCCGCTTTTCAAAAATCCCTTCTCTGGGTCGCCTCAGCTGTCTCGTCACGTTCTCCATTAGCTCTTTTACAGCCCAAAAAATCTTTGAAATAAAGCCATAAATCACAGGGGAGTCAAATCTGGATTAGAGTGGGGCTGATAGATTTGGGCAATGCGATGTTTTGCAAAAAAATTCGTACAAGACGTGAAGAATTGACAGGCTCAGTTATTGTGAATGTAACGATCACACAGTACTCAAGCTCACTCAATGGCATCTTGTTGCCTGTTCTCAAACACAAAGGTTTTCACTGATTGATTGTCGAGTGACATCAAGGCTGTGCAACCGGTTCTAGAGATTATCAAAATGGCAGGTTACTTCTTACGTATGATAGTGGAAATCCTTCATCTAAAAAAAAATTGAGGGACAATACAATAAAACAAACAAGCGAAAACAATTCCAAGCTATTCTCGAAAAAAAAAAAAGAGATCAACTTTCACTAGCAACTTGAACGCAATTACGTTATTTATTTTTTGGTTTGTTGAATTATGACGGGGGAGACTTGATTTTTACTTGAACTCGACTTTTACACGAGTATATATGGTTTCGTATTCTCAAATATTTGCAGTTGTCTATTAAGCTTTGCTTATTCTCGTACACATTTTTCGGCTTGAGTAAAATCATGTTCGTTTCAAAAACATAGATATATGGAATGTACTCGTCATACTGTATGCGTATGAATCGTGTCATACCTAACATCCCCTCCCTCTCCCATCTCTCCCTCTCTCTCTCTCTCTCACGCACACATTAAATTTCTGTTCTCGCTTTCAATCATGGCTTCTTTTGTTGTAATTATTCAATAAGTTTAACAAATAAATTGCTGAAGATTAGGATTATCAAACTTACTCATATTTCAAATATTAATTATTTCATTATCACCAATATTTTTCTCACTTACTTTTTATTGATTGATTTAGTTGTGGTGAAGTCAGCAGGACCTTGCGACTCAGTGTGGGTCGCAACCCGTCCTTTGAAGAACCCAGGCTTAGAGTACCTGCTGTTCCTAAGTATATATCCATCTACAAATAGATCAGACTCATCAATGCTTGACATCAGCGAACGCTCTCCGCGGGACTTGACCGTAAGTTCATTTTTAAATATTTGTATATATGAGACTGGATGAAATTAGTAAAGAACTGCATCATTCACAGGTGTAATAATTAACAATGTGCATTTGTCGTCTGTCACGCTTACGTCAATATTGGCGTCTGGTGACTTAGCAAAAATAGAATTTTATGGTACGTCAAACTTGATAAATTAAATCTTCATTTAATTTTATCTTTACATTAGTTTGATATTCAGGAAATATTGAACGTAAACAAGACAATGCCACGCAGTATAATGTTTTCAACATTTTACAAGTACTATTCAATTGCAAAATTACTTCATTATTGCTGTCATTTTGGGGGTAAGATGGTTAATAATGATTTTGACTACAATAATTTTTAGTTGGCTTTCATCACAACTTAACGCAGCCCGTCGATCTACGGCCATGAGTGAGCATCGCAGATCTGAAATAACGAATAAGCACTCGACGAGATTCGAACTCATTTCCCTTTTGGCTTAAGAGGCCTGATGAACACCAAGCTGCTATTAACAACCTGACCCCAAGAACAACACGGCTTGACCGAAGATCAAATCTGACCTTTAAACGTACTCTCCATTCTGATCCCTCCGGCACCATGCTTGTTGTTGTTTCTGCACTGGTGGCATCAGTGAAGCAATTATCTTTCGTTATTTTTGTTTTTGTTGAATAGAATGTATGTTTGGGAAGGATGTAGGTGCATCAATAAGTATGCAGCCAAATTATTTAGTTTACCCTGATGATATTCATTTTCCAACTGAATCTCCTTACTTGTTGATGCACTTAATTCAGTGTAGCCTTGCAAGCATTTTATGAAGAGAGATGTAAACGTAGAAGACAACATTAAACGATTCGACTCATGCCGTATCCACGGGATTAGAAAAAGTTTACGGTGTCTACAATGGTTTAGAGGACAATCGTAAGAAAAAACAGTACGTAGTGTTCTGTTCGATTTAGTATGTTTTTTTAAATCTCATTCCTCCTTTTTCTTCTTTCTTCGCTATTTATTCTTTTTCTCCTACTTGCCCTTCTTTACTTTTCTTTTTGTTTCCTTTCTTCATTTTCCAATTTCTTCTTCTTCTTCTTCTTCTTCTTCTTCTTCTTCTTCTTCTTCTTCTTCTTCTTCTTCTTCTTCTTCGTCTTCTAATAATAATAATAATAATAATAATAATAATAATAATAACAACGATGAAAATAATTCTTCTTCTTCGGTTTTTCTTTCTTAGCAATTCATTCTTTTTCTCCTACTTCTTTTTCACCTACTTACCCTCTTTTTCTTTTTCTTTTTCTTTTTCTTCTTCTTCTTCTTCTTCTTCTTCTTCTTCTTCTAATTATAATGATAATAATAATAATAATTCTTTTTCTTTTTCTTTCTTCGCCACTCGTTCTTTTTCTCCAACTACTTTTTCACCTATTTTCCCCTTCTTCTTCTTCTTCTTCTTCTTCTTCTTCTTCTTCTTCTTCTTCTTCTTCTTCTTCTTCTTCTTCTTCTTCTTCTTCTTCTTCTTCTAATTATAATGATAATAATAATAATAATTCTTTTTCTTTTTCTTTCTTCGCCACTCGTTCTTTTTCTCCAACTACTTTTTCACCTATTTTCCCCTTCTTCTTCTTCTTCTTCTTCTTCTTCTTCTTCTTCTTCTTCTTCTTCTTCTTCTTCTTCTTCTTCTAATTATAATGATAATAATAATAATTCTTTTTCTTTTTCTTTCTTCGCCACTCGTTCTTTTTCTCCAACTACTTTTTCACCTATTTTCCCCTTCTTCTTCTTCTTCTTCTTCTTCTTCTTCTTCTTCTTCTTCTTCTTCTTCTTCTTCTTCTACTAATGATAATAGTAATAATGATAATATTAATTCTACCTTCAACTAACGCCAAAAGTGAGCACATGAATTCGGGAGGGTGTGTGTCCCCGGAAGTATGTACAGACAAGAAATTTTATCTAATTTCATCAAATCTCAATAAATCATCATTTGCTTTCCTGTGTTGTTATATTCGAAGGTCCTCCCCGAGCAATGCTCAGTATCACTGCTAGTATATATATATATATATATATATATATATATATATATATATATATATATATATATGTGTGTGTGTGTGTGTGTGTGTGTGTGTGTGTGTGTGTGTATATATATGTATATTGAATGATTCATAAATCTGTTCAGATCCATTTGTGTATGGGAGCTTGTTTAATAGCCGTATGAATTCAAGCAGCTAACGATTTGAGAATCAACTTCACCAGAATTCTTCAGTTGGAAGAAGAACAAACAAATGGGTAATTTTTGGTGGAACCTTAGAAATAATATCTTGAAGGCACAACTTTCAATGGAACATCTTCCAGAATACAAGATCAGAGAATTCCTTTCTTTAGCGCTATAGTTCCGTGAAAACTAGCTTTTACTATTAATTGTCAAACATTGTTTTTTATGAACAAAATATTGATGAATTCAAAAAGCAAGCATGTAAACAACAATGGTTCATTGCATATATACAAAAGAAGCCGCTTACTGTGATCACTTTGGAATGGAGTCTCGTAGATTATAATAAGCGGCTGATAATATTAAGCAAAAGATATAAGAATTGGAACAACTTGCATTCATCGTTATGAATTCATTAGGTTATTGAATTCATTGTTATAAACAACTTTACATCATTGAATATTGATATTACGTATTGTTTTACAGCAAATTCGTTTTCAATTCATTTTAGATTGAGTATGGGACCGACTGATTTTAATAGCAATAAGCATTTGATTACAATAAGTGGTTTCCTCTGTATATATATATTAGCCATATGGCCTTCTGTCGTGGTTGACTATGTAGGTATCAGCTTTTTGCTGTTCTAGCCTCGATGAGTAAGTTATTTATGGCAGAGCCGCTTGCAATGATCACTTTCCCACTCTCTCACCATATATATATATATATATATATATATATATATATATAGTTTTAGAGTTTTAAACACTAAACAAAGAAACTTTTTTCAAAAAACGTTTTGTGTGACTTCAGTCACCTATTTCCCAATGTATCATTTAGCCTTGATGATGTAAGTAGAATAAACAGTTGAAGAAAATATGACTGTTGCAGGAATTGAACCTTCGATCGATATGTGCGAACCTGCTACACTATCGGTTGCAGGATAAAAAAAAGAGGATCTTTAACGTGTTTAGTCTTTAAAGCAGTAAAGCTTTCTAGAATATGTTATTGTGTCATCCACTGACAGCTGTTTCGTTGTATTACGACTCTTCAGTATGGCTATAGACTATCCATTATCCTATACAGTACCTCGAGGTAGGATCGAAACCTTTGCTTCAGACCCAGAAGCTGGTACCCCCCCCTCTATTCAAAGGAACTGGACGGTCAGTAAGGTTGAATTTAGGTGATACATTTATTTATCGCATATTTTCCTCATCCACCAGAGTGCTCTATTCCATGTTTGAAGAGCATTCCATAAGCTTACAATGAACGAGGTACCTCACTTAGAGTGAGCTCAATCCTGAATAAGGGAGCGATAATTATTGTGTCATCCACAGACAGTTTTTTCGTTGTATTGCAACTCTTCAGTGTGGCTATATATATATATATATATATATATATATATATATATATATATATATATATATATATATATATATATATATATATATATATATTCTCAGACAGAAAACGAATGAAAAAATTTTTTATCTGTTGTAGATGTTTAATTACAGGGCTCAATATTCAATACAGTAAATAAATAAATAAATAAATATATATATATATATATATATATATATATATATATATATATATATATATATATAAGAAAAGAGAATTACAAGGACATATATCCAGTGAAAGTGGGCATTTCGCGCCTCTCGCACTTATCAACAACTGGTTGTATGTTGCTTCCAGTAGATTATGAAAATAACCAGCCCATTTACATTTAAATAACGCATTCTATAATCATCAAATCTGATTCAAATGTCTAACAGTTCTAACCATTACTACTACTACAACGTATGTATAGGAACGCTCTATCAGACTTACTTCCCCTTTTTCTGGATTACCAAGCGAAACCTATGCGACCATTCAGCCTTCTTTTCGCCGTTAATTCTAGCGAGTTTTCATGTATTTCTACGCTGTAAATTATCTCTTCATACTTGAGAAAGCATTCAGTGTCAATTTGTGTAAATTACATTCAAGTATTAGAAAAAACAAAAAAAAAACAATACTTGATCAATGGGACACACGTGCTTGATTTGATTTGCATATCCGCGGTTTATTAGGAATGGCACTTAAATAGTCAGTGAACGAAACAAGTAGACCACTACATCTACCTAGGGCAACGAATCTCCATGAGACCCTCAAAAGAAGAAGAAATCAAGCGAAGAATCACACTAGGATGGCAAGCCTTTGGCAGAGCTAGCTCAACCTTCAAAAATAATAAGATCCCATTAATCCTAAAGAGAAGGGTGTATAACCAATGCATCCTCCCAATAGTCACTTATGGAGCTGAAACATGGAACTTAACCAAGAAACAGACCCGTAAGCTGAGAACCATGCAACGTGCACATGAAAGAATAATGCTGGGCCTCACATGGAGAGACCACAAAACAGCACAACACATCCGGGAAAAGACAAGAGTTAGAGACATCATAGAAGTCATAAAAAATCTCAAATGGCGGTGGGCTGGCCATGTTGCAAGAATGGCTGACAATCGATGGACATCACGACTCACAACATGGATTCCCCGAGACCATATGCGCAACCGAGGCCGGCAAAATATTAGATGGAGAGATGAACTAGACAGGTTCAGGAAGTACTGGCTCCGTGACGCACATGATAGAGAAGTGTGGCAAATCCTGGGGAAGGTCTATGTCCAACGACGGACGCTAAAAGACTGATGATGATGATGATTAATATACAAACTCATCACCCGCACTTTTTCTTTTCATCTGTCGCTAAAAAGCTTGAAATCTCACAAGAATATAGTGACCAAACCAATAGATTGTCAACTCTTTTGCGGAGGCGGGATTGACCCAATATCTGTACTACATACGTTGAAAGTTTGAAATACGTTTGTGTAATTTTATGCCGCACGCTTGGGAGATGGTTACATCGCGGCACACGAGTTTGAGAACCATTGTTCTACAGTCAAGTCTTATCTCACTAATTGATGATCAATTAATTAAAAACCGTCAACCAAAACTGTCAGCAGCTTTCCACCGTTACTGCTGCTTGGGTGGATGGTAGATGTGGTGAGTTTTCTCAAGTTTTCACCCATTCACTCTATTCTCTGTTGACCATGGTGGTGCGCCAGTAGCGAGACATTTTCGTTAAGTTATCTTGGACAAGAAGGTGTGGCTGGCCAACGAAGGATGAGCAGCTCGGAATAAATCAACCGAGTTCATACTCTAGCTGGGATAATTTGCATTTACTTTGCATCAATGTCTTTTGGAAAAGGCATGAATCCACTTCTTCCCTCACGTATGAGGAAATGGCGGGGCAGCTGGCGCTCTTTAACTATGTAAGGCAGTTCCATTTGGGCATGAGGTTAGCACCCCGATCCCGTAAATTCCACGGTTGCTACAAATAATGATTGGGTCTTCATGGATCGTTTGGGGAAATAGATATATAATCATTGCCTCATGAGTCACGTGACAAGGGGAAGTAACAATACTCTCTAGAACAGGGTGCAGGGATGTGAATTCATACCTTTCTCAAGTTCATTACTAATAACGAAAAAAAACCCACGACACATCGTCTCTGAATGGAACAGAATTGCTGTGTTCAACTTGAAATACTGGGTGACCATGAAACTATTAGAAACCGCCAACAAAAACTGTCACCAAAACTGTCAAAATGTGTTTCTTCAGTTTTTAAGTTGGTCTAGCTGGATGGTTGGCTGGTTGACTGGCTATGTATGTATCACGCGTAAAGGCCGCACCGATGGAGCTGGAGGGCTTGAAATTAAAACATTTACGCCTTATTTAGTTTGTGATCGACAGCATCCACACTTGCTTTTTGAAAATTCAGACTATTTTCAATGATCACAGCCCAACGTAAGGCAAGCGAATTAACTTTTTCATTGATCATACTATTTTGCAATCTTTTAATTGATCACCCCAACACAGTACACTACCAAAAGATATTGGCCGTGTGACATTTTCTTTTGAGTTACTAACCAGACCTGTAAAGAATTTAATTCCCAATCAATAAAGTGGCAGCATTGATCAATTATCAACTCTGTGACGCCGTCCATTTTTCTTGTACAGCTCAAACCACCCAGCAGCTTTCTGAATCTCACCCTGGAGCATTGGCAGTATTTCGTACGTATTCACGTCAAATGATACAGAACTGGAGAGAGTAGATCACTACATCTACCTAAGACAACGAATCTCCCTGAGACCCTCAAAGAAGAAGAAATCAAGCGAAGAATCAACCTCGGATGGCAAGCCTTTGGCAAGGCAAGCTCAACCTTCAAAAACAAGAAGATCTGAATAATCCTAAAAAAAGAAGGGTGTGCAACCAATGCATCCTCTCAGTTGTCACTTATGGATCTGAAACGTGGAACCTAACCAAGAGAGAGATCTTCAAATTGAGAACCATGCAACGTGCACATGAAAGAATTATCCTTAACCTCGCATGGAGAGACCACAAGACAGCACAATAAATCTGGGAGAAGATAGAAGTCAGGGACATCATAGGATCTATCAAAAATCTCAAATGGCAATGGGCTGGCCATGTTGCAAGAATGGCAGACAACAGATGGACATCACGACTCGCGACACGGATCCCTCGATATCACATGCGTAACCGAGACCGACATAGTATTAGATGGAGAGACGAGCTAGACAAATTCAGAAAGTACTGGCTCCACAACACCCACAATAGAGAAGTGTGGCGAATCCTTGGGAAGATCTATGTCCAGCGACGGACGTTAAAAGACTGATGATAATGAAGATGGTGATGATGAGTAAGCTTTCTTTGACAGACTCGTGATTCAATATAGCCCCATCAAAGAAATTAAAAGGGGTTAGATCTTGCTGGCAAACTTGTATGTGGCTACCACGTCCAATCCCCGAATGATGACTTACGGACACTGGGTCTATGTGATATTGAATGAACGAACGTGTATAGATTCTCAGCGACAATTTCATGAACAAAATTCACGTTAATCTCTGAGACAAGCGGTCGTCCTCTTCTCGTCGTATTATATGCAGAAAAAGTCCATCTAAATCCGTTCGTTTCCATCTAGCGTTATCAGTTCGTCCAGCTTTATGAAATCTTTTTGCAAAATATATTTCTGATTTAATCACATTTCTTTCTCTCGATTCGCAAATTCTTTATTATTCCAGGAAAGGAAAAAAAGAAATAATACATAAATTACACTGTTTAAGCGAACATTGATACGGACTTTTTGGACACCAGCAAGTATAGCAAGTTTACACTCCAATTCGAAGCACTTAATAACCTATGAGGCTTTGGTCACCCATCCTAAAAGACACTGAAGAAGTTCGGCTCAATTACTTAGAAAGTTCAGCCGCGCATATCTTACCAACGCCCACACTATACAAACAAGACAGACACGACGTCTTTACGTTCTATAGATTTACAACGGTGCTAAGACCTGTAGGGATCCAACCCATAAACCATTATCTTTGAGTCGTCGTTGATTTGGGGGTCAGAAAAGTAAGATACGCCGTTGAAAGAGGTTAAAAGAAGCAGAGGTAATGGTAAAAAATATGAATGAGTCGTTCTCCACACGCACTTACCATTTGCCTACGCCTATAAAGGCTTTCCTCTGGGGTAGAGGTCCGCTCGACCTGTGAAGAACCCGCAACCCACTTTCTGTCGGAAAACAGCAAGAGAGGAGCGTGAGGCGGGGCCACCCCAGGGAGGTCTTCATGCTTCGTGTTCACTCGTACTTCCAAGGAGAGGTAACGATTTGAGAAAGACCAGTCGCCCATCTAAGAGGGGCAGGCCACAGCCGGGGTAAAGATACTGGTAAAAGATTGAGATTTTAAGGCTCCCTGATCCCTATCAAACTTAGCCCCCAACAACAGCTGTTTTCTAAAAACCAGCCCCGATGCAAAAAAGATGATGATAGCCGGAATTAATCGTTTTAGCTTCTTTGAGCAAAGAGTTTAGGCTTCGACCTCGTTTTAGAATCAAAATTCATGTCCGGTAAGTCAGTCAACTGAAGATTGTTTTGAATCTGAATTTTACTCAAGCAGAAGAAATACAAGGTGGCGTAACCATTATCAGTGTAAGGCAGTAAGTTATTACTTAAATCTTTTGAATGGCTATTATACGAGGACTGTCCGGAAAGTATGCAGCCATTTCAAATATCTCGAGAACCGTTTGTGCATCTCTATTGTACCTTGGTAACCAATCAAAGAGGGCCTTACTTCACATGTAAGTACAGACACTCTCCTGTGGGCCTTCTAATTCGATAGTAAGATGCAACTGAGTGATCTTGTGCACTCTGTGACTGTCGTATTCACAATAATTGAGTCCGCTCGTTCTTCACGTTTGGTGCAGTTGGTTTTTTTTTGGGGGGGGGGGTTGAACTTCGGATCACCCAGGTATTTCAGTCCCCTTTAAACTTTGCTCGCTGCGGCTTCTGGCTTTTCGCTATCGAAAGGGTGGCGATTTTAGATCGTACGAGATGAAGGAGAACGCAACGATGCAGATGATGGCGGTCTCGAAAGAGTACTTTGCAGACTGTTTTGAAAAGGAAAAACGACGCTGGGATAAGTGTTTGAGATCCCATGGGAAGAACTACGGTACCGTATCCCTAGGTAGAGTATTTATTTTGTTAATGTTAAATGAATGTTTGATTTCAGGACAGACCTCGTATACTGATGGGATGGCTTGACAAGTCCCCGAAGATGACGGATGTGAGTTCAAATCTCCCCAGAAGCTTCCTTCCCAATTCATACTACTTATTTTACGGTCCTAAAATGAGTAGAAACGAGTCAAGCATTGAAATAAAAAAGCAACATAAAAGATATAGAAAAAAAAAGAGTTGTCAAAATTAATGATAGCAATACTTCATCTTGGAAATTAAGATAATTCAACACTATTACATCTACTACTACTCGGATAACAAAAAATAAGATAAACAGGCCTGACTGATGCAGGGTCAAAACCCCACTCCCTCTATTCTAACTGAAGATGGTTACTGCAACTTTTATATTGAAAGAAAATATTAAA
>OY735234.1:37271054-37278554 GCA_963457665.1 Thysanoteuthis rhombus | reverse complement strand
CAGTTTACATCCCTCATCTTGGTGAGGATTGTTCTTACTCTTCTTGTTCTTGTCATAGTAAGAAAAATAAAGTCAACCTCAGTTTTTGAGCTTGACAAATCTATAGTTTAGAGTTCGGCACTATACATTGTGTCTGATGCACTATTATCATAATTAGGGGCCTTCTATCGAAGCTCAGTATGAATAGTTTTGGGGTCTTGGACGAGTTGCAATGAGCGGTAGCCCTCTAAAAACCCTTGTAAACCCTTCGTCTTTTAGTTTGGCTCATATGGTAGTTGATTAGTAAATAACAGTATTAACTGAAAATAAAACACAAACATTTTCTATATATATTGAACGAAAGTGATATTCTCCAATACTTCTTTCTAATGGTATAATGTTGATGAAAATTGAAAAAAAGTAGCAACCAAAGGTGGCAAAGGGATCTATCCATTTTAATATGTGCGTGTGTCTATGTGTTCCAGTGCTCCTGGCCATACCGTTTCGTCTACAGACTTGTTAATTGGCATAAGTACTCCACTAGACACAGTCTTGTTAAAAATTAGGAAAAAGCTTTTTTGACCTTTTAGTTGCCTCATTTTGGAGGTTTTTTTATTGATATTTAGATTCCCCAAAATCTATTTTGGATGTTTTCCAGTGGAAAACGTCAGTAATGTCATGAATAGAATCCATTCTGACCATGGTGTTTCTTCGATGGAATTTTTTTTACCTGACTTCAAATTTTTGCGCTATAGTTGTTCAATTATTGACTGTCCAGGCGACTTCCTCTTTAACCTTTTTATGTGATGAAGTGGATTTTCCGCGAGAATACCTAAATGAATAAAACAATTTGATTATACAGTGGATCCATGTCTTTTCCAAGGGCATTCATGGGAAGTGAACGGCCTGAATCGATTGTTAACCGTTAGGCAACTCGCCCCAAATCAGATGCGAAGAATATTTGACGAACCGGAAGCGAATATAAACAGCCGAGTAAGACATGTGGTTGACATTGAAGGTGTTTCCCGAGTTTGCGACATTGGAAGCGGCTCTTAAGAGAAAATAAGCAGTTTTATAACAGAAAATTTGTTGACACAACGGACAGATGGCTAACAGAAAGTTTTCCATAAAGATTTCTTCTTTGTTTTTCTTCCCATATGTTACGTTCAGATTATTTCTCTTGGATCATTTTAAATCGTGTCCAACGCATTAAGGAAACGAGTTGAGCCTTCTAAAACAATTTGTTTTTGATTTTACTTTGATGAAGAGTGAAGTTTATTTTAATTCAAGAAGTTTTATAATGTCAAAGACATTAGACCTGCTTGGTGGCTGAGGACATTGCACATTTCCGACCGACACCATAGATTGGCGTTCAAGCCCGGGCAAAGCAAAGATTTCGAACGTCGATTTTCAAAGCCGTATGTCATACTAATCAAACGTTGTCAGAAACCAACTCAACTTGAGGAGACGATTGGTCTTCTTTAAGAAAATTCACGACGAGTAAAAAACTGAAGTTTATTGAAGCTGCAAAAAGCCAATTGATCTTCTATCAACCAGGGCGATCAACGTTTGGACAAGAAATGTCAATACAACTTAGCAAACGTATGCTGGACCCCAGGGGTAAAATAAATAACTGTTGTGGAGACTTTGAGGAAGTCACCAGAAAGCTGGGATACACTGAGAACCATTCAGTGATAAAAGACCAGGACAACTAGATATGGACGAGACATTCAAAATGGCCGGATACTTTCCGGGCAGATCTTAGATATGAATGAAAGGATGATCGAATGGCTTAGTATCACGAATGAAGTTTTTTTTTTGGAGGAGGAGGAGGGAGTCCACAGCAGTAGCACCATGAAATAACCCACCAGCCGCAGCAATGGAGCTTCAAGGTAAAGTTGACTAGCCCGGGGCTTACTCCATCCTTTAAACCAAAGATCCGGGTCCGATGGTCTACTGGTGCGCCACTGGTAGTTACAGGGGCCTGATATCATGGGTTTGTCGTTTTCCTGGCAGATGTGAACTACCCTAAGGGAGTGTACCACCCCTCAGTGGGAGTGTTCCAATAGGAAGGACCTATGCTTGAACCACTGGACGAGAACATTACGGTGGGACCGCTCATGAATAATATAAACCATCTGAAACTGCCGTCCTTCCAACTGTAATGAGATAATTATTTCAGTGTAATATATATATATATGTATATATATGGAAAGTCTATAACCACACTAAAGAGATGTTATACATCGAAACAGCTGTCTGTGGATGACACAATAATATATATATATATATATATATATATATATATATATATATATATATATAGATAGATAGATAGATAGATAGATAGATAGATAGATTGCAAGATGATAACCAAATTTATGATATAAAATTATGTGAACTTATTTGCATCTCGTATATTTGTTTCATGGTCTTATTGACTGACCTTCGGTCTTTTACGAAAGAAACATTTGAGAGCGAGAATCGTAATTTTATGTCTACCCAAGGGCACTCTAATATTTGACATTTATAACTGCATTTATATATCTATCCCAGTCTTTTTGTATCTTCCTTGCGCTATATTTGTATCCATTTCAGCCTGTTTGTATCTATCTAGTGAGATATATACATATATCCTAGTCTTTGTTTCAAACTCAATATATCTCCACATATTTGTACCCCAGTCTTTTTGTATAAATCTCAGGCTCTGTATATCTTAATCAGTTCGTACCTATCAAAAGCTATTAATATCTTCCCAGTCTATTTGTTTCTATCTCTGGCTATTTATATATATTGCAGTCTGTTCCTATTTACCTCAGGCTATTTATATCTAACTTCTGAGTCTGCGGTATTTATATCTCTCGTAAGATGAGAAAACGGAGGGTTGGACGTGGGACCAGAACACCCACCCCACAAAAAAAAACCTTGCAACTGAAATGCCAACAGAAGTTCAACTCAGTCTTGGGAAAAGATGGGTCCCAAAGACTCAGGATGAGGATGCTGGAAGACTATGGAAGCCTGAACCATGAAACAACTGATGTCAAGACCTTGTAAAAGTCAACAGAAAGACCAAGTCGGAACTATTTGCAGATTCCATTGACGGCCAATACTCAAAGTCAATTAGATGTCAACCAATAATTTTCTGATTATAAATTACGTAAATGGCGCCCAGGGCAAGCGAGCAGGCAACGTTTTCAGCGGTTTGTTGTCCACAAACGTAATAAACTCTTTACCATTTACTTTTCATTCAAGAATATGAGCATCTGCTCGTGGGGTCAAATGGGGCATATGACCCTCCCCGGATCGGTCCTTCTCACCTAGGGTGAGGGGATTCAAAATTGGAACTTTATAGCCAATAAAAAATAATGATACTGTACTATTCTTTTCACGCAATTCTAACTTAGTATACCCATATAGAAATGGTATTATTCTTCGCTTGTAACGCGGTTGCTGCTAAGATATATTTCGAATACATTTTTGTTCCCCACCCTAAAAATATACCCCCAAAGAAGAGGCAGCGGGTACCCATGCACAGGACTTATTTTTTAACCGTAACGCTATTTTTGTGATGCTGTGTTGCGATTTTAGGAGTAAATTCGTTTTACTTGGTAGAGATGCTGGCTCTCCTTACAGAAATTAAGGCTTCCAATTGCCAAGCTATTTACCCATTGCTGAGATGAGAAGTGGAAGCATGCCTCTCCCAGGGGCATATGTGGGAAGTGAACGTAAGTAGCTCCGGTCGAAACTCGAACTCAGTTCATCAAATCCGTTCCCTGTGCTGTGAATCGATTAAACCGACATAAACCAACAAAGATTAATTCATTTTTGTTATTGGTTTTAACAAAGTTCAGTTACTTATTTCTAAATATCTGTAAATGTGATTTGTGTAATTTTCTTCATTGCTTTTTTCAAAAGTTTTTCACACATAATTTGATATCATGTTACTATGTGAGAATTTTTCTTGTTTGGATCATCACTTGTTAACCATGTTACCGTTTCGGGAATTAAAAAAAACAAAACAGTTACATTAACATGGCTCCCCACCGGTGTTGATCGAACAGGATTTCCCCATCAGCTATGATTTTAATATATAACTGATATCATAATACATGAAGTTTCTTTTTTCTATAGAGTTTCATCATAATGTATTGTGCATGAATGTTATTTTATACTAAAGTATGATTTTGTACACACACATATACATATATATATATATATATAACTCGTTGTGTCCAATTAACCAGCATTTACTAAATTAGATAAGAGATAAAGCATTTTCATTGATCTTGTTAGTATATAAATGTGATCGGCTTTGTCATAGACGAAAAAGTTCTCCTGATAAAATACTTACTTAAAGGGATACTTTGTAAAGCATCCAATCAGTTTATCGCTGGTGAATCGGTCACCAGTCAATTTATCGTCAGTTCAATTTGCCGATAAGACAAGTCATCGCCAAGAAATGTTCAGAATTGATAAACTCAAACGAAAATTCAATACATTAGATATTGTGGCATTAAAATCTGAAATTACGTATAACATTAACAATCATTGTAAGCCTTTCGTAAACCTTTTGTCAGATTTTCACATCTCCGATATATGGTAGATCCATCAGCGTCTTTCTTTTGTCTTCGTACACACATGATTTTCTTGTCTATGTCTTTGTATCTTCCTTCCCCTGAAATAACGAACTTGCAGGTGGGTACGTTGATGCCTATGATTCTTAAATAAATATAACAATAGGGCGACTTTAATAAAATATTCTAAATTGGTATATAACCATTTGTCGAATGTGTATCGTTCAGAACAATAGACGTGTATTAATCATAGGAGATACCAGAGACGAATTGTTCTAACTTACCTCACGACAAATTAACCGGCGACCAATTTTGCTGGCGACGAATTGTGTGGGCACCAAGATCTGAAAATGATTATTGAAATATTGAACCATCACAACTCCAGCATCCAGTGATGAAGACTGTTCACTGAGCTACCGCCCGTCGACATGATACACGACAGTGATCGTATATAACATTCCCCACTCAAAGTATTTATAATAACCTCTTCTAATCACTCAGAGAACTGTTGGTTTTCCTGTGCCACACAGCGGTAGAATCAGTTCTTGTGGCGTTCAGACGCACGGAAGGACCGTTTCTCGCAGATTTTCGTCTCGAAAAGCTTCTGTCGGGAACGCGAAATTGGCAAGAATCTTTGTCGTACGTTTTCTGGGTCCACAGACGAAACTCCCCCGTTGGACTTCGCTTAGATAAATAAGCTCGCAAATTTCACAAATTGCGACCAGCCCACTCAGGCTTCCTTTGATGTGTTGTTGACCGGGACCGGGCCATATTAAATCTACTGCGCAAAGAGAAGAAGAAGAAGAAGAAGAAGAAGAAGAAGAAGAAGAAGAAGAAGAAGAAGAAGAAGAAGAAGAAAAAAGAAAGAAAGAAAGAAAGAAAGAAAGAAAGAAACCAAGACAGAAAGAAAAATTAAACACGCACGTATTCTGATGCGTATGTATGGTGTGTGTGCGTGTATATACATGTGTGTGTGTTGTGCGTATGTGTATGTGTTTGTGTATGCGTATGTGTGATGTGTTTGTGCATGCATGTGGTGTGTGAGTGTGTGACGTATGTATAGTGTGTATGATTTTTGTGAGTGTGTATGCATGTGTATGCATGTGTGTATCTGTACGAGTCCGTTTGTATATGTACATGTACTTCATTGTGTGTGAGCGTGTATGCGTCTCATTGTGTGGTATGTATGTGTATATGGTGTGCAGTATGTTTGCACGTGTGTGTGTGTGTGCGTATGTATGGCAAACGATTCCTCCCGCCTTCTTCATTCGTCGGAATGTTCCCGGCTGGAAAACGACGACAACCCTCACTTTTCGTCGTTGAAGGAAGAACTGAAGGAGTTCCGATAAAAGATGACTCACGTCTGGCTCCTCGGGTGGATAGGTGTATATGGGGGTGGGTATGGATAGAAATAAGGCAAATGCTATGGTGGTGGTGGTGGGTGTACTTGGGGGGAAGGCCGATATTTGAAAATGGAAATAGCTACAGAGGTAGGAAGGGGAAAACTTCTTAGAACGTGTATGGGGGGCGTGGGAATAGTGAAAGAAAAAAGAAAGAAATGGCAGATTATTATAATCACTGGTAATGTTATCAAACGGATATTGTTATCAAAATCAGTCTGGCCAAAACACTTTATGTAAAGTGATCACGACAATAGACTTCCTATATACATGAAAATCATGACAGTTTACGTTCATTGTTATTAATTTACTGTTAGCTGTCAGATGGTTGACGGACATTTGACCGAACGGACATTTGATTGAACGGACATTTGACCAAACGGACATTTCAGCATCAAACATTTGGCAGGATAGACATATAATCGAATGAACATATGGCTTTTTTTATTCAGTTCTTTATATATATATATATATATATATATATATATATATATATATATATATATATATATATATATATATATATATGTGTGTGTGTGTGTGTGTCTGTGTCTGTGTCTGTGTGTTTGTGTGTGTGTGTGTGTGTGTGTGCGTTTGTTTCTGTTTGTATGTGTGTTCCAGTGCTCCCGGTAATACTGTTTTGTCTACGGACTTGGAAATTGGCACAGTACTCCCCTGAACCCAATCTAACAATGCTTTCTTTTTAATATTTGATCTTTTCTGGACTTTATTTTGACAGGCTTATTGACAACATCCAGATTCTCCAGAATCTAGATATTTCTAGATATTTTCTTACTCTATTGTTGATATTCTATAATCGGAAACCCCATTGATGGATAGAATTCATCCTGACCATATTTATTCTTCGATTCAATATATAAATGATGAACAGTATAAAAAGATAACACAATTACATCACTGCTTCATAAAACAAATAATAAACATTGTAAAAGGATAATATGATTACATATCTGCTTCATAAAACAAGTGATGAATACTATAGAAAACTAACATAAGAACATATCTGCTTCATGGAACAGATGATGAACACTATAGAAAAATAGCATAATTACATAACTGCTTTATAAAACAAATAATAAACATTTTAAGAAGATTGCATAAGAACATAACTGCTTCATGAAACAAATGATAAACACTTTAAGAAGATAGCATAAGAACATAACTGCTTCATAAAACAAATAATAAACACTTTAAGAAGATAGCATAAGAACATAATTGCTTCATGAAACAAATGATAAACACTATAAAAAGATTACAATTACATAACTGCTTCGAAAAACCAATAATCATCACTATAAAAAGATAACATAATTATAAAACTGCTTCATAAAACAAATTATAAGCACCATGGAATGATAACATAATTACATAACTGCTACATAAAACAAATGATAAACATTATGAAAAGATAACATAATCCATGTGTAGCTATAAAAAAAATTGTTTTTTAAAAATACAAATCTGATCATAACATTCGTGGCGTCACGCCTTTGAAGCTACCACATCTCTTCTTTCTTTCATATTCA
>OY735234.1:37058554-37266054 GCA_963457665.1 Thysanoteuthis rhombus | reverse complement strand
AACAGATATTAGAAAATAAGTGATGAAGTGACACAAAAAGATTTTGTAAAAGTGTTTAATGTTTACTGTTTGAAGCTGTAAAGTTATCTAGAATGTATATATATATATATATATATATATATATATATATATATATATATATATGTGTGTGTGTGAGCAGGTTTTTATTGAAGACGACAGACAAGGATACAAGGTTTGTTTTATCCATTTTTTAAGGTAATGGATATCTGAATCAAGTGTGTGTAAGAATTGTCCTTGATCCAGATATTCGTTACCTTATGCGAAAACAGGTGAGATTTACTAAAAAAATGGATTAAACAAACTTTGTATCCTTGTCTGTCTTCTTCGATAAAACCTGCTTCAATATATACACATACACAAATATATATATATATATATATATATATATATATATATATATATATATATATATATAATTTCAGTAAGTTCGTGTGTGCAAGAATATATGCATACATCGTCTTTCTGTTTGTCTTTGCATGTCTCATCTCTCTGTCTGTCTGTCGGTCTCCCTCACTGTTTTTACCTGTCTAATCTCCCTGTTTGTCTCTCGATATGTCTACCTCTGTTTCTCTTTCTCCCTTTCCCTCTCCTTCTCCCCTTCTCCGTCTCTATATAAATGTGTGTGCACATACACATACACACATACACACACACACACACACACTGAGGTTCCTCTGACGGCTGTTCTTTTCAAAACAGAAACCAGATGTTCTGATAAGTTTGCCGTTATTACCATCTTTCCCTTCAATTTTTTCCATTCTCTTTCTTTCTCCCTCTCTCTCTCTCTTTCTCTCTCTCTCTTTTTAAAACTTTCTACCCATGCCTTCTTTTTCCTTTTCTTTTTTTTTAATTTCTTTTTAACTCTGTCTGCTTACTTATTTACTTACTTATCAAATAAAACAAACAAGGAAATATGCCGTGATTACTGTTACCAAGAAAAGAAGACAACACCAGTCTGAAGCCAAACAGAAAAAAGAAACGACAAACAAAGATTAGACTATCTCTGCCCAATTGCATCGAGCACAGTTGTGGTTATGGCTGTGAAGTATTACCAAAACAAACAAACAAACAAACAAATAAACGAACTGAGAAACAAATAAAAAAGTACAGAGGAGAAGGAATTGGTATGTTGTCTGACTTCATGTCTCGTTCGTCTGCAGGGTGTTGCCGGAAATCGCAACACATCTTTCTTCGTCATTGCGAGATGGCGTAACAGTTATCAAGGTGGAATTTGGCGAACCGGGTTCGAATTCCGACCGAGGCTGCTTACTTATTATCCCGCCAAGTCATTTGTCATGATTTCCTCCATTTCCCCACAAACTCTGATGGTCGGTGTTCTAACTTAGCTCACGACTGATTTTCAAATTCGTTTGGCTCTCTTCATTTGAAAGATTTGTGCTACATGATCGATCAGCTCATCCTCCTACTATGTGATCCAGTGCCGGGATAAAATAAGTTTAATAGATATCTACCAGGCCATCCAATAAATAATGTCAGAGTTCAGAGTCAGTAATACAATAATTCATCCCTGTCTGAATTTTGTTTGTGCTGTATTAATCATTGTGAATGATATGGTCGGACTATTTTCCTGGTCTATTCATTCATTCATTCACAACGTTTTGGTCGTGTATCCTCCAGCCTTCCTTGAATGTTCCTGGTTCTAGAATGTGGCCCAGAACCTATGCTCTATTGGACTAATAGTCCGACCATATCATACACAATATTTCTTGTTTAAAAAGGTAAGGCAAAGCGCCACGTCTCTTAAGAGTCAACCCCCAAAGGAGTATGATGACTCGGTTTCTGCTGATGCGTCTGCTTGCAAGTCTTAAGTCTGGTAGAAACTAGGACTTTATACTTACAAGTTTTTTATGATCACCCCTTGGCCGGATGCAAGTCTATTAAAAGGAAACCTCTTCCCTTATCATACAACTTAGAGTATACTCAATTAGAGTGCTCAGGGAAACTTGTTCTAATGAAAAGTTTTACACACTTTTCGCTTATATCAGGAATCGAACCCAGGGCCTTCTGCGTGTAAGGCAGACGTGATAACCATCAGTCTGAAACGTTAAATTAAACTTTATTCATTAAATAGGTTCCATCATCATCAATAATTTCCTTCCAATGATTCATGCACTTCATAATACCGTTTTCGTGGAGAAAAAAAATTGTTTTTGAGGAAAATGAATGTAGAGAGGGTAGTTTCCACCTTTTTTTCTCATGTTTTAAGATCTAGTCCATCAAGATGATTCTGTAAACTCCGGGATACGTGATAATCAGATTGAGCGAAATCTGCAAAATAAGGAGGGTGTGGAATTCATTCCCAGTCAAATACATCAATCTTTCCAGATTTGATCTTTGCTGTATGGGGCCCTGCATTATCGTGATGGAACACCGTACATTTGTGCTTGTTCACCCTGTGCGTCTATTTTTTTTTATTATTATTATTCAAATCAGTGTTTAAACACCCTAACTGCTAAAAGTAAATGTCTGCAGTATTTGGAACATTGACTGCTTGTTACTCAAAGTGGACTATACTAACGCAATCCCACCAACAACATTTGCCAAAACTTTCCTTGTATGGAGGTCCATTTTAGGTTGTGTTATAGCCTGTTCGTCAACATTTAGCCATTGTCAGCATCGGTTTATATTCTTGTAAAATATCTGTTCCTCATCACTTGTCACTAATTCGTCCTAACATGGCGAGATACGTTTGCGATGATGAGGATGAGTGCAGATATCTTCTCTTTGCGTGTGATATCTCTCAGATCACGGGGAGCCCATTTTCCAAGTTTAAGCACCGTTCTAAGTTGTTGCATATGGCGATAAAACGTTGAATGGCTTAAATTCAGTTGTTCAGCAACTCTATAGAGAGAACTTCGAAGGGGACTAAAATATTGTAATCATTATTTGTATACAGTTCAAACAAAAGCAGATAGACGCTGAACTCAACAGGCGACGTATTCTTGCTGAATCTCTTATGCTGGAGTCACCTTTCTAAACATATATTCGGTAATATCTTTTGTTCATCATGAATATTTCGGGTTGCTTCTATAGAATTATTGCCTTTTTGAAATCCATTCATCTCTAATCGGATCAAGTTAGTAACTACGCTGAATCGTATTGTGATGACTTAATCTACTCATTCAAAATTGTACGAAGACGTGCGAGCATGGAATATTCCGAAAACTGGTTCCGCAGCCTCAATATAACTCGGCAACCAACCAAAAGAGACCTTACTGCACATGTGGGTGCATGTATTGTATTGTAAATTTACGCCGTTCACAGTGGGGCAACAGTGAGTGAGCTTGTGTACAGTGTAACCATTGCATTCACGATGGCCGAGCTAGTCCGTTTTTCAGGTCTACAAGGTTTTCTGGCAAAATATTGGGCTCCTTGTGACACCTGTTTTTTTTCACAACGAGATTTCTGATCGCGGGTGAGATTAAGGAGAAGGTGACAAAGCAGCAGACTGTTATCCTGGAAGAGGATTTTGCTGGCTGTTTTGAAAAATAAACCGGTCACTGAAATAAGAACGTGACATCTCAATGGGAAATACATTGCTCTTGGTGGTCCATTTTTCCGTTGATATTAAATGGTTGGATTTTTTCTGGTCAGATATTTTATCAATAAATATATATGAGTAATCATATGCGTGTTCATTTTTATTTTTGTGATAATAAAATTGTGTGTCTTTTCGAGTCTTCATATATGTATGCATAATATGTGCGTGCGTGTGTGTGTGACATGAGACAAGTCTACGGTGATGATGACAGGTACCGAACAGGAACTGTTCATTGCGCATGCCCAGGTTCATTTCCTACTCGATCCCTATGACTCTCTCTCTCTCTTTTATTTTGTGTGGAGTCAGGACGTCGATAATTAAGGGGCCGATGAAGTTGCGTGACACGATTTACATGATATTATTCTCTTACAAGCAGCCTCACCACCCCTTCAACAGTATTCGTAAATGACCGGCAGCAGTTTTTTACTCAGATCAATTGAAAATGAAGAAAGGAAAGGAAAAGAAAAATCAAATAAAGAGAAAATGAAAAATGAAGTGAAAGAAATAAAATGAAAAATTAAAAAGAAAATGAATATAAAATGAAAAATGGAGGAAGAAAAAGAAAAATGAGATAAAAAATATAGAAAGAAAAAATGAAGAAAAATAAAAATGAAAGAAAAAAGAAAAAAGAAAATGAATTATCAAGGAGAAGAAAATGAAATATATACTAAACATGAAATGAAAAATTGAGAAAGAAAAAGAGAAATGAAATGAAAAATGAAGAAAGAAAAAGAAAATTAATTATTAAGAAAAAAAAATAAAATGAAAAATATTCTAAGATAAAATAAAACTGAAATGGAAAATGAAGAAAGTAAAACAAAAAAATAAAAAAGAATAAAAATAAAATGAAAAATGAAATGAAAAATAAAGAAAGAAACGAAAATGAAAATGAAAAATTAAATAAAAAGAGAAAAAAAATAAGAAAGAAAAAAAACCGGAAAGTAACCAAATAAAATAAGAAGCCCCAGAAGTGGTTATAAAAACGATATCAAAGGTTTTCTTTCCATTTTTCAACAGAGCAGAGCAAAAGACGAAGCGCTTATTTCTCATAGTCATCCTTGTCGGCAAGAAGAGGAAAGAAACAAAAAAAGTCTGCAATTCTTTTAAGAACTTCTGCTTTTATTTCCAATGTCTGCCGGTCGTTTACAAACATAGGGATATGGAAACCGACAACGTCTCGCTGACGTGAGAATCTCGCAGCGCGTGCTTTTGGTGCAGACGGCCGTTTGTTATTTTATTATTCCTATTTGATGTTGCTTGTTATTTCATTATCATTACTTGAGGTTTTGGGTTATTTCATTATTGATGTTTGTAATTTTTTTTGTTATTCCATCATTATTATTTGTCATTTTTTTTGTAAATTTTATCATTACTATCGGTTGTGTTTTGTTGTTTTGTAACAATTATTTGTTATTTTATAATTATTATTTGTTGTATCCTCTCTCTTTAATTCATTTTTATTTTTGTTATTTTAACTTTTTTGTCCACCTCTTACCCTACCGTCCTTTTTTTCTCATTCCCAGACAAATTTGTTCGACCTTTCACACTGTGACTGTCTGTGGAGCTTATTATAACACAAAGATCAGATGAACAGCGAAACAACGGACTTCGAAGTCGAAAAAATCTTGCACTATGTGAATAGCTATCTTCTTTTTTTTTTTTTTTTTTTCGAGTGAGCAAGTTTATACTACTATTTATTTACGATTTTATTTTCATCTTTCTCTCTTTCTCTCCGTGCATATCCTTATTTATGCATCCGTCTTGTCAAAAATGACGGCAGTATTTGAATATTTTTCCATTGCAATTGCATAAACGCTTATGAAAAGAGAAGGCGTTGAGCCAATTCGATTGAAAAAATGTCTCAGAATTCAAATATTATCGTGTACAATCATCTTTCTCTTACAAATAACAAAGTTATGAAATAGTCTCCCAGCATATGGTAGTTATTTCCTGTGAACGTGAAAGGCAAAAATATGGACATGAAATTCGTAAATTAGGTGTTCGCAGAAGTTACCACCCTTTTTATTGAAAAATAGACACTGAATACACATAAAAAGATAGTTTTCCACGAGGAACTTTTGCACTTTTCTTATATATAATTATATATAAGAGCACCTTGCTAATGTGCTTCAAGTATCCAATCAACGCATAATACCAGCTATAATTTATGGATGCGAAACTTAGAAATATGTGCAGAGAGAGAGAGAGAGAGAGAGAGAGAGAGAGAGAGAGAAGGAACCGTGGGATAACGTAACGGTTAAAATCAGGTCGGCGAATTAAGTTCGAATGTCAACTGTGAATTCTTATACTCATTTACTATGAATGAGTTTGGCGTGAAAAGTGCGGATCCAATTCTCCATACGCTCTGTCCTTTTGCCAGACTTCTTGACAACAAAAGAATTCGACTGTTTAACTCATAAGCCTTACTTTGACCCATGTTACAATGTTTATCCATATTGTTTACACAAAACTTGTTATAGGGATTAAATATTTCCATTCGGATACGATCGAGGCAATTTCTGGTCCTTTGGGGCCATTCAAGATTTATAGTGAGACAAAGATAGGCCCCAATGTCACCCATAGGTCATGGGGTATGCAGGGTTTACTCCGGAGGTCCTTGATGTCATCAGAGTTTTTTTTTAGCCAAGTGGATCAATCAAAGGCCTCGATTTTGCACCCAGGAATCTGAGATTTTGCATATGGGTACATCCATTAACAGCAAAAATCATGGACTATGTAAGGCTGACTTTGAAGTTCATTCACTCCAGGGCATTGTCATTTCTAAATAGTATATATATATATATATATATATATATATATATATATATATATATATATATATATATATATATATATATATATATATATATAAAATGTAAGGGAGGCAACTCATTTCCCCGAATTCAACCAAAAATGGAAAAACAAATGAGTTATCTCCGTTGAGACATTTGTCTCACCTAACACTTTCAACAGATAAATATACGCTGTGTCCAATAATATTTTGATGAAGATTTAACACTTTCATTTCATAAATTTTGTTTCAATATTTACTATTTGAAATATTATTTTAATATTTCAAGTGATTTTGTTGTACCCATATAATCTTTGTACTATTTCAAGATATTTTTACTGTATTAAAACACTAGCAGGGATACCCAATTTTGATCAGAAGAAAATTACTTCAAATTCGACAATACATTAAAAAATATATATTCCTCGATATATTTCTCACGCAACATTAACCACTGAGCCAAAAATTGGTTCAATTGAGCTTACTCGTGAGCATTCTTAATGATATTTCAGTAATTTTGCGTATATCTTTGTTCCTATCGGGTCTCATATACCCCAGACTCTAATACATTCCTCCGCAGGGCCGCGTGCATATATTCATAATAGTCAAAAGTTTCGCCAAAATTAGGAAAAAATGATTTTCACAAGTAATTTTGTTGTCTCAAATTCATAACATCCTTTTTCTTCCGTTCATTTGCCAGTTTTGAGGATAAACATTCGAAGCTTTTAAGAACGGGTTCTATTTACCATGTATCTATAATGCTAAATTTGACAGGGGAGGTATGCACAAATATTCGACTCAAACAGATATTTGTGCGTAGGTCTGCCCGTGAGTGGGTACTGGTCCGCTCAGGATATGCTATCTTTCTGAGCTTGTGGCCCTGTTTTGAACATAGACCGACAATAAAGACAGGTGTAATTGGCCCAGGACCGGTCCTTGGCTAATATCACCAGCTGTCCCCCGTGTATGTCCAGTTCTGTGTACGTCTGCATCCGGGTCACGGTGCCAAGTGTTTCTTGATCTGCTTCTTTTCATTTTTCTTGAGAATTCAAAAAGAGAGCTAGTTTCCTTATGCTGCATGCAGGTTTTCGAAAAGTGTGACCAATCCATCTTCGTACGGATTTCTTCATCTACGGGATGCTGTCTTCTTTGTTGCCACTGTTCCCTGTTGCTAATACTATCTGGCCAGCGGATTTTTAGAGTTCCTCTGAGGTAGGTGTTAGTATACGTCTAGATTCTACTCATTGCGGTGGAGCTAGTCTCCAGGTCTCTGCTCCATAAAACAAAACAGGTTTCATAGTGGTTTTGAAGATTCAGATCTCAGGGCATTTTTAGCTGATGGGAAGCGCCCTTACCTTACCAATCCTGGCGTTTACATGGACATCTGTTCCACCGAGGTTGTCGACGATTCTGCCAAGGTACTTGAATTTCTCCAGTCCCCCCAGTACTTTACCTTCCAGTGCTATCGGGGTAACGTTGGCTCTGTTGATCTTAAGGATCTTGCTCTTCCCTCGATGGATATTGAGGTCAAGGCACATCGAATTCATTGCAATTATGTTGGTCTTAAGTTGTATCTATTGCTGGATATTGGAAAGAAAGGCCAAATGGTCGGCGAAGTCATCCAACAGTGTCCAGAGTATCCACTGGATACCGTTCCTCCTCTCAGATGTTCCCATGACCCAGTCTATAGCCAAGAAGACCAGAAAAAGTGGCAACAAGCATCAGTGTTCAACTCCTGTCTGTGCCCAGAAGTCATTAGTAAGTTGCTGGCTGTCCACCACCATGCAAGTCATCCCTACATAGTTCCTGATGATGTTATTGATTTTCATTGGCACTTTATAGTGTCTCGGCAGCTTCTAGAGGTTCACCCTATCCACACTGTCGAACGCCTCCTCATAGTCAATGAAGTTGGCTTTGACGGGTGAAATTGATCCCAATGACTGTCCCAGAATAATCCAAGGATGTTCGTAACTCCCAAAATTCGATTTGCGTGTTACTTAAAGGAATAGTCAAAATAATTCAGTCTCCGATAAAACAAGGACAGCAGTCCATCCACATTCTATCAGCCATCACGACAATATAATATCAATCATACTTTTGATCTTCGAATTATTCATTTATGGAAAGAGTATCTTACAAAAGAAGGGTTGTAGAATGAACCCATGTCTCCAGCCCCCCCTTTTTTTTTAGTTTTATGAAATCTATATGAAATATCATTTACTCTCCTGTGTTGTTATATTTGAAGATATTTCCCTCTAGGCAACGCTGGGTATCCCTACTATATATATATATATATATATATATATATATATATATATATATATATATATATATATATATATATATATACTGTTCTGTATTTATCTACCTTAGTTTATTGGTATCTATGTAGCTTGCTTGTTATTCATCTACTCATTATCTATCTAAAGATGAAAAAGAAAGATACGCACCCTGCATATGTTTCATAATGCCGACCGACTTTTTTACGCGTGTAATTATTTACCACGGTTGAAGGGGGATAAGCAATTGTTTTCTCTCTAACGTTTTGTGTGTGTCTGTGTATGTCTGTGTGTGTGTGTCTGTGTATGTCTCTGTATGTGTGTGTGTGTGCCTGAGTATGTGTGAAGGCGTGAGTGGTGGATATGATCTTCCTGGGGAGAGCCCCAGTCTAAAAAGTCTGGTGTGCAAATCCTCTAGATCGCATCTGACAGTGAGGAGATTTGGTTCGTTGTCCAAATTTGTCGCTATGAGAACGACCTACTCGACTAATACACAAGGCCTGTCGACTGCAATATGCCTTTTCTCGTAAAAACAAACAACATTGACATTAAGCACCAGGAAGAAATGAAGTCAGGCTTAAGATAATAAGATGAATAAAGAAAAGATACATACAATGAATGAATATATATATATATATATGTATATTTGTGTGTATGTGTATCCGTGTATATGTGTGTAAATATGTGTGTGTGTGTGTGTGTGTGCCACCCCCTCGATCTCTCTCTCTCCTTATCCATCCATGTATCTATCTATCTATCTATCTATCTATCTATCTATATATATATATATATATATATGTGTGTGTGTGTGTGTGTGTGTGTGTGTGTGTGTGCGCGCGTGTGTGTGTGATGTATATCAACTTCTTCGGATCAGGCTTATGATAAGGATGAAAGGAGAAAATAGAGTTCGCAAGTGCTCGTATTCGGACTCGAGCAGTGATTCTGACTGTCGGGCGCACGCCCCACAAGGGAGTAATTTGAATTTATTTTGTGGTGTTAATTTGAAATTTGGATGTGAAAAACATTCGTGGTATAAAACTGTTAATGTCAAACTAATTAATATCTACTTACACAATACTATTAATTCCTAACTATACTATATTACCATCGATTTCATAGTAACCAATGCTTAACTAATAAACTTGGTGAGGCGTAAAAGAGATTAGGTAACTGCGGTGTTGTTATTAAATTTCCCTCTTGTAATAAATTACACGAACGTTAGCAAGAGTCCTAAGATTCATAGATCAGTATTTTCTCAAAGAATTTGTTTCTTTACAGATATTTATCCGCTCAAGACGAGTAGTGTTAACAAAAGAACAGTCCGTCAGTATTCAGCGATCTACGAGATGAGGTTCCTCTTGCCATATGATATATAATTAAATTACTTTTGTTTATAGTAAGGAGGACGTGAAACTTTTTGAGCTGTCGATAGGGAGGGGGGCATGGAGCAAAGAAGGTTAAGAAATCCTGGGCTGGAGATATTTTTGCGTCAGTGACTCAAGGCGTCGTGGGTATCAGGTTAATCAAGTGGATTTTGCCCCGACTCCGTTCGGTCCAAGGCAACGGATATGTTATTGTAACAATCCAAATTGATTAAGGTACCGTATTTGATGGCATATACAGGACCGTTGAGATGGGAGGGGGGGCGCAACCGGTGTCTGCGCACCGGGGCACCGGACAGGCAAGGAGGGCGAGAGTTTCTTGGGTGAAGCCGTATATCGAAACTTTCATGTCAATATGTTAATGACATCTTTAGTAGCATGAGAGACCACAAGATAGCACAGTACATCCGGGAGAAGACAGGAATCAGGGACATCATAGAATCCATTGAAAATCTCAAATGGCAGTGGGCTGGTTATGTTGTACGAATGGTGGACTACGGATGGACATCGCAACTCACGACATGGATCCCCCGAGATCACATGTGGAACCGAGGCTGGCAGAATATCAGATGGAGAGACGAGCTAGACATATTCAGAAAGTACTGTCTCAGCGACGCCCATGATAGAGAAGTGTGGCGAATCCTGGGGAAAGTCTATGTCCAACGACGGACGCTAAAAGACTGATGATGATGATGAATAAGTGAACAACCAGAGCTAGTAAAGGTGGCGAAGAGGTTCTGTTCATAGATGCATGTGTTTGTATGCTTGTTTATGTGCTTGTATGTTAGTGCGTTCCAGTGCTCCTGGCCACACTGTTTTGTCTACAGACTTGTAGATTGTCATGACTACTCCCCTAGATTTCTATAAATGTTTCTTTTGATTTGAGGGAAAGAAAAAAGCTTATTTGATATTTTGGAGGGTTTATAAATAACATCTAAGTTCTCGAGAATATAGATGTTTCTAGATATTTTTGTTCTTTTTTACTTCATCTCAGATGTTTTCGAGTGGAAAATACCAGAGATGTGAGAGATAGAATTATTCTGACCATACTTATTCTCCAATGGAATTTCTTTTTTGAATTTTGCCGCCACGGTTGTTCAATTATTGACTTCGATAGCAAATAAGTATACATATTTGTTTTTGTTTATCGTTTTGTTTAGGAGAACGTACTACTTCATTTGATCTTTTATTGATGATGTTTCAGCCTTATAGGTCAACACCATTTCCTGACTGAATTAGGAACGTTATATATTTCTAGTTTAGAATTGTTTCATGCCATATAATAACATTGTTATGTCCATTAATAAAATAGATTAACTCTATCGTTTACCAGAGACCGAATAAAGGGATTATAGCAGATGAAAACAGGATGACTAAAAGACCAGGGTGTTTGTACGATGCATAGGTGAGGTAGGAGACCAAACAGCTTAGTATCACCCTTTGAAATTTCTCCCAGGCCCAGGGCATAAAAGACCCGCATTATTTCGGCAAGGAATATTGCGAAGAAAATGCATTCCCTAATACCTTCTAATTTATCGCCTAGTTTTTACTTATTTTCCCCAAATAGTGTAACTTTTACTCCTTGAGATACGCATATTTGAAAATATAGTGTGAGTTTTCCAAGCAACTGAGAAATGAATCATTAACAGACTCAAAGTGGAACATTTCAAGACATTTGACCGGAGAGTCATTTAATTATTAATCGGATAACTTACAGTGACCTCGAAAGAGAACTTAGGGGTTTATTCAGGGCAGTTTTGTTACGACATCATGGTATTTCATTGTGCAAGCCGGAAGCTTTTCATCAAATCAAGAGTCACGGCAATGAGAGCAAAAACAGCACACGGTAGAAGATGACTCTGGATACTGCAGTCAAAACTATTGACCTCATCACAATCAGCGGGTTTGCAACAAATGTTGAACGGACGTCTAAATCTTTGTTTTTACACACACACACACACACACACACATACATATATATATATATATATATATATATATATATATATATATATATATATATATATATATATATATATAATCAGTT
The DNA here is from genome assembly GCA_963457665.1 of Thysanoteuthis rhombus. Taxonomy (NCBI): domain Eukaryota; kingdom Metazoa; phylum Mollusca; class Cephalopoda; order Oegopsida; family Thysanoteuthidae; genus Thysanoteuthis; species Thysanoteuthis major. The sequence goes on along the minus strand of OY735234.1, from coordinate 37,253,972 downwards.
GGTTTCTTTCAATGCAACACTTATGTATTAAGAAATGGATATATTTGATCCACCAGAAAGATTATAGATTGCATTATTTTATACAGAAACTTATTTGAAATGATCTCCCGTCATTACACGGTTAATGTATCATTCAACCTAGACAGTGTAAATAGAATAAACGATCAAAGAAAATGGGGCTGGTGCAGGAAAAAAACGAGAATAAACGAGAAGAGAATTTGAGCTGAAAACAGTTATTTGGGCCTTTGCATTAGCGGTGGATTTTTAGCTCAATGGTTAAAGCATCGTAACGTTGAAGTGGCTATACGGGCCTCCAACTTAACAGCTAAGTTATAATTTATAAGTTATTACTGCTTAATAATGAACTACACAAATTCAGAAAATACTGGCTCCGCAACGCCCATGATAGAGAAATGTGGAGGATCCTGGGAAGGTCTATGTCCAACGACGGACGTTAAAAGATGATGTTGACTGCTTAATAAAGGCCTCTCTCGGTTGAAATTTATCCAGCCCTTCAATACTAACATTGGTCAAAACATTGAACATATTTTCTCATCAAGGTTGCAGTACAATTGTTTAAGACCAATTTTTGTCGCAGATGACGAATATCGAGCCCGTTTCACTTCATCGTGTGTTAACTTTTGCTACGGACACATTCTGTTTTCTGTTCTATTGTATATGATGCAATATAAGCAAAGGTTCAATCAAAAGCCAGATGTGTATCATTCAAAACTCTTCAATGCAGAAAATCAAAATTGCTATCAAGGTGATATACTAAAGAGGTACTATGCTGAAGGATACGCTAAAAAAACCTTGAACTTCGAACTATAAGGATTTGGGAGACCGTAGCAAAATGAGAAGTGGGCACCTTCCAACATTCTTTCTAGAGTCGGGATTTATCCTATCGATGAGAATGTGTTTTTTATAAGGTAGATTTTCGTAGCTCTATCATCACCAGAGACCACTTCCATCATGGAAAGAACAGCTGGACATTCAAATTAATCCTTAAAGCCTTGTACATCAACTACATTTTGTTCTTCACCAGAATTCAGGGAATCCCCGAATTCCCATTGAAAAAGGGGAGTGTTTTAGGTAAAGAGCAACGTGAAAAGGAGGAAGGCATCATCGACAGTGACAATCCTGCAAGAGGAGCAATTCTTTCAAAGACACAATGAAATAAAATAAAAAAGGGGAGTTCAAGGCATGAGGAACTCCGATGCAAAAAATGACTCTTTGATGATTCATCATTGTCAGAACCTCACAGTGAAGAGAGGCCTATCCGTGGTGATAGAGAATATGAGCCTGAAGAAAATATTCCAGGTCTTCAATCCTACATATCAATTTCTTCCCCTGAAAGTGACAATGTCACCGAGTTTAAGACTGAGAAGAAAGATAAGAGAATCTTCTACATTGGAAATGTGTCGTGGAGCCAAGATCCATGAGGAGATCAGTTTTATCCATCCTAACCAAAAGATGAAGAAGTTTGTGATGCATACCGTCCGGAAAGAAGAAACTTTGTTTGGTTTATGGTCTTCCCATTTTTCATATGTGCTGTCTCAATGTTCCTCATCTGTTGTTTCAAGATAACCTGATACAAGGGGTGCATTGAAACTACTACTTTAAAATTGTTCCAAGTTCTACAAGGTTTGGTTTCAATCATTCATATATCAATCTATGAGAAATAGATCACCATATTCTATGATACCATTAAGAGGTCATGAAAACTAGATATGATACAAGAAAACAGATTACAGTTTCACAGTCAGCATCCAAACTTCATAAGGTTCACTAAATCACATACATAAAGTTTGTTGTTTAACCAGTGAAATCAATCAATCAAGTTTCCTTACGCTTATTTGGAGTTGGGTCAAAACTTTTCTCTGATATAACGAACCCTCTATGAAATACGCATATCTGGATCAAAATCTCTAGTATTCAAGCAAAGATCATCTCACCTCTGATCCCAAGTTTCAGCACTCTAACTTCGTGTCGGATCAAACATTTTTGTAATATTACAATCCTTTTATGAAAGACACATATTTGGAATTGCAGTTGATCTAAACTCTCTAGACATCAAGCAAAGATCATCTCACTACTGATCCCAAGTTTCAGTACTCTTACTTGGTATCGGATCAAAACTTATTTTGATATTACAAACCTTTCATGAAAGACGCTTATTCGGAACGGCAGTTGATCAACACTTCCTGAACGTTGAGCAAAGATCACTGTATCATTTTTCCAGGTTTCAGTGCTTTAACTTGGAGTCGGTTCAAAACTGATCTCAATTTTATAAACCGTTTATAAAAGATGCATATCTGGAAAGTCAGTTGATCAAGACTCTCTATACTTTGAGCAAAGATCTTACTTTGAGTCGGGTCAACACTGATCTCTATTTCACAAACCTTTTAAAAGATACACAATAATTGGAACGGCAGTTGATCAAAAATCTTTTGACTTCAAGCAAAGATCATCTCGCTACTGATTCCAAGTTTCAGTACTTGGAGTCGGGTCAAAACTGATCTCAATTTTACAAACTTTTATGAAATACACATCTTTGTTTATTTGTTTTGCATTCCTTTGTTTATACTGCTTGTTGTGTTAATGGTCTGAAAAATTCCTGACCAATCCAAAAAACATTGGAGCCTCTTTACGGCTGGACTATTTCGATAACACTCCAATTATTTTATTTAATTCAAAACGGATCTCGACTAGCCACCGCTCCTTTACGGCTTCTTTTCTTTTAGCCTTTCTTTTGCTTTATATATATATATATATATATATATATATATATATATATATATATATATATATATATTATTTTGTCTGATTTTTAAATGTTCCAGGTTTAAAAAATAATTTAATTCCAACCCTGCCATATTCCATTTCAAGAAATCATTTCAATGCATTTTCCGTTGACGTTGCTCACCAAGATTTTTTGTTCCGTCCTCCTCCCAACACTCACCTCCTTTCTTTTCTTTCTAATCTTTTTTATTCATGTTTTTATTTAATTTTACCAAACATTCCATAAGCTCACTTTCCTTTTTCTCTCTCAGAGAGATATTTGCTAAGCTAAAGTTGGTCCGGCACCCGGCCAAATGCTTTGTGAAAAAGAAACAGGAAGATCGTGTTGCATCAATCTTCCCAGTGAGTCGACAGGGCATTCGAAATTCTACATTTTTTCACCTGGGGTCGAACACCGACCTTGGGCACCTATGGAAAATACGTCGCAACTCTTTCAGCCACTAAGCAGCCCGAATTACGGATATTAAGTAAACATAGTTTAGTGTAGCGCAAGGCAAGTGAGCCTCACTACCGCAATGAGATCTATCGCCAGTGGATGCTCCGTACTTGTGGCCAAACAAAGCTTTTGATCTACGAAGCAGTATTAGCTTACTAACCCTGGGCCGTTGCTCCTGCAGTGAGTTTTATAGTCACTAGACGCTTCACACTTAGTGACCTTATGCTAGACTAAGCTAAGCTTTTATGGAGTGGAGTTTCGCAAGCCAATTCAGTAGACGATAACTACTGTGTACTGAGTATAATCCTCACTCGCTACCCGACACCGGTGGCCTTATGCCAAACTAAGCTTTGTACGATATTCACTTAATTCTTCTTCTTCTTCTTCTTCTTCTTCTTCTTCTTCTTCTTCTTCTTCTTCTTCTTCAATTGACAGCACTTGGCCAAGTACGACACAAGGCCAATAGGACAAATAGAGCATTACATCAAACTTCAAAAATCTCTTTTCTCAATATTCTCGCAAACCCCAGCTATATTGTGGTCTGGACAATCTAAACTTTTTTTCGAATTTCCAATTGAAATCTCTTCTTTTGTGTTTTTAGCATTGTTCAAAGTATAGCATATAGTACAGACACGACCCTAACCCTCACGTTGCACACTTTTCATAGCTCTCGGGTGAGATCCCAATAAATTTCCCATTCGTTTTTTCAGCTGATCCCGGTGATCAGCTGACAGATGCAAAGCTAACACCAGATCCAGTCGTGTTGAATCTTGAAGTCCCAGAGTTTTTAATTCTCAATGTTTTCTACGACAACTTGTAGTTTTTACAATACGATTAGTTTACATAGTTGATGCCCAATCGTTTGCACAGTTCCCAGTATACGACTATCCCTACTCTGTTATGTATGTTTTTGTATTCTTTTTCAGCTAGCTGCATTCACTTGTGATGGTCTTCAGAGTCTACCTTCTCTTCAAAGACTGAATCCATTGTTTTTATGGGTCTACTTTTGTATTGGTTTAGTTTGAATTGGTATATTTAGTCTCGGTTGCAACTATAAGCAATTCTGTTTCCCTTTTTAAGTGTCCCCTGCGTAACTATGTGGAAGATTCTTCGTTTGCTATCGCTTTTATATGCCTTTTAAATTTTCCCTGTAAAGTTTTCTTTTCCTATTTTTCTTTCCTCGTTTAGTCCGTCACTTTTCCTGCCTTTATCTTTTCACCCCTTGAGGATGGGATGTGGCACAAGGCCGTTTCATTATGAGAACCCCACGCACCCCAGCAAAATGCTCAGCGCGTGGAGAGGACGGTAAAGATTTTTTAGTTAACTCTGACTATACATCTCTGAATGAGAAGAGACGACCCACAGGAACTATACGACGAGGTGTAGATCCTCGGTTAAGAACGACCAATGACCAAGATCAGATTTTAGTGGGTTTGAATCTCTCGACAGGAAATGGAGGACTCTTCCCTGTAGTAGTAGTAGTTGTAGTGAGAGGAGGAAGAGGAGGAAGAAGAGGAAGAGGACGAGATTGATGGGAAAGTGGTGTTGCTGCCTCTGTAGTGACGATGATTATCAAATCTATCATTGATAGCTATTATACAATTCTGCTTTTCCCTGTCTACGTTCGTATGTCACGCTTTCAGTAACAACATGAGGGGAAGGTTAAGAAGTTTAATAAGAGGATAGGAAGGGAGAAGATAAAAAAGATAGGTAGTTTACCGAAGGTTTAAGAAGATTTGCGGTGGTGACTGGCAGGAAAGGCGAGAAGAGAGCGGAAGTGAGACGTTGGGGAATTTAAAGCTACCGAAACATCATCCTCTCTTTTCCATGTGACGGACGGACCAAGCAACAGAGCAACCAATACACACCGTGTATTATTATAGTTAGATTATTATTATCAGGAGAGGTAGAAGAAGAAGCCGTCAACCAAAACAGTCAAGATAGTCAACATAATGTTTCTTGGGTTTTCAAGTTTGCCCAATAGCGATCAAGCTCTCCTTTTCTATTTTTTCTTTAAATCTAACTTAGTAATCACGGCCCGACAAAAGGCGAGAGAGAAGTAACTTATCCATTTTTCCTATTCCGTTTTCCTATTTTTTTAATTGATCACCCCAAACACGGCCCGCTGCCAAAATACGTTGGTCTCGTGACAGTTTCCATTGAACGACTAACCAGACTCGTTGTTATTATTATAAGTCGAGCGCCTTGGCTTGTGGGCCAATAACTAAGAAAAGTAATATTTTTTCCCCTTCCACTTGTGGTATATTCCATGTAATTATAAACAGCTACTTAGCGTTATTAGCAGTTAAGTAAGTAGCTCTGTGTTCAGCAGAGCGGAAAGCCAAACACAGACAACATTAATGCCGAAGCCAAGTCAATGGTATACGACTTCTGCTTGGCTGTACAATAGCTCTGTTGGGGATGCAGCTTCCAGACCACCCATACCACGATGGCGGCGCGGGCACACACACACACACACACACACACACACACACACACCACAAGCAGCCCTCAAGTGCTGCTAGCAGAGCGGCGAGGGCGAGGCAGGAAGACCCTTTCACAGTAAAAGGGGAGGGGTGAATGCAAACTCATGCGGCTATGTGGGAGCCACTCAAGATAATTAGCTAAAATACTTATATATGTGAATAATGTTTACGATAGTGTGTGAGTGCTCATGGCTTTATTATATATGCTTGTATGCATATAATAATAATTACATGTATAGAACAATTTATATATATATATATATATATATATATATATATATATATATATATAGAGAGAGAGAGAGAGAGAGAGAGAGATGGATGAGAGAGAGAGAGAGTGAGAAAGAGAGAGATGGATGAGAGAAAGAAAGAATATATGAATAAAATTCAAGGAACCTAAGGCATAAAATGGTTTCCTCAAAGAAAGAAAAATTGATGGAACATGGCTCTTCATCTCTTGGTGGAGTGACTTCGACTTTCAAGTGATATGTCCGGCGAGACACGGGATATGGGTTACAGCTCAGATCAACAGATGGATTTGTTAAAAACAACAACACACACACACATATATATATATATTTATATATATATATATATATATATATATATATATATATATATATATATATATATATATATATATAATGACGGAGGATGTGTTTTCTATTTTATAGACTCCTAAACGGTTGCACTCTACAAGCTGAAAGTTTGTGCCTCAGTGTAAATTGACCCAAGAATGAACATAGGATCGACGGTGATTGCCTCTGGTGACTTTCAAAGGTCATTTTGGTTCCAGGTCAATTTTTGGAGGGGACAGTTGCATGATAAGGCCTGCACATTTGAGTTCAAGTGTAATTTGACCTAGGATGAACATAGGATAAGTGGAGATGATTGATGGTGACATTTGAAGCTCAATTTCAGGTAAGATTTATTTTGGTATTTTATAAAAATGTAAATTTTAGCATTATCAAATCTAACGAAGACGGCTGCACCCTACGGGGAGCAAATTTTTGTCCCAGAGAAACTTGAGCTCAGGATGAACATAGGATGGGTGCCGGTGATCTACATTGACCTCTGAAGGTCAATTCAAGATCGATTTTGGCATTTTCCCAAAAAGGTCAATTTTCAAATCTAACGGAGATGACTGCACCATATGTGTACATAGGTAAAGTGTCCATGGTATGAACATGGGATAAATGTCGATGTCTTCCGTTGACCTATAAAGGTAAATTCAGGCTCATTTCAATTAGGACATTATCAAAAAAGGTCAATTCTAGCATTTTCGGCCAATCAGAAGGATTACGGTTCCCACTTCGAGAAGCCCTGTGTTAAATTTTACTACGTGACGTTATAGTATTGATTACTTTTTTCTCCGGACAAAGCCGGATATCCCAGCTAGTATATATATATATATATATATATATATATATATATATAAACCTTGCTCTTTTCTTCCTCTCTTTCTCATATATATATATATATATATATATATATATATATATATTAGGTTGGTTTTGTTATTTAGAATAGATGAGTAAATTATTATGTTCATTTGGTATGCCATTTTAAAGCGCGAATTTCGCCCTATTTATTTAAGCTGGACCTTTTCTTTTCCCTATTTGTTCTGGTTTATTGAGGATGTCAAATCAAAGATGAAAAAAAAGCTCTTCTGTTCCATAAGTTTAATAGAGACGAAAAGCTACAAAAACTGCTCACAATATCCACGAAGTTTTTGGCTAGGGGACATCAACCAACGTACAGCTCAACATTGGTGCCAAACATTTTAAAACGGAGCCTTGAAGATGTGAACGTCCTTCTTTGATTGACGACATCTAATTTAGAGCCATTATTGACGGAGAACGCAAAACATACAGATGAACTGAATATTGACCATTCAACTGTTTTTCGATATTTGCATCAAATTGGAAAAGCACAAAAGCTTGCGTGTTGTTTGAATGATCCTACGGAAATCGAACGAACTAAGTTACGAAACTCTACCTCATCCAGCCTACTCACCAGACCTCTATCCGACTGACCATCTCTTTTTCAAGCATTCAGACCCATTCCTGCAATGGAAGGTCTTCGATAATCAGGTAGCAGTTCAAAACACATTCGAAGGGTTCCTTGGTTCTAGGACCCCATAATTCTATGCTTCCAGAACAAATGGACTTTCTAGAAAAATGTGTAGATTCTGAAGGTTCTCATTTCGATTGATTACTTTCATTCTAAGCTGAGATATACTTTTTTTTAAATTGGTGAAAAACTGCGATTATCTTTGCATCAACCTATTAGGTCGATAGATAGATAAACTGAGATAAAAACCGACTGATATCCAAATAGGAATAAATGGATAAAATAAAAACTACATAGGCTGGGAACAGACCAAAAAAAAGATACGAAAACAGATATATAGAATGATAGACAGGAAATGATAGAGAGAGTCAAAGCTAAATGGAAAAATAGTGGCTTATGAAGAACTTATTGCGTCAGGAAGTGTGAATTACTCTCCGTAGGTAAGCTTAAACACCGACTCTCGACTGTGAAATACTCAACTATTTATACCACCGAATAGGTACATATATATATATATATATATATATATATATATATAATATATATATATATATATATATATAGCTGTGGTGATTGACAGCGTGGAAACAGATTCAGAAGACGTGTTTTACATCTGTAAATTTATTATTAAGATAAAACTTATGCATTTCGCCTTATCGTTGCAACCTGATACACGTTAAGAGCAATCGGAGCAGGAATTGCTGAACTTGAGCCAGCAATCGCAGCCAAAGCAGTTCTGTTCAACTACAAGAGGGAGCCATCAGAGAGAAACACTCGCTAAATTCAGGAAGGTTAGAAATGACGCCCAAAGGATCGTTCGACTATTTGCCGCCGCCGCCGACGACGACGACTACAAGCTGATACTTTTCCAGAGCATCAAACTCGCCGCTTACAATAGCAACATCTACGACACGTGATGGTACGAAGAAAGTGTCCAATCTAAAGAGCCATCAAAATCACCCCTTCAAAAACAGCTTCAGACGACATGAGACCAAGAATAACAGATGGAGTATTACCAGAAGCTCTATCCAAAGGACATTGTCACCGACACGTTAGTTGAAAATACCAACTTCCTGCCCGTGAAAGAGGTTGACGTTCCCCCATTTAGAGAACTTGGCAAGGCTGTAGATTCAGCCGCATCTGAGGAAGCTCTGGCAAAAGATGGCCTTCTCCCGGAGATTGAAGATGGCGAGAAGTGTAATCTCTTCAACCATTTGTAAGAGCTCCTGCTGTAATGTTGGGATGAACGAAAAGTTCCCAAGGACCTGCATAATACTAACCATACTTTACGAGAACGACGGAGATTGCAACTACAGCAAGAACAACTCTGAAATACACCTCCTCAGTATATTAGGGGAGGCCTTCCAACGTCGCAGTTACACGTAGAACATGTATACCCTGAGACACAGTGTATATTAAGAGTAGGAACACTACATGGTCTCAATAAGGCAGCTGCGGAAGATGTGCCGTAAGCTTCCATTAACCTTTTAGCACTTAGCTACCCCTTCAAGCTCCTGAAGAGGATTTTCACTTCTTTGGGTGTACACAGAAACAAGTGGTCTTTCGGTGTACATAGCAGTGACAGGACTTTTGAAGTTCTTCAAGTGTACTATTGTCTTCTAAGACAAAAAGAGGATGGTGATGTAGGTCTGTCCAAAAAGTATCCAGCCATTTTTTATACCTCAAGTACTGTTTGCTTGGCCATGATGTAACTTGGGAACCAGGGAGGACCTTACTGTGCATGCACAAACAGATCCCTTGTGGTTAATCAGTTGGCAGTGACGCCCTATTGAATGAGTTTGTATTTGGGTTGCATCCACAAATATTGAGCTGACCCATTCTTCATGTCTTGTGCAGGGTTTTTTGTCAAAACATTGCATCACCCTGGGCTGTCAGCTTCAAACTACAGTCAGGTTTACCTCCGAGGATTTGCAGAGATTCTGAAAAGGTGACAATATACTGGGACATATGTTCGAGGTCCAAAGGGAAATACCTTGAAAGGAGACTAAGGTGCCATTGCCCTAGGTAAGCTACTTTTTTTGTTAATATTAAATGGTTTCATCCAACCAGACAGACACTGTACTCTGATTTACTGTCACTGGTGTAATCTTAGTTATTACAGTCATATTTCAGCCAATCTATTCTCCAGCCTTCTTCAGGTGTCTGTTGTAACCTAAATACTTCTAATTGTTTCGCTCATTATCTTCATTGCTTTGCATATATTTTGGCTGAAGTAATACTCACCCATCTACACATCTGCTGCATTTGGGGATCCTTAGAAGTTGCTTTTTGGTGCAACACAATCTTCCCAACCAGAACTCCATTCGATTTGGCCTTGTAACAGATTATACTGAGTTTATCACAAGTTATACAAATTGATTTTTTAAATCCTTATTTTAGAATTAAATTCTTAAAAATTTTTTATTTGTAGTTTTTGTGAGTTATCTACAGGATATTCATAGCGATCCACCTCAGAGAAAGTTTTGCAAAGAAAGGTCATCAGATGGAAACCATTTATGTGTTAAAGTCAGAATTTTTTAACCAATTTGGGTATAAATAGAAATACGGGTAAATGAAAACGGCAAATTTTGCAAAAAAACTGAAAGAATTATCAACTTGTGAGTGTTCATATGAAAGAAAGTTGATCAAATTACATAAGTATATCTTCTTTGGCGATCTTTTAGGGTGGGCTAAATATATGGGCAAATCTGAGCAAAGCTTGGTAACCTTTGTTAAAAAAAAAGACAAAAGACGTTGGTAATAATAAAATAACTTTAATTATCAAAGATATTTTTCTTTTTCCTTTTGTTCATACATTACATAATATAAATTCCTTTATATAAAAGTTATTTCAACAAAAACATAAATTGAAACTTGCAACATGGATTCAGTCCTCTGGTCATATTGAAGCCATGTGCAAAAAAAATGAAAAATAAGCAAACAAATCATTTTTGAACGATCAGAGTCCATCGAGACAGATTTACTCCATTTCTGCAAAATTGTATCATGACTACGAGGTCCGTTTACTAAAGCTCGATATAAACACGTATGAAACTTGAATTTGTTGCAAAGAATGGCAGTCCACCAAATACCTTCGTAAACCATTCGTCTTATAGTTCTACATACACGGTACCAAAGAAAAGGAATCCAAGCAACTGTTGCTTGACATAAAAAACGTCCATTTATATTCTTCAAGAGAGACAGAATAGGCAGAATTTATTTCTCAAAGTCTTGACTGGTTTATATCACCTTTAATTGATAGAACTCATTTGTACTAGACATAAATTTTGTTGAAATTATAACAGAATAAAAAATTAATTTTCAAATTAATCTAAACCACAACAGGAAGTAACTTTGATCAGTAGCTATTCCCCTTGATACTAACATTTAAATTTTCTTGAATGTAACTAAGCGTTATTTCAGCCTGGAAGTCTTGTGGGGAATATGCTAAGCCAAACAGTTTATATATCTAAATGAATATTTGTCGATATAGGTCTTGATAGCGAGAAGTTCTTAAGTCTTCAAAAAAATTTTAAAAATTAAATAAATGAAATAAAATAAAATAAACACAATCAGAAAAAGTCATGGAATGTAAATTGATCAATTATTTTAAAATATGAAAATGAAATAAAATGTTGTAGGCAAAATGAAATTGACCTTTAATCTAGCCAAAAACAAAAGCTGAAATTAGCCAAAAATCCATCTTTAGTGAATATGAATTCATTCTTTTTTTATGTCTGCTATTGTTGTTATTGTTATATTTTTTCGGCTGATCCATTCTGCAGCCTTCTTCAGGCTGGTTTACAATCCGTAAAAAAAGACTTTAAATAAAATAAAAATAAAAATAAAAAAAGATCTCTTTATCCAGAAAATGGTAGCAAACAGAAAAGAATGGTGGAAAAAAAAAAACAATAAAAAAACCATTGATCAGTAATGTGCACAATATAGGCTAATCCATTCTCAGTAACTTGTGTAACACAGGTGATTCCCTATTTTCATACACAGGGATGAGTTCAATAATCCAAACAACTTATGGAATGATGACGACTTTTCTCCAAATTACAAAAAGTTAAAAAAAATCACATTCTGTTTTAACAAAAATTCATTCTTAATGCATTTCCATTACGAATCCTTTGCAGCACTTTTCTCCAATAAACTGACCTTAACCTTCTCTTCAACCTTTGAGAGTTAATGAGTGAAAAAGATTCAGGCTGCTTCCCATTCCCAGGGGGAAAAAAATATGTTTACCCTATTATTTGGAGAAAAAAAAAAAAAACGATTACTAGAATATTCCTCAGTATTTAAGGTTTTTGTGTGATACTTTTCTTTGCTTACTAAAGCATCTTGTTTATTCAAATTTACACCCACGGAAAATTCTACCCAATTATTTTTCTAAAATGGTCTATTTGCTCTCAGGGTCTGATTAAACAAGTATTGATAAGATATAAATCTAATTGTACATTGAATGTAACTAAAAATCCATACTCGGCCCAGATTGTTTCATATTATACAAGTTGGTCCAAACCACCAAAGAAAAAAATAAAGAGGGAAAAGATGGATTGTTCAGAAAAAAACCGGTTTGTTACAATCTCTCAAAAACATCACGTAAAACCTTCATTAATTATTCCTTCACTGAGTTTCTCAATTTTCAAAATAATTTGTATACTATGTATATTTTTAAAGTAATTTCAATCTATGTAATTAATTATAGGAAAAAAAATTGCTTGGGGGAATTTTCCATGGGTGGAATATATTGGATGAACTTTGGGAAGGGGCAGAATTTTCATACGACGGTTTATTTGAACAGTAAAACGGGAACCTCAATCTGACAGCAGATACAAAGAAACCTTTTCAATAACCAATAAAAGAAATAAATAAATAAAATAAGTTTGGTCATAATCCCAGATGCTGTAAGCCTTAATATTGAAATTCAAAGGGATTAGAATCCTTGAAGGGTGAAACTTTGAAAATCTCAATCCTGAAAGGTCAAAATCCCCAAAATATAATCCAGGAAAAAAAATAATAATTAGAGCACCAACTATGCTATTTTTTTTTTTCTTCTTCTTCAAGGGGAATGTGGTTATCTGGATTTCGACTAATGTGATTTCGGCCTAATGGATTTTGATCTAACAAGATTTTGGTATTTCGAATTTTAGCCTTTAGGGATTCTGATCCGTCGGATTTCAATATTCAGGGTTATGGCATTTGGGATTTGGATCGGCACCAAATTAGAACATCTCCAATAGTGTCACTAATAGCCCACTTGAAAAAAAGAAATTTAAAAAGATTTTGTCATTTTATAAGCATTCTATACAGACAATCCTTATCATTCTTGTATACCAATTTTGGTATTTACTGTATTTCCTGGCATCAAAGAGGCTATTTTTATCCTCCAAAATACGTCCCAAAAATTTACCCTGTATGCGAGAGGCCAAAGGTTATTTTTTTCATAAGTCCCAAGAGGAAAATAATCTGTTGCTAGAAAGTGACCTGAACTCCAGTATGAAGACCTCTAAATGAAGTGCATAGATTATACTTAGTATAAAAAAGTAAATAAACAAAAGTAATTATAGATAATCATTATGTAGGTGCAGTTCTACCCTGAATACTTACCAGTAGGCTTGGAGTAAGCTTTGAATGTAAACCCTATCACCATATTGTAAGGTGAAAGGATTAAAATGCAGACTATGAGTGATCTAGAGGCTCTCCAAATCACTGAGCCACTCACAAACCACCCTGGTAAGGTAGGTGAAAGTGCCGAGACCTTCATTTTAAGCTTTGTTTTTTTCTTCAAAAAAGTCAAAATTGGGGTTTATACTCAATGCCAAGAATTACAGTAAAATCCATGGCCAACATTCCAGAGAGAAAAAGACAAGACAATCTGAGAATTCTTCAAAGAACCAAATGTTTGTACAGAACTCCCCTTTGTCGGCAGAAAGAAAACTTCTCTCAGGAAGATGCTGGTCTGTGTGTCGTTGACTGGTCAGCACGGAAGAGGTGGACGGTTAATGTGTGTGAGAGATGATGAGCCAACTAATAACAAAATAGAAGAGAAAGATAGGGTACATGGCCAGGTATTTCTTGTTGTACAGTTGACTGTTAGCCAGGAATGCTGTTGAGGCTGGAAAAAAAAAAAAAAAGAGGGTCTGGTTAGTCACTCAATAAAAACCGTCAATAGTCACAAGGAGTAGATGTTAAAAATTTCAACCCATTATCTCCATTGGTCCGGCCTGTATGTGTGATGCATACATAGCAAGCCAGACCAACTTAAAAACTGAAAAAAAAAACCCCATGTTGTTGACAGTCTCTAATAAAATCAAAAGCCATAATCTGTCTTTCAGAGGAGAAGTGGATTAAAATATGAGACTGTTTGGAAAGTTACTCAGATGATTCAATCAGCAGACCAAGTATCGATATGAATGGGAATAATAGATCAAAGTAGGGATTCCATGATTGTGGCTCAAGAGAACATTGAAATGAACATAATTTTGATTGGTTCTCAAATGTTTTTTTACTTTGAATTGTTTTCTAATGAAATTTCCACTTTAGCCAGAAAAAACTACACGAGTGTAAATACATTTAGGCTGAATGTATGAAATTGTAATCAAAAAGTATTGTTTATGTCACTACTATTACTGTTAAGGTTTTATTGTAGGTCTGTATTGTTCTTCAATGGTTGGTTCTGCCCTGTGAAAATATATTCTCTGTGGAAACAAATCACTGAAGAAATTTAATAGAAAGTTTGGATCACCAATGAAATGAATAAGCAAGAACACTTATTTGTTTTTATAAGTTATATAAACATTTAATAATGTAGATGACAGAATGTAGTTGTATGAAGATTAAATCAATAATTATGAACAAATACAATATCTAAACGTGTTGAATGAAAAGAGGAGATAAAATGTGTACAATGGGAAATTATCTTTGAAGCAAAAATATTGAAAAAAGGAGTTTTATGTATAGTTATATCAGACGGGCCAGTGTGACATCTGGACTTTGGCTCTCTTGCTTAAATACAGAAAGCGCAGACGTTAGAGTAGATAAGGAGATTGAGCTGGAAAAGGATAACTAACTGCATTTCATTTTCATTTTGAATAATTCTGTACCAACTTGTTTTGAGAGCTATCTACTTTTAACTTAGTGGAAAGAATTATACTTATAAATTATTGCAAATTGTTTATTTTTACTCTAGATGAAAAATATGTGATATTTTGTTGAAGTTCAAGTTGATTTCTGAGCCTCAACAATTGCCATTGAATTCATCAAGATACGAGAAATATGATTCACAAGAAACACAAGTACAAAAAACATTACTTACAATTATGTATAGCTTTCTACAGATGGTTTTTTTTTGGGAGGGGAGGGGTTACACCATGAACTACTGCAGTGGATAACACCAATCCTAGTTAAACCACTGTTTTCATATCGGTGATTGAAGTCATATGACAGTTACCCACATCCAGCAGCTGGAATAAGTACAAAGTTTCAAGGCCAATTCCAGAACAAATTCTGCTGGACAGGTACGGTAACATCCCATGCTTCCTTAAGAAAAAAAAACGCACGTGGTACCCCAATGGAAAGCATAGACATCAGGATATTCGTAACGAATTGTAAACGAAGGAATACTTACCAAACGTTGACCAGCCAAATGCAAGACAGACAACAAGGAATCGGATCACAAAGAGGACGATGTTTTGACTGGAGAAGATTAGGATGAGACGACAGATGAGAAGGGCCAGGGCTAAGGGGGATACACAGTAGCCGAGGACGCACACACTTTGGAAGAAGGAACTGAAAAGGAAATTAATTGTCAAGGTTGACTATTGGGGTAACAGCTTTTTGCTCTGATTGCCTAAACATGTTAGGTAGTTATGAGGGAGTGGTTTGGCTCAAGTTCTCACCTATTTACTACCTTATCTATCAAACATTGGGTCATGTCGGTGACTCAAGTGATCAGATGACCAACTTTAGCCAAAATTTGATTTCAGTTGGTTCCGTTTTCCATTCTGGGAACCATTATGCTGCCTTGCACCATCATATATATATATATATATATATATATATATATATATATATATATATATATATATATATATATATATATAGGTTGGGCAACTCATTCATTATAAGCTATATAGCAATGCTCTTCCAACTCTGGAATGGAGCATATTGGTAGATGGGGAACTGTGCGTAAGTAAATACATTGCTTAAATTCAGTCCTACTGACCATCCAGTTCTACATAAGGCAGGGATAAAATGCCAGCCTCTGGGTCTGAAGCGAAGGTTTTGATCCTATTATGACTCAATTATTATTTTCATTATACATATATATATACATATATATATATATATATATATATATATATATATATATATATATATATATATTATATATATACACATACATACATACATACATACATACACAAACAAACAACCAGAAATTTGTTAGTTTTCAGTACAAAGATTTTTTCAGATTTTATGAGGGGTTTTCATTTACTACGTAACCATAATGGTACAGTCTATGAAAATCTTTAACAAATTTCCAGATGGTTCTGGGTCTGATAAATAGGAAGCAAAAATATTTTTCTTGTTTTTGAAATAATACATATGTACATACATAGAAATTCAAAAGGCCACTTGTTGCTATGTAGTTCCCAAAAAGTTAAGGCTACTTATTGCTATGCACACCTAAAGATCAAAAGACCACTTCTGGAAACATACACCCTAAGAAGTTTAATCAGAAGACCACTTGTTGCTATTTACACCCTAAGAAGTTTAAATCACCACTTGTTACAATATACATCCACCCAAAGAGGAACAAAAAACCATTCCCTGCTATATAGAAAACCAAAGAACAAGAAAATATTCATTGCAATAAACACCGATTCGTCCCAGTGTGTTATGATAAGAAGCAACATAGAGATTGAATGAAACTAGTGAAAATAAAATCTTGATAATGAAGATTGTATAGACCCAGAGTATTGTGATATAAAATAATAAGATGAATTTGAGAGGAAAAAAAAAAAAATAGCTGCTTTTGTTTACTTACATATTGCCCCCGAGTAGTTTTGAGTTTAATGTCACAATGACCGATCCAGCCCAAAATATGACAAAGACCTCAGAAAATTCAGGACCTCCAACTTGTTTCTTGTCAAGATCTTCGGGCGAACTTTGTAGCATTCTGAAAATAGAAATTGATAAGTTTTGGCCAAGGTTTTACAAATTTGGCTCAGAGAAAAGGGATTAGGACAACAACCCCAAGGACAAAGCCCTCCATCCCCAAAGTAACTCAATTACAGTACAAAGTAGCTGAAAACCGTCTTGGTTAAATTAAAATAAGACAAGAATTTAAGTCATTCATAAAAGTTTTTCACCTTCCTTATTATACTTACTTGAGGGAAAGTGTTTACCAGGCCTCATATTCTAATAACACATTTTTAAAGCTGAACATTTCAAGCATAAAAAATCAGAGAATAATTGCATAAATGAATCATCACAGCCCGTAAATGTTCTAGAACAAATTACCTAAATTTATCTAAAGAAAAAGAAGAAAAAAAAAGTAATTCCAGCACAAGGAAATCATTGGCCCCAAAATGACCATTAGAGACCCAAAATATCTTTTTTGAAAAAATTAAAAAAATAAAAGGTTTTTAGGTGGTTGCTTCAGGTGTAGCCCTAAAAACGTGACCAGGAGTGTCTGGAAATGTACACACAGACACTTAAGAGAAGAATTACTTGGCTAGTTGGTCGGGCGATTTGTGGGGCTAAGGTGATCCAATACTACCACAAAGAATTTTTATCAGGTTTTAACCCAGGGGTTTTGGTCCTACTTTGCTATTTAACTTGGGTGGGGGGGTTGCACTCAGAGACAAGAGGGGAGTTAAGAGATTGGGGCATTTTACCACCAGAATATTGAGAACTGAGTTCAAAGATCAACATTTTAGTCATTAGGAGCAACATTAACCAATTCATTGCAGGTGTCGGAAATTTCAGTCGTTCAAGTTCTATGGGTAACTCAATGAACTTTCCATTTTATTGTGATCGATAGCAACTCAGTTTTGAGTCAGGGCTTCCATCTTGCAATGGACAGGGGCTTTTATCTTGCAATGGACAGGGGCTTTTATCTTGCAATGGACAAAGGCTTTTATCTTGCAATGGACAAAGGCTTTTATCTTGCAATGGACAAAGGCTTTTATCTTGCAATGGACAAAGGCTTTTATCTTGCAATGGACAAAGGCTTTTATCTTGCTATAGATAAGTATTATGCTTGCCAGCTTCCACAGTTAATGAATTAATACTTAATTAGCTGAACAGTAAATCTTTCTTACAAAATGGAATATTAATCTATTTGATAATGCACTTCTTTTCACTATTTCTACATTGAATTCTTTTGTTAGAAAGCTTCAAATATATAATTTTTCAAAGAAAAAACAGAAACCTGTGGAAAATAGTTTGCATCGTAAATGATTTTGCAAAAATTCCAATTTCTGATAATGAAAGAAAATGAATATGGAAAAGAAATTAAGATGAAAACAGAAATTTAGAAACTTATTCAAATTACAAAGAATGAAAATCCATCGTCATAATGAGCAAAAAGCACAAAATATGAAAAATTTGTGTATATCAAGGGAAGTAACTCAGGACGTCATAATTACGCACACCATTTTTCAAAAAGCTCCTGTAGGTGATTTCAAGAAGAAATATAAATCTCTTTCTTTAGATTTCTTGCAAAGTGTAACCAAATAATTCTTTCGGATGAAAAAATTTGGTGCAATTATTTAAAGCCTTGCGATATATAATTGTATCACAATTTTGGCCAAGTAGATGTTGCGGATCTTAATCCATTATCTGAAACTGTCAACCAAAATTGTCAACATAGGTCTCTCCAGTTTTTAAGTGATTCTGTTTGGCTGGCAACTAATGTAGGTGTCACATGTAAAGGCCACACTTGGAGGGGTGAAAATTTGAACATTCATCCTATATCATATCTATAAATAGCATTTGGCTTTTTCGACACCTCACACCATTATTTGCAGGGGGGGAGGACTCAAATTACAATGTAGATTTATGCTAAATTGGTCCTTTAGTTTATGTCCGGTAGCGTTCAAACTTGTTTTTTTTTTGAAAATTCAGATTTTTCAGTGATCCAACAAAAGGCATGAGAAGTTATTTACTGATCACCCCTAACATGGCACACCACCAAAAGACATTGGTCATGTGACAGTCTCTACTGAGTAACTAACCAGTGTTTTTTTAGCATTGTATTTGCATTCACATGCAGAGTGGTCTGAATATTAACAGCATAGAAAATTGGATAGGCGAATGGAGTCCAAATTCAGCCAGAGGTAGTTTGTGATCACTTTACAGTAATATCCTGGGGAAGGCATTTCCCAGGTCCCAGCTATGGTTGAAATTGTCAATCCTTCAGCCTTGTGAGGATTTCCATCCAAGGGAAGGATGTGCACACAAAAGGTTAGTTACCCAAAATAATGTAGTAATGAATCCGGTGGATGTACTTTGACATGACATATTCCAGAAACTTGAATAATGAAAATCTGTGGATTGTTCGACATTGCATCACATAGAAATAAGAAATACTCAATAAAGTTTTATTCAATGAATCTAACCAAGTAGTTCAAAGTATGAAATAAAATCTCACCTAATGCAAACATACTCAGTTTTGTTAGCCATGAGAGAAACGCTGTGCCCAAATTAACTTGAAAAAATTCCAATTTTACATTTACGCAAGCATTCTATGCACATATACTTTTGTTACAGGAAAAAAAAAATGCCCAACATTTTAGCATAAATAAATGCATCCTGGACACAAAAAAAATCGAGGGAACTGATACTAGTTGACAAAGCTTCTTCATCTGAGAAATTCAAAGACTATCACAGAAAATGAGTGATCAGTGATTTACTTACAAAGCGAGAAAGACGCAGAGTATCAAGGGTCCCCACAAATCCCCTACAAATAAAAAACATTCAATGTTAAGAAAGAAGGAAAATATTAAATACATCACAAAACATTTCATTTGAAAATATATTTACAAATTTATTTTCAGTTATAGACACTTGAATAATAGTCCAAAAGATTTTTTTTCATCAATCAAAAATTATAAATTAAAACGGCCATTTTCTGCCAATAATGTTTGATTTAATTCCCGATCACTGACTTCACCTCTTTGTATTAAAAAACTAAATTGATGAGAATTCTTTCACTGTCCGCAAAGTCCGAAGTCAGCAAATCCTCAGAGGAAATATTTTGTATGTAAAGGGAAGTAACTCATGACATGATAACTGGTGGCTGGCACACTCAGTGTTCTTGGAGTTATTGTGATTTTCAATTTCCAATCTTTGCCCCTCAGAGACATGAGTACAAAGTGATTGGAACAATGGAGTTTTCAATGGTCGTTTTTCCGAATTAAATTATGAAAGACTCAAAGTCAGAAACTGACTTATTTCATAAGCCACTGCTGTCATTTCAAAGTGAACTTGATCTGAGATAAGTCACCAACTTATCATTCAAACAATGAAAAGTACATTTATGACAGCTTTTATAATTGTTTTCCAAAGATCCAAGGGGTGTAACTCAAACAGTGTAAGTTTCAAATGTTATACCTTAGAGCTACAAGTCCTGTTGTCTGACCTTCTTTTAATCTGACCAACACTTGATTCAATGTTTTATTCACATTTATTACTTGTTTGTATTTCTTTCAAACAATTTAACAAATACCAGTCTTTTTTTTAATCCAACCAATATTTGATCAAATGTTTCATTTTCAACTATGTTTCTACCAATAGATGGTCATCAAGACAGATATACAAGAGAGAGACTGAAGTGTTTGTTGTTATTGTATAACTTAACCCCATGACCCTAGATTTCTGATAGTTTGACCTAATGGCCAATCTAACCCAACTCGTTCCAGAGATCGATTAGGGAAGTTGTTTTGTCACTTTTTTAATTCAGGTCTTTTCAAGAATGAGTTAAAGTGGCAGTGAATACTTACATTCTCGCAGAAGTATTTTACTCTGTTTTGGATAGAGTACGTGAAAGAATTTGACACCTACAGCCTTCAGGTCCCGCAACTAAGAAAAAAGGAAAAACAACTTAATAACAACACTAGTTGATAAGGAGTAGAGCATGTATAAAATTGTACAGGAAGCCAGCCAGTGAAACTTTGTAAAAAGTTGAAAGAGAGAAAAAAATATCAAAACTGACATATTTCCAACTTCTAAAGTGAGAATTCATTGATCAAAAAATTTGTTCTCAAGAGAGCAAGGAAGGGCATCAAGCCAATAGACAGGATTTGGAGTGTGTGATCTTCACTTCAACTCTTAAATTCATACTGAGAAAATTTTTGACAAATTTTTTTTTTCATTCAATTTACTAAAGAGTTCCATTATTTTTCATGCTATCTATTGAAAAGCTCCACAGTCAATTACAATAAGTTTATGACTAGGTGTTAAACAATAAATGCAGACAAGAAGAGTGAAAAAAGGAGACAAACAGACCATCTTCTTATCTTCACAAGCAAGGAACAAACTAACAAGCAAGTGATTTGTCATTCATGTGACACATAAAACATTAAAAAAACGTGTGAACATTATATTAATTATTTCAGAGAATTCCAACTTATAGTTTTCTGGATGCATTCATTTATAATTGATGCATTTACTTCCATTAAACAAACTGAAGACAAAAACACAAAGAAAAGATGCGAATAGACATTGAAATATTAACAAAATCACCAGAGACTGCTGTTTGTAAACTGAATATTGATTGACGACAAGCAAGTTCTCTGGTCCAGGGAAGATTTGTCATGAGAATTCATTCATGTCAGAGCTACGAGAGGACTACTAGAGAGCACTCAGAGAGCGCATACCTCTGCCAACAACATTGTCAGGAGAAGTAATGGTGCATGGATCTGCCGAAAATTCTAATCACTTCTTCCATGGCCAACTTTCCACGAAATTCGACAGAAATTCATTGAGAACTTTAAGAGATAATTTGTGACATGGAATTTTGGTAGTATCGCATAATGTGACCATATAACTACAATGTAGAGGAGGTAATTGTGCATGGACCTTGCCTCAAATCACAGTAAAATGGGGTAATCTTCATCCATGATATGTGATTTAGAATTGTAGATTAAAAGTATTTCTCTTAAATAGTTAAAATAAAAATGAAATTTTTCCATAATTCTGTTTCAATTTTGAATAATGTTCAAAAATATATGATATAAAATAACTCAAAAATCAACCTTGAAATTTTTACCAGGAAAAAAAAAAAAAAATTGCAGATTACAGATTTTTGTAAAAATTTCCAGGTTGGTTTTTAATTCATGTTGAATTATATATTTTGAACATTATTTAGATTCAAAATAGACAATATTGCAAAATTTCATTTAATCTAAAATCTAATTATTTTTTTTTTTCAGATTAACCGACAAGAAATATTTTCTTTTAAACTGACATTACATATGTTAAACATTTGTTGATTAAATAAAAATTATTTTCATCAACATTAATAAATGTTTTTTTTTTTTAAATGGTTAATAACAAGGAAGAACATCAACAACAGTCAAAATATAACCTCAGGGAGTGCACACCTCTGCCAATACTGTGCACTAACTAAAAACTTAAAAATATCAGAAAATAAGGGAGAAAATTTCAAATGTACAAATATAAAGTTATTTCCCTTGAAATTCAAATTTGGTTTCTTCATCAAATGTTTATTTTAACCTCTTCACCTAAAGAATAATAAAAAGGTTAAACTTGCTTATCCAGCACTAAAAAAAGACTAGTGTAATGATTGAAAAAAGTTACCTCCCTTGATAGCTAAAAATGGCTAGTTTTTTTTTTATTTTCAGCTAACTCTATAGATAAAAATATTAATTACATTTGAAAATTCATAAGAAGGCTCCTGAAATGTTAAGTAGCCTTTTAATCAATTGATGTTGAAATTAAGGTTGATAATTAACACATCTAAAAATATTGATATTGAATAATTTCAATGCTTATTTAATCTATAATTGATATTTGTCGATTCTCTTTCCAAAAGTAAGAATTACTAAGTAATAAAATGTGGCTGATATCTTTACATAAGCAGTGAAATTATACAATATTATGATTTTTAAATAATATATTTATTGAAATAACGTTTAAATAATAATTAATATGGTACTTAAGATACCTGGAGCTTTAATACCTCAACATTTTTATCTATCAAGTCAGCAGAAAATGAAAAAAAAAAGAAAAATCTTAGCCATCAAGGGGGGTAACTTTTTGCAATTTTAACACTTTTTACGTCAATGGCAGACGAGCAATATTAACCTAGAAATATCTCAATCAAAAAAAAAAAAAGATCCCTGGATCCATCTCAAAATTTGATCAATCTTTTCTCAGCTCACGACTGACCCTTCCACAAAATTTTATTGAAATTCAACAAAAACTTCAAGAGATATCGTGTGAACAAACAGATGAACGGATAGACAGGAGTAAAAACCTATACCTCTTCCAACTGTGTTATCAGAGATAAATTACCAGTTCAAGAGGATAGATCAACCACCTTTACAAGAAACCTAGGCAGGAAAAAAAAAATCTTACGATTGTGTCTTTGACAGGCTCATCTAAAGTCGACAAGCCATCTTCTGGTTCTTCCTCAAATGATTTAGGAACTTGAATGTCACCTTCCAAAGGGACATCGTTCATACTCAGCTCCCCCTGAAGAAGAAAGAAAATGGGCACACTCTTTTGGGTTTAAACATAGTATACATGGATTAGGAATTTTAGCTCTTAAATTCATAAAAATCATGTAGGGAAATTATTCCCTTTTGACCATTGGAAGAATTTTTTTTTCTATTCAATTTACAGAAAAGTTCCAATATTTTTAACCCTACTCATTGAAAATTTACCACTGTAAATTAAAGCAGTCTATGAATTTGAGAGTTAAAAAAATGCACTATATCAAGAAATTGAAATTAAAGGAAGATAAAAGAACATATACATATATATGACATATATACACAAACACACACAAAGGAAGCTGTTTATTATAATCAAAAATGTCATCAAGCATTTATTGTTATCAAAGTCAGTTGGTCTTAAACACTATCTATAATGAACAGAAAATTTTTTTAAAAACAAATTTTATATAAATTTCTTATAATGTAAAATTGTTTATAATAATCAATTCAATAACATAATAAATTTACAACGATGAATGTAAATTGTTTCAACCTTTATATCAGTTGCTCAATATTATCAGCCGGTGATAGTTATCTTTCTTTGTATGTATAATAGCCCTATTCTGTCAGTAACACTTACGTCAATTCCAGACCACTGACAGTCCCTTTCTTCTTGACTTTCA
This sequence comes from Thysanoteuthis rhombus, assembly GCA_963457665.1. NCBI lineage: Eukaryota > Metazoa > Mollusca > Cephalopoda > Oegopsida > Thysanoteuthidae > Thysanoteuthis > Thysanoteuthis major. Next base: position 37,229,797 of record OY735234.1, on the reverse strand, counting down.
ATGCATTTCTATAGTGAAATCATTACTCATGCACAATACATATAAATAGCCCTATTCAGTCAGGAAATGAGAACTTGAGTGGAGAAGTGCTAAAGTTGGTGGGCAGCTCAAGAAAAACAAAATTTTATCTTCATATACAAGGTTCAACCGCAATGCAGGTTGTGGTCCCCCCATCCCGAAATGCTAGGAGATCAAACACTCATTGGTCACTAAGCATTCAAGTTAAATCAACAGATGGTAATATGTCCTTAGATTACAAGCCATTTCTTTCTTTACTCACATCATGTAATTGGATATGAGAGATGTATCTTCTGATCATAAAATTCGTGACCTTTTAAATCATGTTACATCACTGAATAAATTAACCTTTCCCAAATGCATATATAATAAACCCTTAGCAATGTAAATTCAGGAGGTGCAATGAAAAACAGCAAAAATTAAGATGAAAGAAATACAAATAAAAATTGATTATGATTGACAATGCTTAATCTAAAAGAATCAAAGCCAAGTACATTTAATACTACTAGTGTGTAATAAAAAGCAACTGAAATAAGATGAAACAAATACTAGTCAAAAATTGATAATACTGTACAGCAGAGCCATTTGGCACTTTGTTGGGGATTTTATTTTATTTTATTGCTATTACTCTTGAAGTTATGACTGAAATTTCTGCCTTTATAAATCTGAGGCTCTCCAATGATGTTGAGAAAAATTTTTTAAGAAACTTTATGTATAAAAAATGGCTAACAAAGACCAATACTCGATAGCCCTGTCTGTGATCTCACCCATGTGCCTAGCTAGAGATTTGGGGGCCAGGGAGACTTAGCTTCTTGATGGTCTCCTCCTTCCAACATTCAATCCATTGGTTCAAAAAATATATGACTTGAGGTTTGAGAGCAGACCTTTTAAAAGTCTCAGGTTTGTGAGCTTGTTAGATAAAGTTCTTTTCAAAAGTAATGATGCAACTAGGAGCCTGGGCAGGGGGCTCGGCCCCTTGGCACTACCCAACATTTAGCGAGATTTGTTATTGTATGATTTTTATGAGGATGCAGTAGGTGAACTAATATTCATAAAACTTGGGAGGGGAGCTATTTAAAATTGCATTTCAATTCTCCCTCAACATGGGTGGGCCAGGGAGCTAGGCTCCTTGAGCCCCATCCCATTAATATATAATGCAGTAGTTTCCAATTTGGTGGAGGGTGGGGGAGTTTCGCTGACATTGAATAATGTCAGTGAAACTGCAGTAGGAGAAGCTTTTGGGAGGCCCCACTCTATTGTTTAGACTCTAGACATTAAATAATCTCAAATAAAAAAAAAATTGATAAATAAATAAATAAAAACAATGTAGAAGCAAATTATTAAAATAATCAAAAAGTGCCAAACATCCCTGCCTAACAATAATATTAATTAAAAACTAGTGAATATTAAATCACTATATTTGCTCTGAATACTCTCAGGAGGTATGTTACACTATATCAAAATTATAAATATTTATAGCCAGTAGTTTTTTGTTTTTTTTTTACACAGACCTTAGCTGGAGAAAATGTAGAAACGTAAAATTTCTTGAAAAAAAAAAAAAAAATAAATGAATGAATTATTTTTTCTCAGATTACAAGTAGATATAATATCTAGCATGGAAGTACATTTGATTTTCTTAAAAATCTTTCAACAAATTCCAATTATTAAGAAAGAGTGCCAAATAGCCCCACAGGACGGTAATTGATAATACTTCATCTAAGAATTTGGAACACTGTTACATTTGATATAACTAATCTGAAAAAAGCAACTGAAATAAGATAAAAAATATTAGAAGTAAAAAAAAAAAAATCGAAAAAATAATAATCAGGAGTGCTTCATTCAAGAAATTCAAAAACAATTACATCTAATGCTACTGATGTAATAAAAAGCAGCAGAAATAAGATGAAAGAAAAAATTAGTCAAATTAATAATAACGGACAATGCTTTTCAAACAATTTATTCAAATAATTATCATAATGAAAAGTTAAATAACCCTACACAGTTAATCTGTGGAGAAATCAATTGTTAACTCGTGAGAACACTTGATAAGAGTGAAACGTCCTTTGATTAGTTTTGCTTACAGAAAAACAACAAAAGACAAAAGAAAAGCAAGCAAACCCCAGAAGAAATCCCCCTTTGTTTACATTCTCATGCACAGTAGAACCCAAACTGAAATCCATTTGGGTCGTGGCCATGCACATTCAAGCTACTTCAGAAAAAGCAAGAGAACTTAGTGTTGTTTTGATTCATTGAAATTTTAAAAGACAAAATTGCTAAAATCCAATAAGCCTAAATTGAACACTGAAGACGAGAAAATAGTTTTAATTTAGGTAATGATGGCTGATCACATGGTTTACCCCCACAAGAAAGAGATGTGACACAAGGGCGTTTCTAATGTGGGGTCCCAATGATGGCTGAAACTACACCGATAGACTGGGGGGAAACATTATCAAACTCTTTAAACCTAAGAATCCATGGCTTTCACTCAGTTCAGTATTTTTTTTTTTTTTTAATTGCAAACATAGATTATACTGCATTCTGGAAGCAATTTTTCCTTTTATTTCTGATGAATTGATTATTTTTGTTTCAGATGTTTCAACAGGGGATCAATTGTCATGTTGTAAATCATCATTTCTGACCAAAAAAACTGATTTTTGTAAAACAAATTTATAAATAATCAACAGGATGGACTAAACCCTTTGGAAACATGATAAAAAAAAGGTGTCTAAAATTTGATAAGTTATCTAATTTATATTATAAAAACCAGTCTTAAAATGTCCGAATCAAAAATTTAAAGATTTACAAATTAAAAATCTTATCCGAAATACAATATGGTTTATTAAGAAAAATCATAATTCTGTATTTGGAATGCAATATTTTGAAAAAGGGTACATCTCTTTCATCTGTTTTACTTCAGTGAATATCAGTTTAGTCTAAAATCACTTTGGTTTACAGACACTTCAGTCAGGGGAAAAAAAAACCAATAAAAACTATCAGGTACACCTTGGGTAAGAGATATCAGAGTCAAGTGCCAGTACACTAAAGAGATATTAGATCAGTGTGATTTTCGCTAAAGTGATGTAGACAAAAGTACCATAACCCTTTGGAGAGGATATTAAACCATACCAAAGTCGAAAGAGTAATGATTTAAAGTTTTATAGGTTGGTTGTGGTAAAATATGGGAAGCAATAAAAATTAAAGCAAAGATATCATTTATTAAGAGTAAAAATTGCTCTAATCAGCGAATAACCCTATCCCTTTAATTAATCACCTCAAACCTTAGTGTAAAAGCTTTTTGGAATTACATTCTCTTTGCATCCTGTTAAGAGTAACAATTGGGAAGCATTGATATCATTCAACTCAAGTAACAATTGCTATAATCAATGAATGACCTTCACCCTGAATTATTTCAATAATCACCAAAAACCCTTTTCTAAAAAAGTCACATTGCCATTACTTCTTGTATTTTACCACCACCACCACCACACGAGGTCAAAATGATAATTGAGGGACATTAAAGAGTGAATTTCAAATATAATCAGTTCTGACTAAAAGATACTTTGTCTTGTATCCTATTTTCTATGTAGAGTCAAAAAACATTAAAAATAGAAGATTATCATCGGTTTAAAACATGGGCCAGCAACTTTTGGGATTTGAGCTGGATTAAAAAAAGGTTTTCTGCCATGTGGGCAAAGGTCAGTAAAAGAAATAAACAATTATTATACATGGCTATGGAAACAGCTTGTATCTTTAATAACTTCAATGTTTTTTTTCATTATTACTGGAGCATATACCAACATAAACTTCCATGTACAATCAATCAATGAGAAATATGAAATTTTTGGGGAGGGGGACAAAATATTATCAAATTGTGGTTCAAGTTTTTTTGGTGTTTATCAATAGAATACCTGGAATGTATAGGTTTAAAACATTGATTAGTTTAAGGTCACTGGGAAAATAAGATTTTTGCAGTATTTTTGATGTTTTATTGTTTGCTAGCAAACTATAGATGAGAAAACAGAATTTTTGTAAGCAACATTACATATTCAACGAAGTTGGCAGGCCAGATGAAATGAAGCCACAGGCTGGATTTAGTCTGCTGGCAATAGTTTGCCAATTCCTGGTCTAAATCAAGAACACAGTAAAGAGTGATATTTAATGGATACATCTTCAAAAACAGTCAAATCCATTTCTTTCTACAAGCAGAATTATGAGAATTGGAAGCCAAAAAGGAGTGTTGACAGAATATAGATAAATTCTAAAAGCAGAGATTGCACGATTTGCTTCTTCAGGCAGTTTTAGACAGTGTTCATACAACATTCCACTAACTACAGTTGTACCTCTTCACTCCAGCAACCTTGGGACCTGCCCATTGCCTTATGCCAGGAAATAGAAATTAACTTCTTTCATACTATTATGAAATAATTTTTTGTAGTTTATCAATTTTTATAGATTTTCCTGATAGTATTGAAAACAGAACAGCATATTTTTTATATAATTCATGTAAACATGAATGGAAATTATTCGTGTTTGCTTGTACTTTTTAATTTGTATAAGAAATAATCAATAATTTTTTTTAAATTAAAAAAATTCATATATAATTCTATGCTATGATAAAAAGTCAAATTTAGAGTCTTTTGATTCAGTTTCAAACTGTATTTAGGTTTTAATACATTAAGATCATTGAGTCAGATTATCATTAGAGTCCAAACCAGGATTTGAAATTGAATCAAAGAAATCTAGCCATATATCTACAGACTAATGTCAGAAGATTTAAAAAAAGAAAAAAACTAACAAAAAAAACAAACTGCTGGACCATGTAAGTTACCAGATCACAAAGGACTGGATTAAAGAGGTACAACCTGTCATTCAAAAAGGCATCAACAATTTGTTTTAAAGAATTAGTAACCAGCTGTCCTGAGGAATAAATCACCCAAAGCAGTCAAGGCTGGAATAAACAATGAATAGTGGGTATTCTCATAGACATAGGTGTTGACAGCTGAAGATAACGTTTCCCCATTTCATAGTATGGCTGTCCAAATGGACACAAAAGTACAAATATCTATATCAGATAATGATCCAGAATAGGTAATTCCCAATTTTACATACATAAAGTAGTTCTAGAAGGATTTTCCTATTTTTCAACTTTAGGTGCTTTAAATCCATTAGACTTTCGAACCATCCATTTAAATTTACCTTTCAGAAAATTTTTTAAAAATTTTACAAGTAGGGTGGGGATTCTATTTACAATGTAACTATAATACTAAAGTGGACACTTACTTTCCACAATTTTGATGGAAGAATTGTTTACATGAATTATCTTCCCTTTGATCTAATTTCATTTTGTATGGATTCTCTAACTTCATTTCATTTTTAAACATCATGCGGCTTGTGCTATTTTTAGCCTGGGGTCATGTAACCCATACTTGTTGAGTTTTATCAAAACATAAAATTCTTATTTTATTGAACAAAAATTATACATCAAAATATTCTCTAATTCTTCTTTCTAATGACATAATATCGATGAAAACTTGATCAACTTTCATGTATGATTTGAACAGATTCAGGAGATCACTCTAACAGCCTCCCCCAAGTTATGGCAATTGAATATCCTCCCTAAAGTAGTTTAAGGGGTAGAAATGCTTTATTTCATTGACAGAATTGAAGAAGTTATTTTTTATTCAAATGAATACATAAATTTGTCAGCCATTGGTTATCCCTCCCTTAGTTTTGGCAATTGTACATCCTTCCCCTGAAACCATTACAGGGAAGGAGAGGGGAATGTTGAAGGGGTTACGGGTGTCAATCTCATAAAAGTCCATGAGAATACCTACTGAGTAGACACATACAGAGCATGTATGAACAAACGAATGCAAGCATCTCTTATGAATATGTGTGTGTATGCAAATATAGATATATCCAAAACACTGGAAAGAAGAAATTTTAATTACATAAATTTTCTTTTAGCCCTCACAGAAATAATTCTCAGATACGAGGAGCTTGGGTGTAGATACAAAGAAATGCAATAGATATTTTGTTATCTTCTGGTCTTATACTTTTGGGGGTGTTTTGCGTTAGTCTTCACCATAAGGTAACGTCTCAAAGTACAGAAGCCTAAAAGGTAGGCGGGGGAGGGGGGGGGTACACTATCCTTTTCTTGCCAAGTCTCCATCACGGTGGGGGCTAAGAAAATAAACTCAACATACCTATTCCCAGTGGTTACAAAGATTTTAGCCTGGTGGGGACCAATGAACTCCCCCCTCAAATATTGAGCCCTCCACAGCTATTTTTTTCTCATTTCAAACTCTTGACAGCTTTAGATATTTCATCATAGAAAAGCTGCAAAATTCTGATAGCTTCACTGATCTTGAACCCAACTAAAAAGAAATACTAAAGTAACCGTTCGTGTGAAGGGCTGAACAGTATCGATTCTCCAAGATCAAATTGCTGTTAAAAGTTGACCCCAAATTAAAAGTTTCTAGTTGGCAAGAGAAGGAAAATGAAACTTGATCCACATTTTTGTTTCCTATTTTTTTTTTTTAGGGCTCTGTACTTGTAACATCATGGACATTAGCTTTTGGTGGGGACTAATGAAAAAGCACAAAATATCATCCCCAACTTCACAATATCAATGTTACTTTCCCTTCTGATGATAATGACACATGAAGAAAGATACTTCCAGCTAGATTTTAAAGACAATGGAGTCACTTCAAGTGCAAGGAAAAGGCTCTGGACGTTTTTCATAAGTCCCCACCATGCTAAATAATTATTGATGCATACAGCTCACCATATTTTTTGCTGCTAAATCAATGTCAATTAAAGAAAAAGAAAAGTTGAGAACATTTTGTCATCTTTGCTGTTACTATCTTTTGAGATAATAACCAGTGGTTTGGGTTAGGGGTTAGGGTTAGGGTTAGTCAGTCAGAGCAAAGTTTAGTTTGTGTCGGGGGCTTTCAACTTTTTTTATTTAGATTCTTCTTAGCAAACAAAAATATGCTAAGCAGTAATAGCGATAATTATTCAGTGTGGTGGGTAATGGTGGTTGTTATGGGGTGGGGTGGGGTGTTTGAAATGACCAAAATGTTTTTGTAATCTTCATTGTTTTCTAATATAGCATTTATCTGTATCAACAACTAAGCATTTCTTCTGTAAATGGAGAAAACTATTTCTTAAAAAACCCTAAAAAAACCCTGATACCTGAAATAGAATCAGTTTGGATATGTATGCATTCTTCAGTGTAAATTAAAAGAAAAATAAGTGCATAAATTTTACTTTTGCAAGCACCAGGTCTATATCTACTACTACTATGAATTAACTTTTAAAGTCCCTGTTGACATAAGACCTTGGGAAAGGCCTACCCCTTTTTCTCTTCTGAGCATTTCAATGCCAGTACATTCTGAATTCTGTCCAAATCATCACGCCATCTTATTTTCTGCCTCCCACAATTTTTGCTTATGATCTCTCAAGATCAACTTTGTGTGTTGTGATGTTCAGCAGTTTTCTGATATTCTTGCAACATGGCCAGTTCATCGCCATTCTGTTTCCTAATGGCATCTAGGATATCTTTGACACCTGTTTACTCTCTAATAAATTGTGCTATTTTGCAATTTTTATACAAGATCTATAGGGAAGTATGTAGTGCCCTTATGCTGACTGCAGCTTCAGCTGTTCCTGCTGGGGTTCCACAAATTACACTACTACTTACTGAGTCTGTGATATACGGACTTGGAGACATCAATCACCAAAAGTGGCAACACTCACTTCAACTGGAGAAGAGAGATGGATTCCCACCTTTTCCAAGGGCTTTATGCAAAGTGAGCACAAACTGTCTATGATCTAGACCTCAGCTAATTCAAACCTTACAGATTCGGCCAGAGTTCGGGTTAATGTTTATATGTGCAATGTAAGTTACCTTTTTCAACATTACTCTGATCTGTTAACTCTCAAATTTATAAATCACTACTAACTGCCTAAATTGACCCATCAGTGAATAAAAAATAGTACAGTTAGAGTTTCTTTTTAAATAAATGAAATGACATACTAACTAAAATGAGATATCTTTTATCAGTAATTATTTCTCCCGATATCGACATTTTAATATGAATTCAAGAGTTGTCCAAAACACAAAGAACAGAAGCCTATCTAAAAGTTGCTTGAAGCACTGAGATGTCTTCATTTTTTATGTTTTTTTATCATAATGTTTCAGATGATATTCAACATTGAAATTGTTCGAAATTCTGAGTGGAATCATTATTCCACAAGTTATTTTGACTAAGGTATTTACTCGTGTATGATAAGGAAATTTGATATAGAAAAAGATTCAAGAACAAAATTGGGTTGGAGTATTATGCTGGAGTGTAGAAAAAAAAAATAACATACATATATTACTGATTTTAGCAACAAAAAGTGAGGGTCGTATTATATTTGTACTAAAGTAAACAAGGTGGTATCCTCATCTTTGCCGTTTTTATCACATTTTAGCTGATGCATTCTTTAGTCTCCAATGTGTTGTCTAAAATTCTGAGGAGAATCATTGTTTTCAGTCAACGATTCATTCAGGCTAGAATTCCAATCTTTATTTTTATTACTGCAGAAGAATTGAGGGAAGCTGAAGAACACATTTGTAGAAACATGATTAAATAAAGAGAATGATGATACTCATCTGAATAACGCAATGTCAGACAATCAGTTTTTTCAGCCTTCTTTGGGTGTACAATCTGTGTGGTAAGAGCTGGTGAGATATTTCTTTTTTTTCAGGTGATAAATTATTACTATAATTGAATTACATGTTTTTCTTCATTTTGCATGGGAAAGTAAGACCAGAACTTACTAAGGAAAAATAGATCAACAAACAATTAATGAAGAAGTACATTGTTGAATCGTTATTTATTTCAAGAACCCTTGGAAAGGTTCCACAGAACACAGTTTGAATACTACAGCTTTGGGTTTACACCACACTCTTTGATCCGAGGTGTCGTTATAAAATGCAAACAGAGAGCTGATACCTTGTCTTGGATTCAGAAAGATGGTTTGCAAAAATAAAATTTACACAATTTTTATTTAAGATAATGCAACACAGACATATTCACCACAGATATAATATATGAATCCAAAAAAGAGAAAGTCCTGCTTTTGGTAAATAGAATACGCTGTGACTGTACCTACCTTCATAAGTTGACTATGCTGATCCCCAGAGGCTTTAGGGTCGGGCATAAGCAATGGCTCCTCCAAACCCTGACCCGCCTGGGGAAAAATTGATTGCTTTATTCACAAAATATATATATGAATTATTATATGAATTTGTCTCAAACCCCACCCACCTTAAGTCATCTTTTGCCATTTGGGGTATCAACCGTTTGTTTTCTTACCGTTTTATTCATAGATACTCTACATCTGGCGGGCCACATACAACCTTTTTCATCTTTATTTGGGCCATACATTCACTTCAAAAATGTTGATCATATAACAGAGAGCATACTATTTAAGACAAACATGAATCACAGTTATTACATTATCGATCTATGAAGCCAAAACAATAGTAATATTACAATAGAGATCATGAAATTGACTTTCAGAGAAAAGTTGTAAGATTTTGCATGAATGCCCAGATTGATAGCAGGCACGAAAAATGTTGCTGTGGGCCAAATGTTGCTCATAAGTCCTCTTCATTACAGGGTTTTGGGTGCAACGCCCCCAAAATGCTGAGAAAGTGATGAAAAGTTTGTAAGCGCCAAAAATGTTTGAAATCATTCTTTAATTATTAGGCTTTGGGTACTAAAAGCAACTGATCATTCTTTCTTCGAGCCTTGAACTCTCACAAAGGAAAGTCAAAAAGGTGAGTTAAGGAGGAGGCAGGGGATTGAGACAAAGTTTGTTTTTTTTTCAAAGGTTTTAATACAAGCAGGAAGACCTGATCTAGATTTAGGTCAATTCAATTACAAACCCAATTCACATGAAATCCTAGACGTGATTTTTCATTATTTAAAAAAAAAAAAAAAAAAAAAAAAAGAAAAAAAAGCAAGACTGCTTTGAAAATATCAAATTTTCAAGCAAGCATTGACGACTTTTTTTGTTTCTGCAGGCCATACAAGACATTTTTTATCTTTATTTAGGCCACACATATGTTGATCATATTACAAAAAGCATACTTGATTTCTATTTTTGACAAACATATAAATTTAAATTATAGATTGGTAAGGAAAATCACGGTAATTTTATGATAAAAAAATACATAATTGTCTTCCAGAGAAAAATTATACAAAAATTTGATGTGAAAATCATACAGAATTAGACTGTCCATTCTACCAATATGCATAAGATTTTAGATAAATTTTGATTATGGGCCATGACGAAATGTTGCCACGGGCCAAATCTGGCCATAGGGCCTATGGTTGCCCATACGTGTTTTGCAGGTAGGATAATAAGATAATTCCGACATCAAATTCATCCCTTACTTTGTATCACGTAGAGAATATGTGGGCACATATTATGGCTAGACTGGCTTGGAGAAAATTTGAGAAAACAACGCAACAGTGGGAAACAGTCACAGATGACTTGGTCAACATGGCAGCACAATGTCAACAACTTTTGGATAAAACGGCTCAGCTTCTTTTAAGAACAAAAAGAGTAAAGCCATCCAATGTTGCACAGCAACACTGACTGAATTCAATGTTGTACAACATTGTCAAACATTTCGCCAACAATTGTTAGAATTAAAGAGTAATTGCGAAAAATTCGAGATTATATATATATATATATATATATATATATATATATATATATATATATATATATATATAATTAAAGAATTATAAAATATTTTTTGCAATACAATTTAGTGGAATTTAAATCTAGCCACTTTTAGCCATTCCAAATGACCGTTCTCTTCTTTCTCTTCTGGCAATATGAGCCAAATATTGCCAAAATGTATTTTTTTATTATTTTTTCTTGAAGCATTCTAAAGTATTTACATATTTTGCGCAATTTAGTTCAGCGACGGTGAAACTATCCTGTTTTCCAACAAATTATCCAACGAATGATTCAATTTTATTTTTTTACTTGTTTATTGAAAAATTAGGGTATTTTTTTTTTAGCATAAAAAGAAAAAAAAAATCAAGAAAATTAAATTTATTTTCTAAAAACAATAAACTACCCGGAAATCATAGAACAGAGCGGTGACTACCATAAAAATACCCCTATACTATAAAGTACCGGAAAGATCGTAATTTTGATGCAAGTTTTTCTTTTAGTTTGACAACAATAAACATGGTTTCATTATTTATATAGTCTTATCGCAGGTAAGTGAAACACAGAAAAATCTCCCAAATTTTAAAACATTGTATTAGTTTTAATCACTTTTCTTGGACTTCAAATATGGTACTGGTTTCCGGTTGTTAGTTATTGCATCTTCTGACGAGCAGACGATAGAGAATTTGAATCGCATATCAAAATTTGCATTGCATATATATTTTTTTTTATATATTTGAGCAATTTTACAATCGATAATCACACGATTTTGGGGTCAAAAAGTTTTATTTTTAAAAAATTTTTCCCATTCCTTTATCAATAACCTTTTCTGTGGAAAAAAAAAACACTATTCAGAGTAAATTCAATCCAATAATAAAAACGGCCAGTGTCAGTTGAGGCAGTTAACAACGGAAAGTAACAGTTGGTTGAAGTCATCAATTGTACGATGAATTTCTGTAATAGAGACTATTTATTTTTTTTATTGAAAGAAGTTACCCTGTCAAAGTTTAAGAAAAAGGTGGAGTTAATTTCTCTGTTGTTAAACTGTTGAAGTAGTTGTTTTTAAACTCTGTCAACCCCATAATATCGTGATCAAAAACAGGTAAAAACTATGAGAAGGGTTTATTTTCTAAAAACAGACCTTTCAACTCGAAGGATATAAACGTAATACGTAATTAATAACAATGATCACGGATCGTTTTAAAATTGAAATATATCGCAATAGTTTGAATATCTTCCTTGAGATTTTAATTTTGATTTTAATTGCAAGAAAATAGCACTATCAAGTTATCGGTAAAAAAAATTACTTGAAGCGTATTTCAAACATTTTAGACATTCTATGGTTAATTTTTTGTCACCCAAATTATACATACTACATAGACTTCATAAACATAAGATAATTAAAAGGTCTTTAGATTTAATTTGGATGAAATGGAAAATGCTAAAAAAAAACTTGAAAAGACAAAAAATGAACAGATATAAATAAGAAAAAAAATAAAATTAATTTAAAGAATCGTAATTTTGTCAATTGTTTTCCAACGTTATGTTGTTGTACTACAGAGCGTTCAAAACATCTGAAATAAACAAACAAGAAAAGCCATCTTCGGTAGATTAACAACTGATACATCAGCTTCTCCTTCTTCTGACTTAGGGAAAAAATCCCCTAAAAGATTTAAATAACTCGATATTTTAACAAAAAACAAAAATAATTATCAACCTGGTTCGAGTGAAAATCCACGTCAGCCATCATCAGGATACTTCCGGTGTAAGCAAATCCACGCATGCGTATAAGTTAAGCAATGCCAAATCAGCCATTTTTCAGCTAGATCTAATCGATTTTTCTTTATTTATTTTGCCGATAGAAATCTGCGATGTAAATAGTAATTAGCTGATTTAATTTTTTTTCTATAGCCAACTTAAAAGATATATATATATAACATATTTAGTCCTAAAATTATCTGAATCTGCGAACAATTCAGCCAATTTTAGCCATTTTAGAAGCAGTTTTAGCCGAATAAAATTGAAGAAAAATTCAACTTAAGCAGTTATTACATTGTAAATTCAACACCAGGGGTATCGCAGAGATGGACGTAAAGTAGGGGTCCAGTTTTATGCTAGATTATATCCATTCTGGGCCAATCCACTAACCTTCCATATAAAAGTTACTTTATAATGGAGAGGGGAGGAAACTTTCTGGAAGAAACGAAGATCAGGATCAGCGAAAGCAAATCAAACTACATGGGAAAATATTTTTCCCTCATTTTCCTTTTCTTGAGATCGATCAACTGAATTTTGACCATAACATCGGCTAAGAAAATATTTTGGGGGTCAGATAATAATGTCCTTTTTAGTTAATCTATAACAAATCTTGTAAGTTTAATAAAAGTAAATGTACAGCTTTTATTATTTATTTGGGTCCAAGTATGCAGTCAATTTTTTTTATTCGGTTGTAGTGCCCACCTTTTCCAGCAAAAGAAAATTACACATATATGGAGTTATCTGTCCTTGGCAGGGATCTACGTGTTATTCCTTACATAGTTGTAAATATCTGTAGAAATGGTAAATCCTTTGTTGCTTCCTCCTTGACGCCACACAGAACCACCAATAAGATAACTGATCGTATTTAAACTGTGGCGGTAAAACAATTTAACTCTGTGTTCCGACGGCCTCGAGGTAAGCTTGTTCTTTTCTTTTTTTTCTCTCTCTCTCTCTCTCTCTCTCTCTCTCTCTCTCTCTCTCTCTCTTTGGTTAAGGTGATTTATATAGTTTTTATACACACTTACTTTTTACACATACATCTTCACATGTAGAAAGTAATCCATTCTTCTTTCATTTAAAAGAACACATCCTATCTAAGTTAAGCACTCTCATCTTAGTTGGGTCGGACTTCCAAAGATAATATTTTGGTGGCTATAATTTAGATGACCAAGACTGACGGACATTCCAAAGACTCTATATCGCATTTAGTTTGCGGCATTCTTTTCCCTTTATTTTTTTTTTCATCCTGATCCTTATCCCGGTAGATCTCCCCAAATATCTCGTATCGGCAGAAACTCAAGTCCTTTATTTTAATTCACTCCTGAATTAAAACTTATTATTGTTGTTGACCTATTCGTTTGTTCTTATTTCTGCGTTTGTTAACAATCAAACTAACTATGTACTAACCTTTTTCTTGTGCTTAAGCAGTGAACATGCAACTTACCAGAATTTATCTTCTCAGATCAATTCAGGTAATCTATTACTTTTGGGGCTAATATAATTAGCTGCCCAATACGGCTTTAAATGGATATACAATACTTTTAGCTTTAAAGTTAGCCAAAAGTTGGATATATTCAGCTGATTTTAGCTATTTTGGCTGAAAAAAATCAAATTTGATTTGGCAACACTGGATAAAATGCCCCCTGACGACTCAGCGCTTTTGAACTCCAATCGGACTATGAATGTGGTTCCTCACACTTATTATGCGCCTCCAACGTCCCAATCACGACTTGAAGACGAGATAACTCGGAAAATCCTCGCTTAGCGCTACTTTTTACACCCACCAACCAAGCCGATGAAGACACACCTGGCCAGAAATTCAAGCGAGGTAACTCTATTATTTTACTTGCTCAAGCTTATGAGTTACTACCCTTCTAAAAAGAAGGAGTTATACGTGACGAGAAAAACCGTTCAAAACTATTATTAGAATAATGTTTGCTGTGAGAAGTATTTATCTCATTCATAGGGGAAAATCGAATGTAGTTTTTTTATGTCTAAAAATTAGTTGTTCTACTTAATTATCCTCTCCAGAGACGGTGATTTTTTTCGTCTTCCATTATAAAATATATAATCCTCATCTAGAAAAAATCTCTGAAATTTATTGCTTTTGATTCAGAATGTTCTTCTGCCTAAAAATTTCCAATGAAAATTAAGAAGAAACCAGTTTTAGATTACCATTTCAAAGACGAAGGGAAAATGCAGAAAAATAAGATCGAAAATCCTCTGTTTCTGAACAGGACTATTAGGGGAAAAATAATTAAAAGATTATGATTTAAAAAAATTTTTTTCTTTCATTGTCCATGTTTCAACTTTTCTCTTGTTTGTCGTGTTGACAATGGATGAATTATTTTTTATATAAAGAACGATTAATGTTTGTTTTTTTTATTTTGTGGGTATATCCGCTGGAAATTTTATTTCAACTGATGATAGGACAATTTGTCGCTGGTAAAATCGATGCTGGCAAAATGAGGCGCCAGTCAATTTATCGTAAGATGAATTATTCGGTAGGACAATTTGTCTTCGGCATCTGCCATGATTTATTTACGTTTGTTGTTTTGAACAATACAGATTTATTCAGGGAGAAGAAAACTTCCAAAAGATGAAATGCAAAAATATAAACCAGCGTACCAAAAAATGTGATGGAAATAAGATTCTTGACAAAAAGAATTTCTTTAAAGCAGTTGCACATAATCTTATACGTTAATATTTCGATTTCTTATGAAATAAACTTAGGTTTTATTTTTTTTACTTTGAAAATTTCTTGGGGTTGGTGACGAATTATCAAAATCGATAAATTGACCTCTTGACAAATTGATCAGTGGCAGGATTTCCTTGCATTGTTGGTCTCTCAAATTAAAACATGAACCATAAGTTCAACGATGCGCCCAACATCCTTGGTGGTAGTAGCCAGAAGAGGAAGAAGAATAAGCAGTCTTTCTTTGAGTCAATTAATTTTCGTACTTTTAAAATATTGGGACACGCAAATAAATATATATATATGTGTGTGTGTGTGTGTGTGTGTGTGTGTGTGTGTGTGTGTGTGTGTATATATATATATATATATATATATAGATATAGATATATATTTCAATAAAAATCGTAAATGGCTTTTATAAAATGAATGATGTCATACATTCTATTATTACATCATAGTATTAATGATGTCTCGCCTTTAATTACATTTTATAAAATTTTATAAAATGAATGATGTCATACATTCTATTATTACATCATAGTATTAATGATGTCTCGCCTTTAATTACATCAAATCCCCTCGTTCTTTCCTATTCCCGTTGTTCAACGTAAGTGGGACCAACCGGCTGACAGACAGACCGACCGATAGGAAAGCATATGATAGAGATGTGTTGACGCATTTAAAAATAAAGCTGAATTCTTAAGCTATTTTAAATTAGTAATCGTGCTTAAAAATGCCCACATGTCAGACTTGTGAAATCTCAATGAATAGCACGTCGGAATCCGAAAATGAGTCATAATTGGTCACCTCGCTATGAAGTACTGATAAGCAAGGTTTACTATCACTGCTGTAATGAGTTCGATTCCTACTGGGTGTTATGCCCTGGATGCTTTGTGTTGTACCAAGATGAATAAATAGATAATATCAACAGGTGATTATACGAGGTTAGAATTCTCCCGGAATAACACAACTGCTATGGGCACCCCACACTTAGCATTGTGCTAGACGAAGCTGGTTTGATGAATACTTATAAGGCTTCTTTCGTTGGTTCTTCTTGTGCCAGATTGACAGTGATAATGAAATGTTAGAGGTATCCGTATTTTCAAAAATAATCCTGCATTTTGAATGCGGTGTTGTATTCTCTCTAAGTTGCAAATGTCGGAATAATTATGACTCTTGTCAAAGTTATAGTCAATTTATTTAATAAATGTTTTCTTCTTTGTTCTTATTTTGTTTTCATTTATTTATTTGTTATTCACTTATTCTAAATTTGTTATTTTCTTACTGAGTTTAGGATATCAACTTATAAAGACAGCAACACCGTCGTATAAGTAATTAAAACGAATAATACGAATTGATTTATATATATATATATATATATATATATATATAATAGTACTATTACTTATATTCAATGTATATATAGTAGTACTAACACTAATATTCAATATATGTATAGTTGAACTAATTCTAACATTCGATATACATATATATGTAGTAATCCTAATACTAATATTCAATATATATATACATAGAAGTTCTAATACTAATATTCAATTTATATATATATATATATATATATATATATATATATATATATATATATTATTAAAACTAATATTCAATACATATATATATATATAATTAAAACTAATATTCAATATATACATATATTATAGTACTCATACTGATATTCAATATATATATATATATATATATATATATATATATATATCAGAGCAAGTACAAATATTTCAGAGTAAAAGATAGAATTTATGTATGAATCGTTTTATGTTTGTTAACTAACTCATTCAGCAATACTACGAACTTAGAATAGATCCAACTTTTGTAATAAATCGTTTCAACTTCATTGTTCGCTTCTGTTCACAATGAAATATTGAATTGAACGATAGGAATATATAACATTACTCAAGTTATTTAACTCAAAAAATAATTCTAATATCTTGGTATCCTGCGCTTAGATGTGCTGATTTATCGTTCGCCGAGTTATCCTTGCGTCGAACAGTCATGCGCCGAGAAGTCGGTTTTACGTATATTTGTGAGTATATATATATATATATATATATATATATATATATATATATATATATATATATATATATATATATATATATATATATAATGTGTACTTTAGAGAGTGAGACAGACTCGGGAGTGAAGTTTTTGGTGGTAAGGTTTATTAATCTTTATATCTCAATAGTCCATACATGTTTCGGGATTTTTCCCATCATCAGTGGTGTGTGTTGTGTGAGTGTGAATTAAAATGTACCATGTGGAACCAGAGTCCACTGCCAGGGGCTATGCATTGTGGGTAAGTTTTGTTGTCAGGGCTACTAGAGGCCTCATGCTGAATGTAAGAATGACCAGCAGGTATTGGGATTTTGGTAAAGCAGCAGCAGTTGGACTTGGGGAGGGCAGAGTGTGTCAAGGTAGGGGGTAGTGTTGTGGAGGTGGATTTTTTAGTATGTTTGGGATAGTGTAGAAGGAGGGGTGGTGGGGTCAAGGAGCTACATAGGTATCAACCTTAAAAGTTACTGAAAATGTTTTGGCTATGATTTGGACAGGGGTTATAACAGGCTAAACTATATATATTGGTTAAGCATATCCAATAACCTGTCTGGTGGTCGCAAGTTCAATCCTGAGGTTGATAGAATAAATAAACAACCACCTCTTGTAAAAGGTTTCATCATTTCAAAAAAATTTTATGCAAAAAAGTTTATTAAAACAAACATGATTTGTAATATTCATGTCGAATAAAACCCATTTTAGATAAAAGTCAACAAAAGATTTATTCGAAAAAAAATAGTAAATGTGAAATATATATTCATATTGTATATCAATGTTTTTCATTTATATATGACATCATTACTATATACTGACTGGTTATCACAGATTTTAACAGTTCACGATTGAAATCGTTGAAGGCAAGAAGGACATAGTAAGCTTAGAATTATAAAATACGGCCAATTTGGAAATCAAGATGAAAAAATGATTGACTCATCCTAAAATAAATGATGTCAACGGTACATCAAATAAAGAAATAGTGTCAAATATATCTGTATTATATTGATCCGATTTCTGCTTGTGGGTGGTTTTCTTTTGCTGTAACACAACGAAAAACATAACACCGTAGCGAGATTTTCATTGGCAGAATACTGTTAAAATGCCCTTGCTTGAAACATAAAGCTTCTCTCTGTTTAACTGGCCTACTGGTCTGCCTTTAATATGATTATCTTGACCTTTTAAACAAACGGACAACGTTTATTTTGTAATAACTGTAATGCTCAACCAATTTTGATAAAATCTATGCCAACGTGTAGAGATTTATGTTGTATGTTACTTTTTTGAATACACTGAGTCACGGTAATTGGTCTGAAATACGTTTTATACAAAGTTTGAGAGAATCTTGGTAAACCACCGAACCAAATTACACACAACTTCCCAGACATATTTTTGTCTTTTTTCTGAAAATTTTTTGAGAAAATAGAAAAAAATATTAATGCAGTGGCATGAAATAGCCATTTTAGTGGCTTGTATCTGAAATTTGCAAAACAAAATTGTTCAATTTTGTCACTGAAGTAATATCGTTCTGCCTATTTAATATTAAAATAAGCTTGTTACATGTTTTTTTAAGTTTTTACAATCATATTATCACATTGTGCAGATAGGCATTTTTCTTTCTGGGAGAACAACGATTCTGCAGATTTTCCAATATGTGAATAAAACTAACCCCAAGGAATGGGAAAGATTGTGTTGCATCATTTTTGTCGGAGCATGGGTTAGGAGACCGACAACTGCCTCGGTCTCATACGGGTCTCATAGCGGACTAATTAATGTCTCTTTGACAGTTTTATAAATTGAATTATTTTTAGAGTGGCCCTCTTAATTATTTATCTGTTTGCCATCGGCCAAGCCTGTTATTTCTAGGCAATACCAGTCATCATCAGTGGTCTGCAGCAGCCGCAGTGTCTGTTAAACTTGTGTTATCCTAAGAGGCGTATGTATTAAAATATATAACTCGAACGAGATAAATTCAGATATGCCATAATGAGGAAGAGAAAGAGTCCAAGTAACAATAAAGTGTTGTTGGCTTAGGATGGAACCCTCCTTAAATTACCCCTTAAACGATATATCATTTCCGGCGATTTTTCGCCTAATATTGAATAATTTTTTATTTTCACACTTATGATAACCGTCACCAAAGCAACAGGTTATGGGCAAATATACATAACTTATTGGTGCTAATTTACTTTAATCTTTCTTTTCTTTCAATCGCAGACAAATTGAAACGCATTTTCGTAGAAAAACTGCAACAATCAAAATTCCAATGATAGCAGACGACAATACAACAGCCAAAATATCCAACATGAAATATTGATACAAAGGCATATCTTGACAATAAGACCTCAGAAAACCGCCGCCATATTTGATGATGTCATCTACAATACGAGCTCCTCTTACAGACGGATGTTCAGGTCTAGACTTGAAAATATTGCTTGCTATTTTTATATTCTTTTTGTATTTCGGATTCTCGATTATTTCGTTGATATTTGCGACTAATTCTTCCAAAGCGTAATTATGCATATCCATAAAGAGGCCATATCCTTTATCCTTTATTCTTTTACCATTGTGGGGCTGGTCTGCAAAAACTGGGAAACCCAACATAGGAACTCCATGATACAAGCTTTCAAACTGTCCTCCATTGCCACAGTGAGTGATGAACAGCCTCGTTTTCGGGTGGCCTAATAAATCGTTTTGGGGCATCCATTTTGTTAGAAGTACATTGTGTGAAGAGCTTACACCAGACCATTTCCAAATGACATCGTATTTTATCTGCTTAAAAGCTTCACTCATTTTCTTGAGATGTTCTTTTGGCAGTAAACTTACCAAAGAGCCGAATGAAACCACAACGATTCCATTTGTTGAAGAATTAACAAACTCTAGAAAATCCCCTTTGAGCGGTTTTGCAGGCCGGGCCCCCATTCCTCCTAAATATTCCACACTGGGCAAAGCAGGTAACGCGTAATCTATCAAAATATCATTTTCTATAATATGCAAGTCTGCTTTACGTAGAAGTTCCTCAAAGGAGATCTCTGGTTTATTCGGGGCATATGCCTTGACACTTTTCGACGGGACACCCATAGGAGCATTAATGAAAATCGAGATAAATATGTAAGTATTTTGCAATCTTTCCACGAATGACATGCGTTCAGAAAAAGTAGTTAGCCCATACGGAAAAGCTGAATAGACCCATGGTGTTCGATGAAATGACGGCAAGTTTGCTGACCCGATGAATACGAACGGAATTGATAGCTTGTAAGGAATTATTGTTAGACAGTTGCTCATAAACACACCGTCTACAACAGCTATTTTAGCTTTGACTGACTTCAAATACTCAAACCATTTTTCGTCGAATAACAAATCATCACATATTTCCCACAGGAGCTTCTGCATTTCCTGAAATGTATGGTGGCCATTTGGAGTAAAATGATCCATAGCAACTCTGGTGAATTCTTCAGTTTTAATTTTCTCAGGCATCTGTAGAAAATGGACACCCTCCGGTGATTCGAGTATTTTTGACAATTTTAAGGAAACAGGAATGTAAGAGTTATGCCCCCTTTTATAGAGTTCTTTCGCCATTGAAATCATCGGGTGCAAATGGCTGAAAAATGGAAGACTGAGAAACAGGATGTTGTCGTTTCTGGCTGGTTGGATAGCAAGCAGAAAGAATGTTCCGGATAAAACGAAGTGAATTAGCTTCATTTTCAAGTCCTTTGTAGAGACAAGTCCTAAAATTTAGAAAAGAAAATGCTTTAAAATCTGATATTTCAATATGTCAAAATAGCAATTTGTGATCGCGTATGAGCAACTTAAGGCCATTCTCAGGCGCTAAAACACACGACAGAAAGACTATTTAAGTCGCAAAAAACACATGGGGCCTAGCTCACTTGCGCTTCTTGAAGTAAGGACAATTAAAAGACTGATTATCTTGACTGTTGTGTAGCAAAGGCATTGCCATTTCATTTGCTAGAGATGGAGATGAATGAATACACGTTTTAAGGTAGAGAAGGGGACCTCATCGAGTAGTTGAGCGTATGAGAGATACATCGACATCTATGAAATAAAATGGACAATGTTTAGGACAGGGATTGGTAACGGGTGGGAAAACGGTAAAAGTTCTGATCGATCGGGAGGCTGGCGAAATGATATCGATCCTTGGGAGAAGGAAGAGAACGACGGAGAGAAGTAAGTGACTAATAAAGCCGGTACAAATGAGCGAGTGAACACGTGCATTCAGGGCTTTTATAGGGAGTCGACGAAGGAGGTGACGTTTTGTATATTTAACTGAATTAAGAGTTTCATTGCTCGAGCTAATATCTATTTCCGTAATTAATTTCAAATAAAAGTAAAGAGACAACCACAATATAAAAATATGCATGTACTTGATTTGTGTTTCATCATTAGGCAAAACTAATTAAGTTATACACAGACCATAACATGTAGGTGATTAATAAAATTCATATGGATACATAGAAAGCCACTTATTGTGATCATTTTGGGATAGGGTCTTTTAGATAACAATAACCGGCTGATATACTTGAGCAAAGGATATACAAATTCGAACAATTTACATTCATTGTTATAAATTTACATTCACTGTTATAAATTCATTTTATATTATGAACCAAAGTAAATTAGTTTCATTTTCAAGTTTTTAGAGACAAGTTCTGAAATTTAGAACAGGAAGTGCTTGGAAAATTTGATATGACCAATAGCAAAAAAATATTTAAACAATGGTTCTTAAACTTTATTGTATGACGGCACACAAGAAATATATTAGACTTATGGGGCACACCTACTTGAGAAATGAAATGACAAAAACATTTCAGTAGTCTATGAACGAATCTTTTATATCAGTTTACTGATATACATATTCCACGCCTCTTTTTGCTTTCATCTTTCACTAAACAAGAGAAGATTTCGTAGAATCTTGTGATAAAAACTGGTGACTCTGTGGGGATACTTGATAGACATGATATCCATATTGGATACGTTCTTTGCTTGAAACTTATGCTTGCATATTTCCCAATGAGAAATTACGAAGAATAATCAATTCTTATGAATGCTAAAGTGTTATTGAATTTTGAGAAGATCGAGTTGAAACATACTTCAATGAAATTAATAATTATATCAATTGTTTTCAAATATCAAAATATGCACGAAACTTCATAAACGAGGGTAAGAAATTCAGAACAATCTTTCGCAAAAACCTATATCTATACATAATTTTCGCTGTGAAGTTTCCTCTCTGATACGCGACGAATTTTCCTGCGACAAATTTTCCTACGAAAAGTTAACGGGTCATTGAATAAAATCATGTTGAGACCTTGAAAATGAGCTTAATTCAATGAAAACGAAATTATATACATCCGTTATTCCACACAAGTAATAAATAGCAATGTGTGTTTGGTAACGGAACTGACATAGTTAAATAAAAGTTTATGTCCTGATGACGTACTAAAATGCTGAATTTAAATTGAATTTGAATTTATTGAAAATGTAACCTGTAGAATATTTTCATTTCGCAATATTAGCCCCCAAATAACAAACTGATAAATGATCTGTTCGTGGTGTAAATCTGTAATAGCAGTCACCTTTCCTTAACCTTTCGAATTATCTTTGGTAATTTCTATCATCTAAAGAATCTATCTCATCATCCCGCATATATTTCGGATGTAGAATAATTGCATTTTCTAACTCAATGTTCTTTTAATTTATACCAGTGTAATTCACACTAATGTCTTTATCACACACACACACACACAAAAAAAATCACCTGTGACTAAATTTCCTTATGTTTTCAATCATTTCATCTTATTCTCCCATGTGTACAATTTTATGTTTAATTCATTCAGGACCATGAGTAAAAACTCTGATTAACACATTTCTCAAGTGTTCATTTTATTCAAGTTTTTGAGCACCTTAAAAATACGTAAAGAAAACAAGGAATGACAAAAATGTCAGAAATAATTATTTCAACTTTTCTAGTTTACATAAAGTTAGCAAACATCAGTCTTAGAACTTATAAAAAGAATATCTCGGAACTTTTGAGATGCGGTATTATCATTTCTATTGATATTCGGATCATCCTCACTTTGGTTGTTTTTCATACAACGTTTCGGCCGTTGCATCAGACAAATTACTGTAAAGTAATCTGATGGTTCTAGGTTCGATCCTAGTGTGAGACAATTTAACAATACTACTAACGCTAAGAGGGGAGTACGGTCAATATATCCCCGTCGGATAAATAAAGGGTTCGGTTCGTTACTTCCCCAAATCTACCAGATGATACCTGATGAAGGCCGTAGAGTGCAACGGCCGAAACGTTGTATGAAAAACAACCATGGTGAGGATGGTCCGAATATCAATAGAAATTATAAAAAAAGGTTTTTTTCATTGTTTATGTGAGCAACAACAAATTATTTTCCAAGTACAAAAGATAAATATCTGATTTGATTAAGCCTTTCTATCTTCCCTCTAATTCCATTCACTCCCAAATATTTCTTTCAGCCTTGGATGAATCATTCTTCACTTTAAAAAACACTGTTCTAAACTCATAGAGAAGTATATTGCATGTTATCCACAGATGCGTCCAGCTTCGGGATTGTAAAGTTGATGATTGCAGTAATGGAATCGTATCGTGACTGCGTATTCTATTTAAAATATATTCTCATTTGATCGGCGTTTTATTATAATTCGCCGTATGTACTTACCACCAAAACAATACGGCATAAACCTATGAAATGTTCTCTGGGTACAGATGTGATCCCGGATAATGTTTTTAGCAAATTAATTTTTGAACTCCCCAATATGTTTTTAGTGGAGTTAGATTCAATATTGGTCGATTCACATGATACTCCATGATACTAAACTCTTTTTTAATGACATAATAAAAAAACATCTATCATTACTTTTCTTTCAAATCCATTCTCGAAATCAAAATATGATGTAAGGTTGTGTTCTTTATTTAAGAAAGAGCTATGCATTTTTTTTAACATACCTCATATCACGTTGTTTATGGGTTGTACAGGAATACCTAAAATAGAGCTGCTTAGTGCGCGGTTTCATGTAGTGCACTTGAAGTAATCCGGTACAATTTGCAATGTAACTATACTTTATTTGACTGATAAGTCATTTTTCCAGAACACAAAATTCGGATATTTTAGAGTGGTAAATTTCTATTTTCATTTTTCGGGCGTCAAATCGTGGAGGATTTTTTTTCATTTCTGGGTCAATCGAGGGATAATCTTTTTTTTCACTTTCAGGGGTCAAAATCCTAGGCATTCTTTTCTTACTTTAAGGAGTAAAAATCGGGGGAAAGTTTTTCTTTCATCATAAAGATTCAAAACGGAAAGAAACGTTTATTTTACTTCTGAGGGGTATAAATAGAGTGGGACTTTTCTCCCCTTTTTTGGGTCAAAATCGAAGGATAAATTTTTTTCTCATCTTCGGGGGTCGAAATCGAGAGAGAGAGATGATTTTTCACTTTCAATGATTGATACCGAGAGGGAACCCCTTTTTCCATTTCTAGGGTCAAAATCGTGAGGGATTGTTTTTTTCATTTTTAAGTGGTTAAAATCGAGGGAGAACTTACCTATCTTCTTTTAAGGGTAAAAATTGAGGAAAACGTTTCTTTCTCACTTTTAGGGTTCAAAAGGTGAATTTCTTTCTCCTTTATTGGTTGAATTCGAGAGGAAACTTTCCCCAATTTTAAAGATTGTGCCTCCCTTTGGACATTAACCTTACCTTATGAAGTTGTTTTTTGGATATTAACCCCTCTTTGCTTACCATTAACCACCACAACGTTCTTTTTTAATATTTGCCACATTCCTCATCATTAGCCCCCCTTTCAGCATTACCCCATTTTTAACAATACCCATTTTTTCTCAACATTACGCCCCCTTTTAAAATTATACCTCTCCTTTTAAACCTTTTACTTTTTTCAACATCATCACACAGTTTTCTTTTGCCTTACACTACACTACTTTCTCGGGATTAGCCCTATTTTTTTATATTAACACCTTTTCAAATTTAAAAACAATCCTATGTCTCCTTTTTAAAAAATATATGTATACTCCTTTCTTACATTAGCCCACTTTTTTCCGAACAATGTAAAGAAAGCGTGGTTTCAAATCGATTCTAAAACAAGTTGGATTGAACGCTATCTAATTTCCTTCTGTCTAACTTTCTATTTTTTTTTTTTTTTTTTTGGACTGCTGTTTACACCCCTGCTGGGGTGGGTCTTCACTCTAGTTGCAAAAAAAAAAAAAAAGAAATAAACAGCCTCATTTTTTTAAATATGAAGATATAATTCAAACATTCGTCAAAGAAATATTTCAAATTGACAAAGAGGAAAAATGCACTTTCAAAACATTCTTATGATTTGGTAAAAACAAACTACGTATTCAGCACAAAAAGAGTTCACTTAAAAATCGTTGCCAGTCACATCAAGATGGAAATGCCTATGTAAATATCTTGAAGTTCAATACGAAATTGTAAGCTCACCTTCTTCCTCGGTACGTTCTTCTGGGTAAAGTGATATTGGCTTATTCAAAACTGTTATACCTTTGATTGAAGCATAAAATCAAGTCCTATTTATCTTAGAATAATGTCCACCTGTAAAAATGCAAGATCATGTCTACTGGTTTTGTTTACTAATCTTAGATGGAGTAGATTAAGCCGATGCACGTTTTTTAAGAACCGACAGCAAAAACTGTCAACAAAGGTTTCTTCAGTTTTTAAGATGATCTGGCTGGTTAGCTATGAATGTATATTGTATACAGGGCATGCAAATAGAGCTAAACGGCTTTAACGAGGCATCTATCAAGGACAACGAATCTCCATAAAATCCTCGAAAAAAGAAGGAATCAAACAAAAAATCACTCTAGGTTGTCAAGCTTCCAACTGAGCAAGTTCAAGATCAAGAAAAAAACATTAGTCTTTAAAAAAAAAGTGTATAACCCAAGAATTCTCCCCAAAGTCACCTATGGAGCATAAAACATTCGACCTAGTCAAAAGATTGACCCGCGAACTGAGAACTATGCAATATGCACAGGAGGGAATCACGCTCAACATCACACGGAGAGATCACAAGATAACATATTAGAGGAAAAACAGGAGTCAGAGATATCATAGAATCAATGAGAAAACTCAAAACAGCAATGGGCTGATTATGTTCCGAAAATGGCAGAAAACCGCTGGACACTACGACTCACAACTGCAGCCGCAAAAAATAAGATGGTGAGACGACAAATTCAGAAAGTATTGGCTCCGCGACGTCCATGATGGTTTGGACCGTAGATTCTTGAGGATTGTCTATGTCCAACGACAGTCGCTAAAAGGGTGCTTCCATTGATGAAGGTGATTATTATTATTATTATTATTATTATTATTATTATTATTATTATTATTATTATTATTTATTTATTTATTTATTTATTTATTTATTTAATTTCTAGGAGGAATTTTTTTATTTTTTGAAAATTTCCCCATAAAAAGGTTTTTGGGGGTCAGTTCACAACGTAAGTTTATGCTTAAATGGTCCCTTAATTTGTGTCCAGCAGCATTCGAGCTTGTTTTGTTTTTTTAATATTCGAACTATTTTAGTGATCACCACTCAACAAAAGGCGAGAAGTTACTTATTTATTGATCCCTTTTAGTCAATTTTTTAATTGATCCCACGAATGCTGCCAAGAGACGTTGGTCACATGACGGTCTCAATTGCGTGACCAAACAAATCTCATCATCTGACCTTCTTTTGTATGGAGGATACATAAGAACGAATGTCTTTATGGAATTAAAATGAAGGCTGAACAATTTAAGAGCATGAACATCAAAGATATAACAAACTCGCCTTCACAGTCAATAATTGAACAACCGTAGCGTAAAAAATTTGAAGTCTTGTAAAATAATTCCATCGAAAAATAAATATGGTCAAAATAAATTCTATTTATGACATCGCAGGCGGTTTCCACTAGACAGCATCTAAAATAGAGTTTTGAAAAACATCTTGAAACATTTAGTGTCTGGAGAATCTGTATGTCGTTTCCGCTGGAAAAAAATCTAAAACAGAGTCAAAAAATATCTAGAAACATCTAGATTCTAGAGAATCGAGATGTTACTAATAAAAGCGTTTAAATAAGGCCTAAAAAGAGGGATTTTTTTTCCACTTCTGGGAGTCAGAAATTGAGATGGATATCATTTTGCAATTTTAGGTGTTTTTAATGAACCCGTCAAAATAAGGCACCAAAAGACCAGAAAAGTTTTTTCCTCCCCAATAATAAACAAACGTTTCAGAGGGGACCTTATGGACTACTGTAGACAAAACGGTATGGGCAGCAGCGCTGGAATACACACACACACCTACTTACACACATACAAAGACGCCCATATCAAAAGGGATACAACCTTTCACCACCTTTGGTGGCTACGACCATTCAATGTAATTTCTACTTTTGTAAAATTGCACTGTCTTCTATGATAATTCTACAGAGTTCAGCGTGACTGAATTCAGTTTTTACTGTTTCATTTGCCCTGAACTAGCGGTGCACATATGAGTGAAGCTGCTGAAGATCAGTTAGATATTTATTTAGAGCTCTTTTTTTTGCGCTTGTGACAGACTTGTATAAATCTAGTAAATGTATACACCAGGTTTAAAAGGATTGTTCGGATAATTTAACTCATTCTTCGTGATATTTTTGTTGTTCCAACGACGTTTCGACCGATCTATTTTACAGCCGCCTTCTGGTTCACAATCTGTTAGTAAAGAGGGGAACTCTAGTGCCAGATAAAGAATGATAAAAAGCAGATCTTTTGATTATTAGTTCTTGCATTGTTTTGTTTCGATTTTAGTAGCAACGCTTGTAAGTTGCAGATGTTTTTTTAGCTCTTTTCTCCGATGGACGAAGACTTCCATACCATGTCCCGTTGAGTGAAACCACGTTAAATGACAGATTGGAACAGAGAAAGGTAAAGGTTTGTATCGGTTCATGATACCGAGAAAGAACCTTTTTTCCACTTTAAGGGTCAAAATCTTTTTTTTTTTCATTTAAAGTGGTTAAAATCGATGAGGGAACTTCTTTTTCTCTCAAGGGATGAATTTGAGGATAACTTTTCTCTTTCACTTTTTTGGGGTGAAAATTAGAAATTTTATCTCTTTTATCGTTTAAATTCGAGGGAAAACTTTTCCCTGTTTTAAACATTCCCCTCCTCCTTATTGACATAAACCCCACCTTTTTAACATTGGCTCCTCTTTTTTGTACATTAGTTCCTCTTTTCTTACCATTAACCACTGCAACGCCCCTTTTTAATATTTGCCACATTCCTCATCGTTATCCCCCTTTCAGCATTACTCCATTTTTAACAATACCCATTTTTTCTCAACATCAAGCCCCCTTTTAAAATTATACCTCTCCTTTTAAACATTTTACCGTTTTCAACATCATACACTTTTCTTTTGCATTACACTCCGTTTCTTTCTGGAGATTAGCCCAATTTTTTTTATATTAGCACCTTTTTTCAAATCTAAAAACAATCCTATGTCCCCATTTTTTTTAAATGTTAACCCTTTTTTTTACATTAGCCCACTTTTTTCGAACAATGTAAAGGGATTGTTGTATCAAATGAGTTTTTAAAGGAAGTATAGTATCAAGTTGAATTGGACGCTATCTAATTTCCATCTATCTAACATTCTAATTTGGTGGGGGGGGGGCTTTTTTTACGCCTCCCGTTGGTAAAGGTCTTCACTGTAGTTTAAAAAAAAAAAAAGAAATAAATAGCCTCATTTTTTTTTTAATTTGAAGATATAATTCAAACATTCGACAAAGAAATATTTCAAATTGACAAAGAGAAAAAAGGCACTTACAAAACTTCTTTATGATTTGGTAAAGACAAATGAATTGTGTATTCAGTACAAAAAGAGCTCACTTGAAAATCGCTGCCAGCCACATCAAGATGGAAATGCTTATGAAAATATTTTGAAGTTTAATACGAAATTGTAAGCTCACCTGCTTCCTTGGTAAGTTCTTCTGGGTAAAGTGATATTGGCTTATTCAAAACCGTTATACCTTTGATTGAAATATAAATTCGAGTCCGCTTTATTTTAGAATAATGTCAACCTGTAAAAATGCAAGATCATGTTTACTGGTCTCGTTTACGAGTATCAGATTGTGTAAATCAAGTTGACCTTTTTCCAACTTTTTAATTGATCACATGAATGCTGCTAAGAGACGTTGGTCACATGACGGTCACAATTGCGTGACCAAACAAATCTCATTATCTGACCTTCTTTTGTATGGAGGATGCATCAGAACGAATGTCTTTATGGAATTGAAATGAAGGCTGAACAATTTAAGAGCATAAACATCAGAGATATAACAAACTCGCCATCACAGTCAATAATTGAACAACCGTAGTGTAAAAAATTTGAAGTCTTGTAAAAAATTCCATCGAAAAATAGATATGGTCAGAATAAATTCTATTTACGACATCACTGGAAAACATCTAAAATAGAGTTTTGAAAAGCATCTCGAAACATTTGGTGTCTGGAGAATTTGGATGTTATTTCCACTGAAAAACATCTAAAACAGTGTCAAGAAAATATCTAGAAATATCTAGATTCTGGAGAATTTAGATGTTATGAATAAACGCATCAAAATAAGGCCTAAAAAGTGGGATTTTTTTTCACTTTTGGGAGTTAGAACAGACGTGGATATTATTTTCCGATTGAACTATGCTGAACAGTTCGTACTATGATAGGGTTCCCTCCAAATATTTGGTTGACGTTATCAACATTACAAGCAGCTTTATATCCTAATTTAGAATTGTATTTGAAAATCATGAATCAATCTAGACTTCTCTTGGTTCGCTACTATCCTTTCGAATGGGGTGGGGGGCAATTCCAATCACAATCTTCTCAACGACCGTTTCTTAACCTTGTTATATATTCGTTTGGTACATGACCCTCAAACAAGTATTGTAACACAATCCTCAGTGGGGTGTAACAAAGAACAACGCTTCAACTTTTTCATAACTACAAATGTTAAATGTCAACCCTTTGTTAAAAGACTGTTCTTGAACGGCAATTTTGAATTGGTCATTTTGAATGGCTAAAAGTGGCTAGATTTATCAAAATATAGCTGAAATTGGGTATTCCAATTAACGGTAACATTATACACTTTAAAACTCATACAAAGGCTCAAAAAGTATGAATAAGATATTAACGTTCACAATTAACGTTATTCACGATCAAAAGATCAATGAGAATATCGTTGTTCTCGATCTAGAGAAACATTCTTTATATCTATAAGGAAATATCTACTGCTACTACTACTACTACTACTATACACACACACACACACACATACACACACACATACACATACAAACACACACACATACACACACACACACATATATATATATATATATATATATATATATATATATATATATATATATATATATATATTATACACCCTATTGATCAGTTATTAAAAAAATAGTGCAAATGTCCAGCGAACTAATTACCCCCATTTTCCTTAATCCACTTTTAACCGATTCAAAATGAACATACAAGATTTCCATTTTTCCAAAGATTGTCTATTCACATTAAAAGCCCAACCAGGACAATTCGTTGTAGAGTAATGGTCAGCCAACTGTTCACACGGCTCATTACAACTGAGTAGTGTGTTCGATCACTGAGTGCCCTATGTATATCACCTGTTGCCTAACTAAGCTAAGCTTCGTAAAGGTTTTATACTAATGAAGCCTTAGATAGATTGCTGAGGTATGATGGTTAGCAAGCTGGTGTCGCTAACCATTACTGCTTGATAGTGACTTCGATCCTCATTGAATGCCTTATATTTGGTACTTTGCGTAAAACCTAAGCTAAACTTAATAAATAAACGACGGGTCTGGTTGGTCACTCAATAGAAACCGTCATGCAATTAATGACTTTTGGTAGCATGCCGTATTGGGATGATCAATTTAAAAAATTGTAAAATAAGTGTGAGCAATGGATAAGTTACTTCCTTTGTCTTTTCAATAATGATCTCTAAAAAGTTTTCAAAAAAACAGAAATGATATAAGAGATCAATTTAGCATGAAACTTCATTGCAATGGAAAAAAAACAACGAAATAAGGAATAAATGTTTTAATTTTCTGCCCTCTAGTGTGGCCTGTATGCGTGATATATACATAGCCTACCAGCCAGCCAGATAGCCCGACCAGCTTAAGAAAAAAAAAAAATAGGTAGAAACCTTAGATGACAGTTTTAGAGACAGATTCTAATAATTCTCACCAACAAGCAAATGCAATAAAACAGAAAACTATAACTGAAGTCATTGGAAACTACGGATTAATTTATTTCTCCACATCGAGAAACATCATGTGTACGTAACATTTTCTACGCACCGCGCTAATTGGTTCTAATACGGCAAATAAGATTACGACTCATGAATCATCTAAAGATTCTTCTAGGATGAAAGAAAAAAAAATCCTTGTCAACCAATGACTATTAACGTTGGATTGAGATTCTTCTTGGATGAAAGAAAGAAGAAAACCTTTGTCATCCAATGACTGTTAAAGTTTGATAAAAATTCTTCTAGGATGAAGAAAAAAATCCTTGTTATCCAATGTCTGTTAACGTTGGATAAAGATTTTTCTTGGATGAAAGAAAAAAAGAAATCTTTGTCATTCAATGACTCTCAATGTTGGATGAAGATTCTTCTTGGATGAAAGAAAAAAAAGAAAATCTTTGTCCTTCAATGACTGTTAACGTTGGATTAAGATTCTTCCAGAATGAAAAAAAAGGAAGAAAATGGTTGTCACCCAATGTATGCTAACGTTGTGTAAAGATTCTTCTAGGATGAAAGAAAAAAAGAAAATCCCTGTCATCCAATGACTGTTAACGTTGGATAAAGATTCTTCTAGGATGAAAAAAAAGAAAGAAAATGGTTGTCCTCCAATGACTGTTAATGTTGGATTAAGATTATTCTTGGATGAAAAAAAAAAAAAAAAAGAAAATCGTTGTCATCCAATGACTGTTAACGCTGAATTAAGATTCCTCTTGGATGAAAGAAAAAAAACCTTGTCATCCAATGACTGTTATCGTTGGATAAAGATTTTTGTACGATTAATGGAAGAACTAAATCCTTGTCATCCAATGACAGTTAACGTTCAATAAAGATTCTTCTTGGATGAAAGAAAAAAGAAAAGTCCTTTGTATATATCACTTTGGTCTTGTTTCTCTGGATTATCTTCTTTGGTGTATTTCTTTTCCTGCAAGTATTCTTTTTTGTCTTATCTTGTATGTTTCTCATATTCTTGCACAGGATCTGTTCATATATCATATGTTTTATCAGTAAGCCTTCGTCGCTCTGTAACATTTCCCCCCATTGCTAAGGGCTTCTTTTTGCGCCCTATAGATATCTGTAACCATTTATGTACCAGTGTAGATGAGATTGTTTAGCTCAGTAATGATAGTTTCCATATTCTGTGAAAAGTATTTGACGTGTTCAGTTGAATCTTATATTCTTATTCTCCAATCAGTTATTCTGAGAGATGGCAATGGCCTTTCCCTTTTTTGCGCTGATTCCTTTTAAAGTCTTTAGCGAAGCCCCCTTCTTCATCGTTGAAATGTCAACGTCCCTATCTCATCTTTTGACTTGTATTTCGGCCAGGTTTATTGTTTATATTTGTTTCTACTTTCGTGTATTATGTTTGATATGTCAGGGTAAGACAGGTTCTTCCTTTTCTCTGTTCTTGCAGAATTCCAGTAATCTCCAACAGTCAGTTTATTTCAGTATTTGACGTTAACCTAATGTCTCTACTGTGGATTTTCCCCCATACTGTGAGCATACGATTTCTGTGGTCCCTATCAGTGGGTTGGCTTTTTAGGAAAAAATACATAACTAATTTGTTGTCCTCTTTCATCATCATCATCATTAGTCTTTCAACATCCATCGTTGGACATAGACCTTTCCCAGGATTCGCCACACCTCTCTATCATGGGCGTTGTGGGGCCAGTATTTCCTGAATTTGTCTACTTCATCTCTCCATTTTGTGTTCTGTCGGCTTCAGTTTCTCATGTGATCTCTGGGGATCTATGTCGTGAGTCGCGATATCCATCGGTTGTCCGTCATTCGTGCAACATGGCCAGCCTGCTGCCATTTGAGCTTTTTGAATTCTTATTTTAGCCTCCTGTAATCAATCAAGATAACTCAAGCCGGAATTTTGGCCAGCATTCACAGGATGATGACTGCTCCCTCCTGGAGGCTGGCAAGAGGACATGTGCCGATTACGATGTACAAATCTCTAATTCATGCCCAAATTTGTACTTTCGTATTGATTTGGTGTGATGCATGGTCACCACTAGCCCTAGTGGGTTGGTTAGAACTGATATCAATCAGAGTAACGTCAGAGCTCCACCGGCCCTTTGCACACATAGCATTCCAATCTAAGGCAAGCCATGAGTGTACACAGCAGTGAAGATGGTAAAGCGGTAGGACTGTGTTCCACTTATTG
Organism: Thysanoteuthis rhombus; assembly: GCA_963457665.1. Taxonomy (NCBI): domain Eukaryota; kingdom Metazoa; phylum Mollusca; class Cephalopoda; order Oegopsida; family Thysanoteuthidae; genus Thysanoteuthis; species Thysanoteuthis major. The sequence goes on along the minus strand of OY735234.1, from coordinate 37,195,974 downwards.
GACATTAGTTTTTCAATACAGAGCTATGAATCTCCCAAATCGACATATGTACACATTACTGTCATGAACCAATAAGTAAATATTAAGCACAAATAACAGAACAAAAGAAACTTGAAAAGAAAATTAAAGAAATACTAATGACACACAAGGGTCGATTCTTCTCTCATATGGTTGGCCTACAGAGAACCCATTGCCTCTGTCCAAGCACTGAAATTTAGTTTCTTTCCTTTTCTCCCTTCTTTTTTTCTTTCCTTGGCACATGTACTTATTACATGATTAAAACAGAATAAAACAGGTGTGGTGAATCATTCAAAAGAAAATATCGCTTGACTAACGCCTTTTGGCAGCATGCTGCGTTGGGGGTGATAAATTAACACTTTGGAGGGAGAGGTGATCAATGAATGAGGGACAATCATAGCATAAAGTCATACAGCAAATTGAACTCCCGCTAGAAACCTAAAAAGGAGTGGCTGAAAAAAAAAAAGGTTTTCTGTTAAAACAAGGGGTAAATGTTGAAATTCCAAAACATGTAGTTCAATCGGTGCGGCGTCTTCACGTGACACAAACATAGCGAGCCAGCCGGATCAACTTGAAAACTGAAAGAAACCTTCGTTGACAGTTTTGGTGACAGCTTCGGTTAACGGTTTCTAATTGAGTTGAAAGTTTAGCTACTCACCAGTGTCACTTCATTTCGATGGTTGATTGATACAGGAGCTCGCCCGTTCCATGTAATTTGCAATCTTTTGTCATTCGACTTTGAAGGTCTCCCGCAAAAAGCGGGCTGGACTAAGATTGAATTATTTCATTCTCTGATAGAAGTCTAGATTATTTCTCGAAACAACTTCCTCCTCTGCATTCTAAATCTCTCGAACCTGTCGATTCCCTGAGCCTTGACTTGAGGTCTTATCCAATAATTTCAGTCGAATGAATACCCTTTTGCTGGGTTCTTTATAGGATCAAGCGAATTCTTCCCGTTACAATGACCCCTTAATTGGTTATAGTTTCGGGAATTATTGAATCAAAGTAGGCTAATCATCATTATTATTATTATTATTATTATTATTATTATTATTATTATTATTATTATTATTATTATTATTATTATTATTATTATTATTATCATCAAGGCTCTTCAAGTCTCCAGCCCTCCTCTCTACACTCTCATAGTCCACAGCAGCACTGTGGCTTACAGTTTCACACCAGTTGCCCGGTGGTTAACGGTGAAGGCTGCTTAACAGTAAGTCTCCTCAGGTCTTCAGCCCTCCTCTCATCTCATTTCTCACTCACCTATCACAGCAGTGCTGTGGTTCGTACCTCCACTACCATTTGGAGGGGGGGTCTCCCTCCTCCTCTGTTGGGCTGCTGGTAACAGCTGGGGTCATAGATCATATATTTCTAGCACTTTTCTCAGTATTTGTGCAGTTCTTAGCAGTGCTGTGGTCTGTACAGTCTCAATCCTTCGTTTTATACTGAGTTCCTCCAATCTCACCTTCAGTGGCTTTGGTACGGTTTTGAGTACACCTATTATTACTGGTACTACCCTAACTTTCATGTTCCACACCTTCTTCAGTTGTATTGCCAGACCCTGATATCTTTCCAGTTTTTCACTCTCTTTCCTATTTACTCCATGGACTGCAGGTACGGCCACGTCTATTATTTGGCAGGTTTTCCTCTTCTTGTCTATGATTACCAAGTCCAGTATCCTCGCTTGGATGGAGTGGTCCATTTGGATGTCAGAGTCCCAGAGTAATTTGTGGTTTCCATTCTTTAGGGCTGTCTCAGTTCCCAGTGTATTACTATTGATACTCTACCGTGTCTGTGTCTAGTTGAGGACATTCACTAGTTGTGTGGTTTACGGTTTCATCTCTTTCCCCACGTAGGCGGCACTTGCTGTTTGTCTATGTTCTGTCGATTTTCGTTTTGATATAATTCCTTCTGATCCATTCGTTTTAAGTTGCAATGATGAGCGATTCTGTTTCTCTCTTCAGGTTTTCTTATCGTAGCCATGTCCATGATTTCTCGTCTGCCTCATCCTCTATCCGTCTTTTGAATTCTCCGAATAAATTTTTCTGTTCTCACTTTTCTTTCCTTGTTCTCTGAGCTGCTGCATTGTTTTTTTAACTTTATTATTATTTTCTAAGCCCTTTCTTTTTCTATACCTAGGAAATTACAAAACTGCTCAAGGGAGGTAACTCTGAAAACAATCTTGAATAATAATGAAGGACTGACGGATACATCGCAAATTATAAACATAGATTTAAATGATAAAACATAGATTTGAATACAAAGGACAACAATATACAAAGGCATCGCAATTATGAAAATTGCATAACTTCCTAGAAAAAATAATCGGTATCTTTTTATTGAATTTACAAACCAAAATAAAAATGATTAAAAAGTTTACGTGTCTGGGAAGTTTCAAACAAATAAAAATCAATTCGCACTTTTCTTTCTTTCTACAACAAAAAGATGAACATTTTCGTAGAATAAAAACTACAATCAATATTCCAGCGACAGTGGACAACAATTGAGCAAATACTAAAAAATGCTGAATTAGTCAATCGACGAATCATCTTTTTTACGGAGAAGATGTGATCCTTCCGAAATCTTTAAGGTCTTGGTGAGTTTTTGTGGAACAGGAGAGTAAGAGTCATGTCCCCTTTTATGAAGTTCTCTGGTCAAGACTGTCACGGGATTCAAATGGCTAAAAATGGGAAGTCCTGAAAATAAGTCTAGCATTGGGTTGGAGTGATCATATAGAAGAGTTGATGAATTGGCTTCCTTTTTCAGTGGATAAATAAATACCTAAAATGTAAAAGAAAAACAATTTGTTAGTTTACTGAATAACTCAACAAGCCCAGCGTTTTAATTTTTAGAATAATACACAGAAATGTGCTACTGCTATGAACTTCTTGATCTTATACAATGATCTTGCGAAGATATAAACACGAACATGCCATTAGAACGCGTGCATCATTGGATCATGCCGTTGGAAAGAGTGTCGTTACATTGAGAGATTTATTGCAGTTTTCTTGAAAAGGATCGAGGTGCTGTAACAGCGCAGACAATGGAATTGGTGACCCGAGTTCAAACTCTGTTCAGGGCTGTTTGACGACTTTCCGGTAGCGCTGGCAGTCAAGCTGATGCCAAAAGTATAACTATCTGCTTTCCTCTGGATTAAATCAGTGAGGTCGAGAGGAGGATTCTGAGGACTTGGTGTTGATGGGAGCATCAAAGGTGACTCTGGTATATGACCCAAGATCCTGTACCATAGACAGGGTTTGCATTATCTTAAAATGTATTTTCTATCTAAAATTATATTTTAAAAAATACCAGCACAAGTTTTGGACATTCTTTGTCCAAAATGATCATAGAGGCCGAAAAAACACTGTTTTTGTAGAAAGTTTTTTTCTGGATATTGCTAAGACGAGCAATCGTGCATATTGTCATGTCATTGTTGTAGCCCCAAAATGTGAATGGGTGCTCCTAGAAAAACACACAGAGGAGCAAAGAGAGAATAATCTACAGTTCACTTGGCTGGTTGATCGGGCGGGCCACTTTTGAGACAACGGTAATTTGATTCGAAATTGCACGCCCGTCTTACTAATTACCTAAGAAATGTTTGGTACAAAAAATTGGTGACTTGTACATTTCCGACTGTCATATTAGATACAACCTTTGAATTTTGTATCCTGAATATTTCCATATATATTTCATATTAAATATATTTTTGTTTTTATGCCTTTACAGCCTGAACATTTCTATACGATTATATGTATTCCATATTAAATACAATTCTACGAATTCATTTGCATTTTAGATTATTTAATTGAGTTCGAAAATTTACAATCTCTCTTTGACAAAAGATATTTTTGATAAAAAATTACATGGGTAGGTAGAATCGTATCTCATACGAAAAGCATATGTTTTGGTATGGAAAGATTCAGGACAAAAAGTTGTAAAAATGAAAATTAAAAAAATCATATCTCATCTAAAATATATATGTACTTGGAAAAACAGTTGAAAAATGTCCGGGTTCACCAATGGCCTGGATGCATTTGTCCGTGGGCAATTTGTCCGTGGGCAATTATCCGGACAATTATCCTGACAAGTCTGCGTACAGTACTTGGGCAAGGAAAGATGACAGCGAAAAACGGTGAAAATGAGCACGCAAGAGAGAAAAATCAACAAAAAACACAGTTTTTCTCTCAAATATTTACTAATATTTCTACATAAAATATAGGAGTGCCAGTAACCCAGGGGTTAGCAGTCCCGAAAATGGAATCAACGAGCCGAGTTCAAAGTCCTAAGTCCAAAGTCCAAAGTCTAAATGAGATCCGTATTCACATGAGTGTGTAAGACCAACAGGAAGGCACGAGTTCATTTTTCCCTCCTGCTATGGGTAAAATATCTGGAATGAGTGATACAACTTCAGGTGTTTGTCATCTCTCAGTCATTATCACAGATCAAGTCTAGACCAGAACATTCGTCTGTGAGAGTCTTACTTTGAAGTTTTGCCGAGACAAAGGAACTTGTGATATGTAAAGTTAGGACACGCTCGGCTCAAGCTAAAGCTACCATTAAACCACTACATTGCTTTTTATTTCAGCACAGATCCAATGTGTAACAATTAAAACATCCATTGTTAGTGTAAAGTATGAAAAGCATCTCATTACCGCTTTGGAAGATTTTAAAAGTTAATGAGATTTTATTCCGTTTTTTCTTTCTTTCCACAGCAAAAAGACAAACATTTTCGTAGAATAAAGACTACAATCCAAATTCCAATGACAGCACACAACAATAGAGCAGCAAAAATATCCAACATGAAATACTGATACAAAGGCATATCTTGACAATACGATCTCAGAAAACCGCCGCCATATTTGATGATGTCATCTACAATACGAGCTCCTCTTACAGACGGATGTTCTGGTCTAGACTTGAAAATATTGCTCGCTATTTGTATATTCTTTTTGTATGTCGGATTCTCGATAATTTTGTTGATATTTACAACAAGATCTTCCACAGTGTAATTATATAAATCCATCGAGATACCATATCCTTTGTGCTCCATTCTTTTACCATTGTGCGGCTGATCAGCAAATACGGGAAAGCCTAACATAGGAACTCCGTGGTATAAGCTTTCAAATTGTCCTCCATTACCACAGTGAGTGATGAACAGCCTCGTGTTCGGTTGTCCTAGTAAGTCGTTTTGTGGCATCCATTCTGTAAGAAACACATTAGCTGAAGAATAACTTGTGTCAGTCCTTTTCCAGACGACATCATATTTTATCTGCTTGAAAGCTTCACCCATTTTTTCCAAATGATCTTTTGGGAGAGATTTCACCACAGAGCCAAACGATACAACAATGACTCCATTTTTTGAATTGCTAACAAATTTAAGCAAATCTCCTTCAAAGGGTTTTGCAGGTTGTGCCGCCATTCCTCCTAAATATTCAACATTGGGCAGGGCTGGTAATGCGTAATCCATCAAAACATCACTTTCCACAATATGTAACTCTGCCCCACGTAGGAGCTTGTCAAAAGAGATTTCAGGTTTATTAGGAGCATACGTCTTGATACTTTTCGAGGGCACACCAAACGGAGGGAGCATATAGCCATTGATGAGATAAAAACAATTAAGAATTCTCTCCAAAAAAGACATTTGTTGGGTATGAGTTGATATCTTATACGGGAAGGCTGAGAAAATCCACGGTGTTCGGTGAATCATCGGTGCATTCTCGGCCCCCATGAGGATAAACGGGATCGATAGTCTATATGGAATTATTGATAGACACCTACTCATAAACATACCGTCGACAATCGCTATAGTTGCATTCACTGACTTCAAGCTCTGAAACCAATCTTCGTCAAGAAGCAAATTGTCACAGATCTTCCACAGTATGTTTTTAATATCTTTCAAGCTTCCTTTTTTTTCCGGGGAGAACAATTTCAGTGCTATGTTGCTAAATTCGTCTACCGACGGATCGTCTTTCATATGGAGAAAATGTGATCCCTCTGAGATTTTTAAGGTCTTGGTGAGTTTTTGTGGAACAGGAAAGTAAGAGTCATGTCCCCTTTTATGAAGTTCTCTGGCCAATACTGTCATGGGATTCAAATGGCTAAAAATGGGAAGTCCTAAAAATAAGACGGTCTCGCATTGGCTTGAAGTGATTATCAGTAAAATCACTGCCCCAAAGAAGAATAGATGAATTGGCTTCATTTTTCAGTAGATGAATGATTGCCTAGAATGTAGAAGAAAAATGTTCTGTCAGTTAATTGATTATATGGTATAACCCCACAACCCCTTCGCTGTTCGATCGTTTCCACCTCTCTCAAGACCTCTGAGCCCACGTTGTGATTCGAAGACCCCCAGAGATCTGCTGACGAAAGGTTTGATTGAAACGTCTTCACTGAATAGGGGTGTGTGTCACAAACACAGGAACAATGAACATTCCAAAATGATGTAATAATGGCGATATAACGGGAACAAAAACGATTATTGCTTACAGGGTTACAGATTCAAGTTAACCCTTCCAGTTTACTTAAGTGTTACGACTGGTCATGTGATTCTATCAATAGATATGGAAGCTACTTGTGGACTGTCAGGGAATTCGTCAACTTCAAGCCAGAATCCTTCAAGTTTGACTATTGTAGAGAAGGCAGCCAGTACTTCGACTTCCGGATAAGAACTCCCTGTGGCTTTCACCAGCAAAGAACTGCCAATAATCACCCAGAAGCCTGCCTTCAACTGACTAAAGAACCAATTATTAAGTAGTTTTGAACAAGGGGAGTTGTGGAGGTGATAAATCTCTAGTCGGAATAATTCATTCAACGCCTACGCAATTTTACAGAGTTGACCAAACTGCCCCCTCTTACACCCCCAGCCAACGATTTAATTGTCTGAGAACCTCACTTCGCAACGTTACATGACGACCAATCACAAGGATCTCAACGCCTCCAACTTGATATCAATAGGCAGGGCTGTTGTACCTTTTTTTAGGGAAGGTTACCCCCTATTTGATATTTCAAACAAACAGAATTCCACATATTTCTCATCCTAAGTATCTTTACACTTGGCCGATTCATCTCCTTTCAGTACCCACGCAGATTGAACAGATGGGAATTTGTCTATCAGAATTTATTTGTTCCCGATTTTCCAAATTGCTCTTGGTGCTTCACCATAAAGGGCTGATAATCCAGGTTATTGTTTTGTTTTTCTCATCTTCTAATCCAGCTATAATCTCCGATCGGCTGTGATCTGTGTGGTTTTGCCTTCGGGTGACCTCTGACTGATAAAGGTCTCTGGACCACATGGAAATATATCTTTGAAATTCATCTAATTCTGGTTTTCCCTAAGTGTCTTTAGAAATTTCCTCTATGTATATCATCATTTTTACTTTCTTATTAATTGACCGATTTGTGTGTTCTGGAATTCATCATGCCTGCACATGAGTTTTGAGGGATAAACACTGGTTTTTGCTTATCAATTTGACCTGTGCTAGATTCATGGAGGAAAAGATACATTCGCTTCCTCCTGAGGTGAAATAAGACTTTTCGTATTATCCATAAATTAGTTCAGTCCCAACTACTTACACTCACAAGAAAGAGACACCATTGTATATTCAAACTCTGTTAGTTCACACTGATTTGTGGGATCCAAAATACCGTAGTGAATCTTTGTAGGACTCATTTATGAAGTTAAGCCTCGCCTGACCAGTCGTAGTTTTACAAATTAAATAAAAAGATCGTGAGAAATTTTTGCTTCTTATTATGTGACAACAAATTCATGTAGGAGAATATGCAGTCAGGGTTGTCAATTTAGGCGTGATTTTTTCAATTTTTCGATTTTGGAAATCCCTTTCAAAAATTGAAAAAAAAATCAACACCTCCCTATGCAGTGCTGGACATTAAACATGTAAAGAAATTACTGGACTTACAAATGCAGAAAAAATGGTAACCCTGCAGTAAACCCACATTATCACGGCACCTCCAGAGATTTAGTATCGTTATAACGGATTTGCCGGTATAATGGATAGATTTCATACGATGTGCCAATAATGAAAAACCAAAATGTACAGAGAAAATCAATCTAGTGCTCCGTGTTACTCAAAGTTGGATTATTTTAAGGTTTTAATTGCTTTAGTTTTTAGAATAATACACTGAAATGTGTCATTACTCTGAACTAATTAATCTCCGACAATAGTCTTGCGAGGACATAAACACAAACGTACCATTACAACGCGTGTATCATTAAATAGTGCCGTTAGAACGATTGCCATTAGAACGAGTGCCGTTACAGCGAGAGCTTACAACAGTTTCATTAGGAAGAATCAAAGTCCACTAACAACATGGAAAATGGAAATGGCGACCTGAGTTCAAACCCTGGTCGGTGCTCTTCATGTTCATTTCAAAGAATGCACTTGGGAAAGGCACGTATCCATCTCTTCTCCCTACCAGCTACAGCTAAAATAACAGAGCACATATTATACTCTACCCATGGAAAGGTAACCAGTCTTTAAGGATCAATCTGATTCCAAACCAGGAAGTGGAGCCCCTTAAAGACGTTTTGATATCCAATTTGACGTTTTACCGACAGCGCTAGCTGCCCAGCTGATGCCAGACGTATCGCTATCAGTTTTCCTCTAGACTATATCAGCATGGTCGAGAGGAGGATTCTGAGGACCTAATGCTGATGAAAGCGCTAGAGTTGGCGTAGGTATATGGCCCAGGATTCGGCACCATGAAAAAGGTTTGCATTATCCGAAGAAAAAGAATGTCTTTTATCTAAAATGCTATTTGAAAAATACCAGCATAAACTTTTATCTTTGTTTGTCTAAAATGGCCATAGAGACTGAAAAAAGCTCTATTTTTGGAAAAAAATGTATTCAGAAATTGCCTTATCATGTAGTTGAGAAAATTGTCGAGGTTGTAGCCCTTGATTGTAATCGGTAGCCCCCAGACACACACACGTACACACACGCACACACACGTATACTCATACAGAGGAGCAAATAGAGAAGAATTTATTGTCCACAAAGTTATGAAAATATAAAAATGGATCAGTAGAATAATATCTTATACGAAAAATATGTTTTGGCATGGAAATATTCAGGACAAAAAGTTACGAAAATTTAAAAGAATTAAATCTAATCTGAAATAAACATATATTAGGCGAAAAATGCCCGAGACGCGTTTGACTGGGTCACACTTGTCCAGGAGGCAATTATCCTGCCAACAAAATGTCAGCACGCAATGCTCAGTCACGAGAAGATCACATTGGAAAATGATGAAAAGAGCATGCAAGAGATGACAACCAACAGAAACAGTTTCCATTTCAGATATTTACTGATATTTTCACATAAAAAATAGGAGTGCCGGTAGCCAAAGGGTTAGCAGTCTGGAATCGACGAGCCGAGTTCAAACTCCAATTGAGATCCATGTCCACTTCAGTATATGATGCCCATGGGAAAGGCTCGAGTTTATTTTTCCCTCCTAGCTATGGGTAAAATAGCTGGAGGGCGTAGCACCACCTCGGGTGTTTGTCGCCACTTAGTTAATTTTAAAGATCACAGACCTCGAAAGTACTTTGTAGTTTTGTTGATAGTCTGTGGGAGTCGTACTTTGAAGTTTTGCTGAGACAAAGGAATTTGTGATATTTAAAGTTAGGACAAGCTCGACTGAAGCTAAAGCTACCATTAAACCACTACATTGCTTTTTATTTCAGCACAGATCCAATGTGTAACAATTAAAACATCCATAGTTCGTGTAAAGTATGAAAAGCATCTCATTACCGCTTTGGAAGATTTTAAAAGTTAATGAGATTTTATTCCGTTTTTTCTTTCTTTCCACAGCAAAAAGACAAACATTTTCGTAGAATAAAGACTACAATCCAAATTCCAATAACAGCACACAACAATAGAGCAGCAAAAATATCCAACATAAAATACTGATACAAAGGCATATCTTGACAATACGATCTCAGAAAACCGCCGCCATACTTGATGATGTCATCTACAATACGAGCTCCTCTTACAGACGGATGTTCTGGTCTAGACTTGAAAATATTGCTCGCAATTTGTATATTCTTTTTGTATGTCGGATTCTCGATAATTTTGTTGATATTTACAACGAGATCTTCCACAGTGTAATTATATAAATCCATCGAGATACCATATCCTTTGTACTCCATTCTTTTACCATTGTGCGGCTGATCAGCAAATACGGGAAAGCCTAACATAGGAACTCCGTGGTATAAGCTTTCAAACTGTCCTCCATTGCCACAGTGAGTGATGAACAGCCTCGTGTTCGGTTGTCCTAGTAAGTCGTTTTGTGGCATCCATTCTGTAAGAAACACATTACCTGAAGAATAACTTGCGTCAGTCCTTTTCCAGACGACATCATATTTTATCTGCTTAAAAGCTTCACCCATTTTTTCCAAATGATCTTTTGGGAGAGATTTCACCACAGTGCCAAACGATACAACAATGATTCCATTTTTTGAATTGCTAACAAATTTAAGCAAATCTCCTTCAAGGGATTTTGCAGGTTGTGCTGCCATTCCTCCTAAATATTCAACATTGGGCAGGGCTGGTAATGCGTAATCCATCAAAACATCTCCTTCCACAATATGTAACTCTGCCTTACGTAGAAGCTTGTCAAAAGAGATTTCAGGTTTGTTAGGAGCATACGTCTTGATATTTTTCGAGGGGGCGCCAAATGGAGGAAAGAAATAACTACAGAAAGAATAAAAACCATTATGCATTTTCTCCCCAAAAGACATCTGTTCGGTATAAGCTGCTATTTTATACGGGAAGGCTGAGAAAATCCACGGTGTTCGGTGAATCATCGGTGCATTCTCGGCCCCAATGAGGATAAACGGGATCGATAGTCTATATGGAATTATTGATAGACACCTACTCATAAATATACCGTCGACAATCGCTATAGTTGCATTCACTGACTTCAAGCTCTGAAACCAATCTTCGTCAAGAAGCAAATTGTCACAGATCTTCCACAATATGTTTCTAATATCTTTCAAGCTTCCCTTTTTCTCCGGGGAGAACAATTTTAGTGCAATGTTACTAAATTCTTCAACCGACGGATCGTCTTTCATATGGAGAAAATGGGATCCCTCTGAGATTTTTAAGGTCTTGGTGAGTTTTTGTGGAACAGGAAAGTAAGAGTCATGTCCCCTTTTATGAAGTTCTCTGGCCAATACTGTCATGGGATTCAAATGGCTAAAAATGGGAAGTCCTAAAAATAAGACAGTCTCGCATTGACTTGAAGTGATCATCAGAAAAATCACTGCCCCAAAGAAGAATAGATGAATTGGCCTCATTTTTCAGTAGATGATTGAATGCCTAGAATGTAGAAGAAAAATATTCTGTTAATTTATCAAATATTATAGAAATAGAATAAAAAATAAGAAAAAACATGGAAGTCCAGTAATGATATGGAAAATGGAATCGATGACCCGACTCCGGTCAGGACTTTTTTATGTTTACTTAGCACTAATGCCTCTGGGAGAGGCATGAATGCATCTCTTCTCCACACATTCATGCAGTTATGGTAAAATAACGTTGCACATTGAGCTCTCTTGCCTGGAAAAGGTAACCAGTCCAGAAGAAAGACAACTTTAATATCTACCCAGGAAGGGGTGCCCCCAAAAGGCAGTTTGACACCTACATTGACGTTCGTTCGGTAGCGCCTGAAGCCAATCTCCAAGAGAAAGTAGTCTTTCTTTGAGTCAATTGATTCTCGCGCTTTTAAAATATTGCAATATGGGATTATTCTGCAAGTATTATTTTTCAATAAAAATCGTAAATGACCATTTTTGCTTTATCAACATACAAAAATACAGACCTCAGAATCTTCTTATGACATCATGAGTAGCTGGTAAAAAAACTGATGGAATAGCGTTCTTTTTGATGATGCCACACGTCTTCCTTCCTATTTCCGTTCTTTAAAGTGACTGGGACCGACTAACCGACCGAATAGCGTCTAATAGAGATGCGTTGAGATATTTAAAATGTAAAAACAAGAATGCAGTAAATTAGTTCACTAACAATAGGTGATTCCGCGGAAGATCAATATCTTTCAATCTCATCTGTGCAATCCCCAACGTCTCAATTGGCCAACGACTAGTTCTTCAAACAGGGGAGTCTTTGCAAGACATTAGACTCCCATCTTCGTTACATCGAGTTTGCCAATTTAGATATTTTTTTTTAATCTGTGGGTCCAGTGTTGACGATATTTAGATTTTAACATTTAATTCTTGTGTTTTAAAGTCCAGTGTTGCCAGTTGAGATGAGTTTTAGATTTTTTTTTTTCAATTTGAAAGCTTCCAGAATCGAAAAATTGAAAAAATTCTTCTAAATTGACAGCCCTGCTCCAGATGAGTTTTTTGTAGCATAGCTTCTTAATGCTTGCTGCTTTGGCTAACTTGAGGATCTTAATGCTAATGATGAAGTCACTCTATTAACTTTATCTAAAAAAATAAAAATCTCTTATCGAAAATTATATAAAAATTACCAGCACAAGATTCGGGTATTGTTAGTCCAAAATGACCATTGAGATCGAACAGCTTTTTTTTGGAAAAAAAAACGTTTTCCAATGGTGCCTAGTGGTGTATTCATGCAAATCTTCAAGATTGTAGCCCCAAAACTGTAGCCAGGAACACCCAGAGACACGGACAGACGAACGAAGAATCTGTAGTCCACTTGGCTGGTTGGTCGTGCAGGTCATTTCTGGAGGTACGGTGATTACATTTAATTGGCAGTGTAGTGAGACAGAAGACAAAGAAATGTTTGGTATTAGACATTTTTGTCGCAATTTACGTACATATTAGATACAACTTTTTATCTTTGTCCGTAAACCATACCATATATATATATATATATATATATATATATATATATATATATATATATATATATATATATACATATATATATATATTTATATATATATATATATATATATATATATATATATATATATATATATATATATATACATATATATATATATTTATATATATATATATATATATATATAATTAAATATAATTGTTTTACTTTTATATCTTTGTAACCTGAACATTTCTATACCATTATGTGAATTTCAAATTAAATGTAATTTTACATATTCATTTATATTCTTATGAAAAAAAAATGATCAATTGAGTTTGACCTTATAAATAAAATCTTTTTTTTTAATAGAAAAAGTATTTAATAAATATTGCACGAATACATTGAACTGTATCTTATATGAAAAATACGTGCATTGGGATGGATATATTCAGGACACAAAGTTATAGAAATAAAAATTACGTATAATCTGAATTATACATATAATTGGACAAAAATGTCCGAAACAGTAAAAAAAACTATGCAAATGTCAGGGACGCCTTTGACCAGGGTACACTTGTCCAGGAGGAAAGTATTCTGCCCCTAAAATGTTTGCATGCAGTGAAAGAGCATGCAAAAGAGGACAACCAACTGAAAAGTTTTTCTTTCAGATATTTACTGATATTTCTACGTAAGAAATCGAGGTACCGCTAATCCAGCGGATAGCAGCCCGGAAAATGGAATCAACGAACCGTGTTCCAAGTCCAACTTTCGGTTATAGCACCCTTGAGAAAGGCACGAGTTCATCTCTCCCTCTTAGCTATAGGTAAAATAGCTAGTGAAATGTATGACGCAACTCCAGATGCTTGTCGCCTCTCAGTCAATTTTACAAATCACAAACCTGGAAGTACTTGAAAGTTTTGCCCAGAAACTTGTGATACGTGAAGATAGGACGAGATCGGTTGAATTTGTAGCCACCGTGAGATCACTGCATTGCGTTTTTTTTTTCAACATAGAAACAAGTTAAAATTCATTGGTAAAATGAATTAATAGCATTCCATTATTTTTTAGAAGGTATCAAAGAAACATTACTCTGTTTTTTCTTTCTTTCGACTGCAAAAAGACAAACATTTTCGTAGAATAAAAACTACAATCCAAATTCCAATAACAGCACACAACAATACTGCAGCAAAAATATCCAACATGAAATATTGATACAAAGGCATATCTTGACAATACGACCTCAGAAAACCGCCGCCATATTTGATGATGTCATCTACAATACGAGCTCCTCTTACAGACGGATGTTCAGGTCTGGATTTGAAAATATTGCTCGCCATTTGTATATTCTTTTTGTATGTCGGATTCTCGATAATTTCATTGATATTTGTAATTAGTTCACCCACTGTGTAATTGAACATATCCATCGAGATACCATATCCTTTGTGCTCCATTCTTTTACCATTGTGGGGCTGGTCAGCAAAAACTGGGAAACCTAACATAGGAACTCCGTGGTACATACTTTCAAACTGTCCTCCATTACCACAGTGAGTGATGAATAGCCTCGTTTTCGGGTGGCCCAGTAAGTCATTTTGAGGCATCCATTTTGTAAGAATCACATTGGCTGAAGAATAACTTGTATCCGAATTCCTCCAGACAACATCATATTTTAACTGCTTAAAAGCTTCACCCATTTTTTTGAGATGCTCTTTTGGGAGGGAAGTTACCACAGAGCCAAATGAAACCAAAATGATTCCATTTTTTGAATTGCTGACAAATTTAAGCAAATCTCCTTCGAGGGGCTCTGCGGCATGTGTTGCCATACCTCCGAGATATTCTACATTGGGCAAAGCAGGAACTGGATAATCTAGCAAAACGTCAATTTCTACTATGTGTAACTCAGCTTTTCGTAACAGTTCTCCAAAAGAAATTTCCGGTCTATTCGGTGCATACTGTTTTACGCTTTTGGATGGTGGGCAAAATTCTGAAAGAAAAGTCAAAAGATAGAAAAGAAAGTTCTTCATTCTCTCTGGAAAAGACATTCGTTCCGAATACGTGTTCATCGCAGATGGGAATGCCGAGGAAACCCAAGGCGTTCGATGAATTGAAGGTTGGTTTTGGGCTCCCATGAAAAGAAACGGAATCGATAATCTATATGGGATTATTGTCAGGCATGAACTCAAAAATACGCCGTCTACAACAGCCAAAGAAGCATTCACAGATTCCAAACTTCGAAACCAATCTTCGTCGAGGAGCAGGTTGTCACAGATATTTCGCAAAGTGAGCCGATATTCACTCCAAGATCTGTTACTCCCAGATGCAATGCTAATAGCAATTTCTGGAAGAACGAGAATTTTAGGGTCGTCTATCATAGGAATAAAATGCACGCCCTCTGATTGTTTTAGGGTCTTCGTTAATTTCTGGGGGACAGAAAAATAAGAATTGTGCCCTCTCTTATGGAGCTCCTTTGCCATGAAAGTCATAGGATACAAATGACTAAAATAAGGAAGCCCTAAAAATAAGATGTTATCACACTGGACTGGGACTGCTGACTGTAGAGTGAGCACTGCGATGAAAGGGAGATAATTCAGGACCATTTTTGAATAATCGCTCTCAGTTCCTAAAAGTCAAAAAAGAAAATGTACTTTAGTTTCAGACATTATTTTCATTGAATAAGAACACTGATTATAAGGTTCGTGATCTTTGGTAAAAGGGCATGAATTACACATTTATTTGAATTCTATTATAAGGATAAGAACATAACTGTCAAGATAGAAGATGCAAAACTCGGCAAGGTAGACCACTACATCTACCTAGGATAACGAATCTCCATGAGATCCTCAAAAGAGGGGAAATCAAGCGAAAAATCACTCTAGGATGGCAAGCCTTCGGCAGAGCAAGCTCAACTTTCAAAAACCAGACGATCCCAATAATACTAAAAAGAAGAGTATACAACCAATGCAACCTCCCGATAGTCGCTCATGGAGCTGAAACATGGATCCTAATCAAGAGAGAAACCCACGAACTGAGAAGCATGCAACGCGCGCATGAGAAAATCATGCTCAACCTTACATGGAGAGATCACAAGACATCAGTATATCAGGAAGAAAACGAGACATCATACAAACTATCTAAAAACTCAAATGGCAATGGGCAGGCCATGCTGCAAGAATGGCAGACAACCGACGGACATCACATGCGAAACCGAGGCCGACAGAATACAAGATGGAGAGATGGAGTAGACAAATTCAGGAAATACTGGCTCCGCGACGCCCATGATGGAGAATTGTGACGAATTCTTGGGAAGGTCAATGTCCAACCACGGACGTTAAAAGGATGATGATGATGATGATGATGATGATGATGATGATGATTTCTGTGCGATGGATGTTGTTATCTATCTATCACAAGATTCACAATGAAAGGTGTGAAGGGAATACTGCTGCAGCCCCCGCCCCGGGCATTATTTGACGGACCCTGAGAAGCCCGAGGACCCCATTTTTGAAACCACCGCCTTAAGTGATAAGCCTTTGTTAATCGAGTCGAGGGATAATCACGCGATGAATTATATGGTCCATTTTCTAATTACCAACTCAAATTTCAATTGCCTGAAACTAAAAAATTGAACAGTTATAAACTTTAAAATTTTGCGTAATCTTTCAAGGAGTTCAACAGTATCTAAATTTAGAAGGAACTCCGAGACTCTTGTCCTTGTACCTTCAGCCCTGAATTTATCAATCAACCCTCGTAAATAACAATAACAAGAAAAATAATTCATTTTTTGTCACTTAACATAGAAAATAGTTAAAAAAATCATCTTCTTCAAGCACACAGCTCTCAGAGAGGTCTGAAGTTTTCAAATTCTCTTGCTAACTTTCAAACAAAGAATTATCGAATGAATTCTTCCAATTTTCTCTGTAAACAATCGTCAATATGAAAATTTATTTTAATTGATAATAGGTATTTTAGGACATCCTATAGTATACATGAATAGAAATATAAGTTCATACAATTACTGCTAAGCAAACAATAGCGGTGACACCATCGAAACCTTCGTCAGATGATGGCCTTCAGATCAGGATCAGGCATGGTTTCTGGTTTAAAAAACGTTTCAAATAAATTAGGAGTACTCTAGCAATACATAATGATATCACCAGATTTTATTGATGTTCCCTCAAAGCTTGACAATTCCAAATCCATACAGATTTAGTTATTGTTCAATATTGTTCAAAATGGCCGCCGTTTCAGCTGTTAAGTGGCAGGCGCTAATGGCGAATTTAAAGTCAAAGAAACTCACAGAAATAACCATAACCCTGGAAATACTGACTCTAAAAAAAACTCTAACCTTGCTGCTGGAGTGGCAGCCAAATTGAAACGGGAAAGGTTACAATAGACAAAGTGAGCTATGCCAAAGTTAAGTTGGCAATAAAGTTTCAAACAGCACTCAGCATATATTCCTTTTTGGGTGAAATTTCAATTCAATTGCTGTTATAAGGAAACTTAGGGAAATCTCTGGCCACACCCACACAATCGCTACCTGCCACGAAGAATTATGTGAATGCATTGAAAAAAAACAGATATCAAATGGATTGACAATCTACAATATTTTTCTTACTCCTACTTGCGTTGACATGTTCAGCTTCCAGAAATAACATACGGGAACATTACATCAGTGACGTAATCATGACGTCAGATATTGCTACGAAATCAATATTCCCATGATCATTGGATGCACAGTCGGACATGAAAGAGGAGGGGGATTCTCTTATAAATGAATCTTTAAAAGTTTCTTTCGACTGATTGTCATCAGAGTGTAAGTCATTAGAAAATGTATAAATATACAACGTGAAAATACTTTGAACAAAGTTGAAATGTATCGTTAAAAACGGCAAACGAACACGTAGAAGACGTGTTCAGAAAATCACAGGCGTAAATAACGTACTTAAAATACAATTAAATTTTGGCGTAAAAACAAATTAAGGAATATGACGTGAATCAACAACGATTAAGGGATATGAACAACAATGTTTTTGTGTGCACAAAACACTTCCCGATAACACAGCAAGATACAAGTGATTCTCGGCAGAGGTGTCGGGGATTGATACTTTGATCACACAGACCCTCGGCAGAAGTTCCGACCTATACGTAAATGATCAATCATTACTATGCTTGTTGTTTATAAATGCACGGATGTGAATTTGATACCATTGTTAATCTTTGACTGGTATTTCGAGTTGTTTTCCTCAGTCTACATCAAACTAACGTCCATAATTTTAAAGTACGGAAGCCTTAAACAAAAGGGTCATTTGAGGCATTCTCTTTTTTCACCGAAAAAAAATTGTTAGGGCTTTCTCGTTAGTCCCTGAGACGGAAAGAAAGCTCTAACCAAAAACCTTTGGGGAGACTGACGAAAAAAAACTCTTTTAGAGGTTCAAATCTTTAACATTGCTGTAATTAGCATTTATGCATAAAAGAACATGAGATGAAGATTTTAAAAATTGTAAACTTATTTCATTTTTAAAATAAATCCTATTAAGCTTATTTCGTTTGACAATCATCAGGAAAATGTACTGCGTGGAAACAATTTTGATAAATTCGAAAAATGTCGTTTAAAACGTGGTGGATGCTATAAATCAAAAAACATAACTAAAGCCTTCTATTGAAAGAAACACTTCTCTATTAATTCATCCCAAAATACACCATAAACAATGTTTAAATGAACCTTTTGTTTCGATCCCAATAAATGACAAAAAGTTTATACACAGTAATTTCATTCATCATAGGTTCATGCTTGACTAGAAGAAAAACATCTAGCTTCGTGTAAATAGCATCTGTCAAGCGTATAATTGCTTTGTATTCCTTTAAAACCGTCTCTGCTGATTCATACAGAGAGAAAAATGTTCAAAAGAGCTGGAGGAAATGAAAAGAATTTGTTTTTACGCTGAAACTTGTAGAAACTAATTGTATTTTACACACGATTTGATTTTAGATCACTCAGCCTGTAATTATTTAACGCGTCTTCAACGAGTTTGTTAACCGTTTTAAACGACATTTTCGAATTTATTCAAATCATTTTTTCACAGAATATTTAAACATCCTTCTCACGAGTTAACCTTGGTTGAGTGTCAGTCAAATTCTTTTATGTTTTACTATGCATCTGTTAATTACGATAACATTTAACACAAACTAATCGAGTGATTTTTAATGGAATGGCGGTGGGCTGGCCATGTTGCAAGAATGGCAGACAACCGATTGACATCACGACTCACGACATGGATCCCCCGAGATCACATGCTCAACCTAGGCCGGCAGAATATTAGATGGAGAGACGAGCTAGACAAGTTCGGGAAGTATTGGCTCCGCGACGCCCATGATAGAGAAGTGTGGCAAATTTTCGGGAAGGTCCAACGACGGACGTTAAAAGACTGATGATGATGATGACGACGACGACTATGATGATGATGATGATGATGATGATGATGAATTGAGTGATTAGATTGAATAAGTCAAAATCCCTAAAAGTCACAAAGGTCCTCCACGATTCGCAGAAGAAAGAGTCCAACTCTTCACATCCCAAATGGCGATTTGTCGAAATTTCCCCATCAAAAGACAACTATTATAAGCCTTGCAAGAGGTGGGAGGAGAAATTGGTTAAACTAATTGTCTTTATGAACACAATTAGTTTAACCAAGTTTCATTGCATCTTCTAATTTCAGCGATTTTAAAATGTACCAAATATTTCTTGTCCCTGTCAGTACTGTACGTGCCTATCCCACCTCTTCCATGAATCTTCTTCAAACAACTCTGTTTTGTTCAGATCCAACAAAATAGTATCCGTGGCTATGGTTTCCAATCTAACCCAACTTTATCTTCCGGTGCTAATGGAATTGCGGTAGGTTTTCCAACATCGAAGCTAATTCCGATCCCCGAGGCAATTAAGCACCGAGAAGTAATTAATTTTACGTTAACCTACTATTCAACGAAGAGGACTGAGATGCAAGATCAGTGGGGACCTTACAAAAGCTCAGTTTAGGGTCATATATAATCTGTTACAAGTGTTTGGTCTCTATAAGTCTGAATACAATTTTGAATAATTCTCGACACCCTAATTAAAAACGCAAAACATCGTTTTTTCTTAATCATACTCGAAAGAAAGCCCAATTTTTTTTATATAAAGATAAGCAAATCTAATCAGAATGTACAATCGACAAAATCCCAGCCATTACGCCTTATTTGATAGATAATAAAAACTTTTCTTAAGTTCTGTACTCTTATGTGCATAATCGCCGGGTGTCAGAATGAGCCGGAGGGTTGTGAAATCTGGTACAATTTGATAAGCTGGTGGGAGTAAAGGTGGAATAAACCAGGGGGTAGGAAACTTTGACCATCGACATAATTTAGTACAAAAACAAAAATAAGTCTTTTGAGAAATATTTATAGTAAGGACGGGGTAGGCATACGGGGAATAAAAACGTACAGTATTGGCTAGAACAAAAAATTCTTTTATTTTCGACGAAAAATTGAACTTGAAAAGTCTCTTGGTTGTACAAAATTTTAGAATCGCTGAAATTCCAACTCTCAGGGAGGAGACAGTAGAGTAACTTAGGGGTCCTAAAAAAAGTATGGGGTAGGTGGTAATTTTTTTCTAAAATGAACAAGTGTGTGGGGAGGAAGGCGACAATTAAGCACTTAAGAGTATACATAGTCACAATGATTAATCAAAACCCTTATATTAATTAATTTTTTACTGGTTGATTCCCGTAAACGAATTCCGGATATATTTCAATTCATCAGATGATTTTTCAAGAAAATAAACTATCAAACTTGTTTCAGTGTAAGAGTCCATTCTTTTTTCGGATTGTTGATAAAGCATATTTATATTAGAAAAATAGCTACTTTTTCTGGGGGGAAGTTAATTTTTATGAACAGAGAAACTGAAAAAATATCACTTTTCAGCGTTATCATGTAAGTAAATTTTAGCAAATTGAATAATATTTGTAATATTCCAGATATGAGAAAATGCACGAAAAAATACTGAAATATCACCGAAAATACTCATGCGGACACTTAAACCAATTTCTGCATTCAGCTCTATTTTTGCCCCGGGGGTTCTCTTCCTCACGAGCTCCTAAGCATAGGCCTATTCAGCCTAATGGTAAATCCAGTAGTTCAAATAACATACATTCAGGGTTGCCGATTTTCCAACCAGATCTGGATTTTCCAATGTCATGAAAGCATGTTTATAACTTTGGTGATCTTTACACGCGAGAGTTCGTCAAGCTGGAATTCCCTTAGATGGGTGCGGCGATTTATGTACATATGAAACTGCTGACTGCTAAGAGGCAAAAGTATGTATCTTCGATGTAAGAGACGTAACTCTTTAATGCATTTTTTCTTTCGAAGTAATGATTTCATGCACTCTAATAGAAATTTAATCTTTGTTTGTTTTTTTAAATGAAGTCAAATAAGAATATTTCCCAATCAAAATTCAGAGAAATTTAACATATATGCTAGAAAGCAACTATTTGTCGTAAGTAGAAAAAGATTAAGAAATAATTTCTTTTTTTTTTCAAAGAGCGTTTGCTTGTGATTTTTTTTTTCAAAATTAGCCGTGGGAAAGAATGAAAATAAATACATTCATAACAACGGAGAGAGGATTCTTATTTTCACTGTTAGTAGGGTCTTGTTTCTGTGACGTAAGAAACATTCCAAAATTGGATACGGTTAGCCACCAGTAACTTTTATTACAGTTAGATGAGTAACCTGGAAAGTTTAACCAGGATATTTAGACAAAAATGTGGGCTATTTCCTTTCGAGCAGAAACAAGAAAAAACTTTTTTTTTATAAACGCGTTTTTAGTGAGACAAAAGTTTTTAAAGGTTAGTAATGAACTGTAAATGATATGGTTCAAGTTACTTTAAGCGTCGTAAATTGTAGGTGACGATAATCTTCAGTCTTACGAACGTAAAATATGGTAGTTTAACACAGCATACAAACGCTCCAAGAAGTATCAATATACAACGAACGTATTGGCCAGAACACAAGTTAGAAGCCAATAAGTTATCCTTTATCAAAGACACCCACACAGTCGAAAATCTCTGGATGAATCGAAGTTGTAAAACAGCTTTGAAAGATAGACAGAAGGAAAGAAAATCCCACAGAACGTGAATTTCAAGTGTCAGTACAAGCTGCTGTTGCTTCTCCAGCTTACATAGTGCATATTTTAAGACGATTATTTTTTATAAATCAAAGGCAAGGCTAGACATCATGCAAAAAATGCACATAAGTAAGGGGGTAACTTAGATACTTCAAACATAACATAGAGTTTAACGATATAAATCAGAACAACATCTACATTAACTGAACAAAACTATACTAAAAATAAAGAAGGAAAGTTCATGCAAAGATTGACTTTGAAATAGACTAAACACTGTGTGGACGACGAATTATTTCCACGAACTTTCCTTCATAAGATACCCTTATCATGAATAAATGTTATTGCAATTGTAAGTTGACTTTTGACAGGTTTGGAGAATCCGGGCGGTTTCCTCGACTAAAATATTTCCAAATACAGTATAAATAACTTTTGAAACAAATATATCTAATCGAAGATACAAAAAATCTTTATATCTGAATTTTCTCCAATCTTTCTTCTTATTACTAGCATAAGGGAGATAATATGTGATGGATCCGCTCGAAAATTTGAGCACTTCTTCCGTAAAGGGATCCCAAAACTTAACTCAGCAGGGTTTTCAATTTGTATGAAATGATATCCTTACCAGATTTCAGAAACAGTTATGGGGTTTCTTTCATGTAGTTTCGTTGTTTCACTCAGCTATGACGATTCACCGTGAATGTGTGTCTTCCCCTGGTGTAAGGTTGCTTTACACTGAAATAAATAATCTTTGTCCCAAGCGATCTGCTCACGTGTTAGTCCGGGTCGCACCTACATGGTCACAACTTGATGGGATCGTTAGCCTATTGTTGGGGAATTTATTCTCATTTTTACATCTAACATTGAGTAAAAAAAAAATCTAGAAACATTCTCTTGATATAAATCTTAACTCGAGGGACATTGCATCAATTTATGAAGTAAATATGACTTCAATCGTCAACATTTACTTTTTATTATCACTATTCCATTAGAAATATTACATTTTTATAATTATGAATTAAAAAAACGTATTACTTATTTAGAAAAAACACACATCTGAATTGCACTTTTGGAAATCTAGATGTAATCAACAACATCTAGATCTAGATGAAAAACATCTAAATTGTCAACACTGCTTTTTTGAGGTGAGTACCACTATGCACTAAGCCCAAGCAGCACAACAATTTGTCATAAACCAACGTAGTTGGACCAACCGAACATAGTTGCACAATTATTTTTTGTGCTTAGTGATTAGCGCAGTAGTTCTCAAACTGTGTGCCGTACGGTAACACAGCATTTGTGCCCGTGACAACTGTTGTCATTGGCGTTCAGGACATTTTCGTCCGTTTTTCTTTTTGTTTTGGTTTTTGGGTTTTTTTTTTGTTTTGTTTTTGTTTTGTGTCCAGAATATTTGTGTCCCCAAACATGTATATTTCAAATTAGATGTAATTTTAATCTTATTTTATATATTTGTGTCCAGAACGTTTGTAAACTAATATATATATATATATATATATATATATATATATATATATATATATATATATATATATATATGTGTGTGTGTGTGTATGTATATGTATATGTATATGTATATATATATATGTGTGTGTGTATAATATTTATATATATATATATATATATATATATATATATATATATATATATGTATATATATATATATATATATATATCATTAAAATAGATAAATGAAAAACAATTCAAAAAAGATTTTTAAATAATTACCAACAGAGATCAACAAGTAAATAGGATTAAAAAGAAATATGAATAAAAAAGATAATATCCCCCCGCCCCCAATAACGTGCTCCAAATAAATCAAATCATTCGCCCGAAGAAGCCCAGAAGGACAGAAATATAAACGTGTTTGTGTAGCGAATCCATTATTTCACAATATATATATATATATATATATATATATATATATATATATATATATATATATACACATATAAATATATATATATACATATATATATATATATATATATATATATATATATATATATATATACATACACATATAAATATATATATATACATATATATATATATATATATATATATATATACATATATATATGCATATATATATATATATACATATATATATATGCATATATATATATATATACATATATATATATGCATATATATATATATATATATATATATATATATATATATATATATATAATGGCGTAGCAAGAGTTCTAAGAGCCTGGGGGAGGAGATGATTTGGGTGCCCTCGCCTCTTAAGTAAATTATATTGTTATAGATTGGAATTAATTAGATTATTAGATTCTTTTTATTTGTTCAAAGTTATCAAGAGCGAGCGTGTGAAACTGTACAATCAGAACAACCTTCCCATGTAAATAAACCACAAATAATTTTTATTCACCCAGTTAAAAAAAAGCAATTACTATAAATTACTATAAATAAAATGTTAGTTTTATTTTATCTTTAAATCGCATGACCTTTATTCCTACCCCTCAAAAACAAAGTTGTGACTTTTCTCCCTATTTCGTTTTTTTTTTTTTCAGGTAGCCCAGTTCGACGACCCAGCCCCTGGCTGTTGTTAGGTCTCCATTTTCTTCAAGCACACTAGTTATTTGTTTCCGTCCTGTATTGTGGGTTCTGAAGCCCCGACCTTTTTCGAGAATTGTTTCAATGATTGCTGTCGCGTATCCACCTTTGTTTCATAAGAATGAGGGTTCCTATATTGTGTGGGGGATAATGAAAACTGACTCTTGGCGAAAAGATATTGGTGAAGACAAAGGGTTTTGCCTCCACGTGGTGTGGTGGTCGGTACCACGCGCCGACCTCAGTGGAAATGTTGAAAGAAGGAAGCGTGATGTAGGGGGAGCGCGAGCGCCAAGTATAGAGGTGGACGCAGAGATTAAACGGAGTAAAAAAAAAAAAAAAGACACATACAAGTATTTGGATGGGCAAATGAAAGATCTATTCAATTCGTAATATTTATGTCAAATGAATAAGGAAAGCGAAATACATGTAGTGGAAACTTTAATACGATCGATCTTGTAAAGAGAAAAAAAAGAGGCCTATCTGGTTTAGAGGGTTATTCCTAGACGTGTTCTCGTCAAAAATACAAGTAGCAGTAGTTTCATTTAGTAGCTATAAAGTTTTTGCGAATTCACATATCGAAGAAGATAAGCGACGAAAGACAATATATATATATAATCGCGGTCAAAGAATTGAAACTATGCCAGCCGCGACTTTAGAGAGATGGAAAGGTAGAAGGTAACTGGCAGCGAAACCTGGGCTAATAAGTGTAACCAGCTAGAAGTACCGGGGCCAATAACTGTTTGAACGCGTGTTTTCAGGGGTTTTATAGGGAGTCATCGTAGGTAGTGACGTTTTAGATATCTAACTAAAAGAAGGGTTTCGTATCAAATTCTTGACTAATTTATAGAGGGTGCCACAATCTTCTCTTCATTTCTTTTAGACGGTTTTGTTTCGATCAGTTGCTTCAATTTTCTCTCTCGTTGTTGTCGGTGACTTGAGATTCCTGCATTTTCCCATGAGGTTATTGGATTCAGCTGAGATTTTATTGTTGGTTTCTGTGCTCTTTAGTTTAAACATAAAGGCGACTTCGATTAGAAAGGCTGTTATTTTATCGATGAATTTGTTGACGCTAATATCCTTCTCTTCTGGTTCGTTAAAAAATTCACATCTGTTTTTCAGTTCAAGCTTAAAGGACCGTTGGAGCTCTTTTGGTACGTTTAAGGGATGCAGATTAGTGTTGAACATTTCCCTGCGTTCTTTGTTGGTATTCATTTGAATTTCACATCTTACCATTCTGTGGTCGCTTCCTACGTTGACTTGATTTAGGACCCGGAGGTCTCCGATGGTGTCACTTTTCTCCGCTTGCATGTAGTCTATTTCGTTCTTGGTTACATGGTTAGGGCTCTTCAAACTCTATTTTTTATCGTTTTTTTTTTCTTGAAAAAGGTGTTCATGATTCTGAATTCGTTCGTGGTTGCAAAGTTTACAAGGTCTTCACCTCTCACGTTCCGTACTTTATAACTGAACTTGCAGACACAACGTTCATTTCTTTGTCCTGCCTGTGTGCTGAAGTCTCCTATAATGACATTGAAGTATTTTCTGCTATCTTGGAGCAAGGAATTCAACTAATCGTAGAAGTTGTCTATTTCCTCTCAGGTTAACTTCGAAGTGGAAGGGTAGATTTGAATGATGTTCTGTTTGTATCTCTTTGAGAGTATTACGGTAACACTGGCTAAGGGGTCAGTGACAGTTTTGAAGCCCCTTACGTCTTTCGGTTCCTTAGTGATGAAAAAACCTACCCTGCTTTGTTTTGCTTTCTCTTCCCCGTACTTGCTAAAAGATGTTTGCTCTTTAGTTCGATTAGTTATTCCCCAGGTTTTCTCATTTCTCTAATGCCGATCATGTCCCATTTGATGTTCTCGATTTAATTCTCAAGATCTGTTGGATGCGTGTCAGTTGAGAGTATTCTGACGTTATAGGCGCCAATATATAATGCTGTTTTCTTGGTGATGGTTTTTAGGTTCGATTTTGATAGTCACTGTTGGAGCACATCACCTTTCATCCAAGGCAAGTGATGTTGCTGAACCTTTTGGGACCGATGACGCAGCACGAACAGTTGTTTCCTGGTATAGTGATTGGTTAGTTGCACTTGGAGCACATCATATCCACCCAGAACAAGTAATATGGCTGGGCCTTTTGAGACTGATGACCTAGCAGGGACAGCCAGTGTAATTTTGATCGTGCAAACCATGGGGAGTATTGTACCGCACCCTACCGCACTGGCCCATGACGTGTTGGTGGGTTTGGTGGACTGGTCACAATTGATATCAGAGTAGCCAGAGAGATCCACCAACTTTTAGCACCTATTGTATCTGTGTAGATATGGATGTTCACAGCGCTGTGGGGGATAAAATCAGATAGGGATTATGGAGATAAGATTTTTTATTTTTTATTTTATTCTTTTTTTCTTTTTCTCTGTCTAGTGATATCATAGATATCAACAGTCATCCGTACCAACTCATATCTACTGAAGTATTGAAACAAGAATTAAGCTGATTGAAGTCAACGCTAACACATTTCTTATCAGGGTTGATCTTTTTCTCCTACTTATGAGAGAATTATTATACAAGTCTAACAGATTTAATTCTACTAGTATAGGTGATAGTTTTGGTCAAGTCATACCTCTCCCTTTGAAATTTTTGACTTAGATAAACATATGGAGTCTATGGACGGGAGTTTTAACAATGATAGTTTAAAAAATTAAACTCATTTTCTTTTTTTGAAATCTACGCTGCGTCCATTCAACAGGCTGTGTAAAGATATTTCCCATTTCGTTTATATGGCTTTGTCGCCTGGCGTCATCTTTACAAGACTTGGCGTTATTGTGTTCACTCTCGAGGGATGTGATGGATGGGGAATAGGTTCGTCTTGAAGCGGTCCTGATAGAGTTAAAATCGATTTTTTGTTCATCTTGCATTCAATAAACATGAAGTTAGAAACTAATTTCGATAGAGACCCTTGTAATCTGGGGTGGGGGTCGATTTTTTTAAATAAGGGAAATTTTAAAGTAAGAGACTGAATTCTAAAAAGATGCACATAGCTGAAATGGAGCATCGGCTTTTAGTCTGTTGAAGGGAGTTTAAACATTGATAGTTTAGAAGACTAAACGGTTTTCCTTACAGTTAAAACACTCCACGATTACTTCTCAAACGTTGTTATTAAATAAACCTGAATTTTGAGAATCGGAAAAGTGAAGTTTTACGACATGTAATAGTCGGGATATATTCAAAAGATTTATTTCAATTTTTTGAGGAGGTACTGATACTCATTTAAAATGTATGGAGGATCAGAATGCAATACATTGTTAGCCCCTAGTTTTTGTATTATTGATTTCGAAAAATTACATGAAAGTTATTCATTTATGACTAACTTAATGCTATTTTAGTTATTTTTTGATAGAATTTCAATATCTCGGCGTGTTTTTGCCTCAAATGTAAATTATTTCGTTACACCGTTTAGCACTTTGTAAACAACTTTTCATACACAAATATCTCTTGGTTTATATTGTAGAAACAAATAGTGTTTAAACTAGAATTATTTACTATCTTTTCCTTACTAATGACACAAAGATTATTACGAAAGAATTTTCTATCCTTGGATTTAGTATCTAAAACAAAACCACACCATTTGTTGACCATTTCGCATCATGGAAGCACGTATTTATTTTGACTATGGAATTCGTATCGATTTTTAAATGCTAAATCCTAGTTTTTGAGCATATATACTCCTTTAATACGTTTGTATCCTATGATGAGAGGGTAGTGAAAAAAATACACGGAATCATTGTTTGTTGAAATCGGAAAGGGTTACATGTATTAGGTCACATCTGTTCGTTAGTCCACATGATATCTTCGAAAGTACTTAATGAATTCCAATGAAATATCATGAAAGGGTGGGCAATAGGGTAAGAAAGAGGTAGCAAATTTTAGGACGAACCAAGAAATTCTTTTCGGAGATATTTTCCCGTTTTTCCCCCAATTATATTTATGTATACACTCCTGACTGCTAACATGATATCTCAAAAAGTTCTAGAATCAATTTCTATGAAATAAAATGAAGAGATGAGCAATAGGCTATGGAAGAACTGATTAAATTTTAGTGCTGATCTCTGTACATCTATTCATAAAATATTTTCATAAAAAATAAAGAAAAGAAAATTGATTTTAAATAGGAACGTTTACAATTTGTTACCAGGGAAATATTTGACAAAATTTAAAAAATATTTTTAAAGCAATAAGTATGGTAAACTGTATCTTGATGAGTGAGCCAATAAAAAATCGAAATTTATATATATATACAAACACACACACACATACACACACACACATGCTCTTGGAGCACTCTGGCGGATTGGGAATCCTGTGTAAGTAAATATTACCACTTAAATTCGGCCCTAATGCCCGTCCAGTTCCGATTAGGGCAGGGGCGAAATGCCAGCCTCTGGGTCTGAAGCGAAGATTTCGATCCTACCTCGTGGTACTGGATGGTCAATTTATTCGCTGTCCCACCGCAGTAAAATGTGACACAAAGTCGACGCTTAACGTGGGGAAAATAGGAGACACCCATCCAAAAATGAAGGAGGTTCAGTTTGCAAAACAAGTTTATGCTAGATTGGTGACTTAGTTTGTGTCCTGTTGTTTTCTGAATATTCATACCTTTCTAGTGATCACTACCCAACAAAAGGCAAGAGAAGCAACTTATTCATTGGTCATCCCCTTTCCCAATGTTTCTCATTGATTGCCCCCAACACGGCATGTGTTAACTATGTAATGGTTTCAATTGAGTGACTATCTAACCAGACCTGTTTCGCAGTGATTTCTTTAGTTTGAAGCGTAAAGGGAAACAATTTGGAGACAGAGGGATTTTTGGGCCCTCGCGGTTTAAAGTGTAGCGCACGTGCGGCCCTGGGGATGTGGAAGGAGAAAAAAAGGGATGTACGAAGTGAATGCACGCCAAGTATGAACAAAGTAAAAAGAACACATACAAGGATTAGGGTGGATAAATAAGACGTACATTTAATACACGGGCATTGATGACAAATGAAGAATGAAGTACATATAAGGATAACATATATCTGACCGATTGTGTAAAAAAAATGAGAAGGGATAAAGATAGCAAAAGGTGGGAGCCTTCTTATCCTTGATAGTACTGGCGTCAGAGTTGAAGCAGAGATGTCTGAACTGCTTGTGAGTTCGTATGGCTTGGAACGTACCGAGGTATACGTGGAAACCGCGTTCAGTGTGCGAGCCAAACTACCAAGTTGCATGCGTAAACTTAGGGGCTATTCTCTGACGCTGATAGACTCGCGACGGACAGACCATGAAAGACAGAGAATACAGAGTTTTATCCATGCGTGTTTCCCGAAGTAAAGAAATTTAGGAAAGATTATCGTGACTGTCGGATAGTAAAAAGCCTTGCTATTTCATTCACGAAAGTGAGAGGTGTATACGCGTTTGGAGCACGTGGTGAAGACATGGTGTTGTAGCTATGTAGCTGTGCATATGTGTGATGCCTCAACATCGGTGAAATGAAATGTGCAAAGTTAGTACAGAGATAGGTCATGGTGGAAAAATGGTTAAGATTGGATTGGCCGGGAGGTCGGCAAAATGATAACGATCTTAGGGAGAAGGAAAGAGAGAGGAAGAGTAGCCGGTACCAAATGCTGAGGCCATAAGCGTAACCAGGTAGGAGTACTGGCGCCAATGAGCATTGGACCATGTGCGTCATAGGGGGCGTAGGAGGAAGTGACGTTTTCGATATCTCGCTAGAAGAAGGATTTCGTATTTAATTCTTAACTAAAATTATAGGGGCGCTACCCCTATTCTATATATTCATGCAATTTTTTTTATAGAAATGATTTTCATTAATCAAAAAAAAGTTTCCATGCATTTTATTGATTTATAAATATAATTTACAATTCCAAATCAATACAAATTGAATAACCGTAGCCATCAAAGATATGGCATGTGTTTGTCTGTTTGCTTGTTTGTTTGCTAGTTTGTATGTTTCAGCACTCCTGGTCATACCGTTTTGTCCGCAGAGTTGAAAGTTGGCATTCTTTTAAGAATGCTTTTTTGCTCTTGATAAAAATTTTTACTTGACTTTCTGGGGGCCATATTCTAACAGGTTTATTGATTTGTTTGTGCGTTCCAGTGCTCCTGGCTATACTGTTTTGTCTAACTCGCATCAGTATTCTACGAGACTCCATCTAAAATTGCTTTTTTTTTCTAAAAAAAGTTCTTGAGGCTTTAAAAGGACTTACAATTAAGTTTCTTGAATTAAAAAAAAAAACAAAATTACCCGATAGCTTTAGGTGTTTCAATGCTGATCCATACATAAATCAGCCCGTCATCTCAGACAGGTTCGTTCTGGTTATATCATAATACATTTAAAGTATCAGTTGAGTCTGCTGCTATCATCCTGTCTTGACATTTTCTATTATAGATAATTAAAATTATAGAAAATTATAGTTATAAGGGATTATATAAATTCCTGACTTTTTTCTTTTCTATATTTAAATTTTTGGTTTCTTGTTGGCTCATATTTTTTTTTTTAATTCAATTGACAACAAGTCAGTCATTCTTAATTTTGAAAGCCTCTTCCCTTCTTTTAATCAAACAATGTATGGTAAATATATAGAGACTAGGATATATCTATAAAAATATGGTGTTATTTACGTATGGAGAGGCACTTACAAGCCTAAAGCTATTTCATCAGATAAATTCTTTTTAATTATTCAAGTATTCTGATTTTGATTGTTTTTAAAAGCCTCAATTCAATCTTAAACCTTTCTTTCATTTCCTATTTAATCACTGTCCCACCACAGCAATATGTGACACAAGGTCGGGCTTAATGTGGGAAGAAATAATAATCAACTCCCCCAAAAATGGCTCCAGCCGACGCAGTTACCGTTGAAAAGACAACGTCACCTGCGAAAGCTGGGCCGAGTAATAGTGGGAGAGCCTAAGGACGAGTCCAAAGGCCTCCCGATGCGCTTAGCAAACGCAGCCTCAGTGTAACCTCAATGGCCAACGTTTGCACCGGCGCACTCGGTCTTTGATACCAACTTCCACCCAATCTCCGGCCCATTCAACGGGCAAGTGTCAGTACCGACTCCTCGGTCTATGCCGTGGAACAGATACTACACTTTGATCCCGAAGACAGGGCCAGAAAAAGGTTAAAGCATGATTTAAACCTTTGTTTCATTTACTTACACTCCATTTTTTCTTTCCTTTTAGTTCCAAATGAGACTATGACATAATATTCATTATTATGTCATAACAGCTAGAATCAGACTAACCAATGAGATCACATCAGGAATAGTCCATTTTTCCCCTATTCCATATTATCTCTCCAACATAAATGTATCAGATTATGGTGAGCCCACTATGGACATTAGGTTATACCAAGAACATGAATATGGCAGAACAAAGTAATTTGCATATATTCCTATTATATGTTTAGATATTGATACAATTACGGTTTGATCAGTGAACCTAAGCTCTCCTGTTGAGGGTATTTCATCAGGTTTAGCTATATTGCAATTTTCCAGCCACTAACTTTAGATGACCTTCTATTCATCGATCTATCAGCAAATGTTGTTGAGATTTGTAAAACTATAATCCTGCATGAACTAGATCATATCTTCTGCATTCAGATTAGGTTAGATTAATTATTTACTAAGCATGATTAGTTTTAGCTCAAAGTCACAAGCATGAGTTATACTGTGAGGATTGAACTCACCACACAACATTTATGATCGGCATACCTAGTTTACTAACCATTACACCTCAACCAAGATATGAGCGTAAACTAATCCATCAGCGTCAGAGGATCTTTGCTTAAATCTGATAATGAGGTTTCGTGATGATAAAATGTATCTTTCAATAGCATAGAATTGTTATTCTTATTTGACAATGAATTCCTTCAACTACTGCTGAAGTTTCAACAAAGCATTCAGCAGATGAAGTATTGTTACCACATACACAGGGTGACACAGAATTAATTCATGTTCAGACCATGTCGGCCTGTTTTCATCTGCTGTCAATTAGATCACTGTCTGTTGTTTTTTTGTTTTTTTCAACTTAAAAATTAGAACAATTTTTTATTCAATGTTACAGATATACTTAAATTCATTGTAATAAGTATACATACATGTATTGTTATAAATATGCATATATTTATTGTAATAAATATACATACATGTATTGTAATAAATATACATGCATTCATTGTTATAAGTTCATTGATATGTTATTAATTTCATTGACATGAACAACTTCGAAATATAAAAAATCATAAAGATTGATACAAAATTCATATCAAGTTGAAATTGCAAGTGATCCTATTTATCTGCTGGGGAATGGGGTCACTTGTAACGCTCTGTTTGATGAACACAAAAATGCTTGTTGTTGGCAGATGCAATTTATGCGCACACACACACATATATATATGCATATATATATATGCATATATATATGTGCATATATATATATATATATATATATATATATATATATATATATATATATATATATATATATATATATGTGTGTGTGTGTGTGTGTATCTTTATGAGCAGAAAGATTTTTCAGACAATGTGTAATTCATTAATTGTATTGGATATACAATCTGATATATATATATAGTCTAGAAAGGTTTACAGCTTTAAACATTAAATGTTTAAAAACTCTTTCTGAAATCTTTTTGCATTACTTTAGTCACTTATTTCCCAATATCCGTCAATGCAATTTATGCAATTTTCCACAGTATTTTCCCCTGTTTCACGTATACTTTGTTATTATGGTATAATGTATAAATTGTCTCAGGTGAGGATCATCAGTTGTTCACCATGTAACAGTTTTGGGGATTTTAAAAACAATACAGTTATATTAACATTACACCCTAGCAGTGTTGATCAAACACAACCTCCCTATCAGATTTGTTTTAATGTACTGCTTATGTCGTACATGTCGTTTGTTATTTTGTATAGGGTATTTTAAATATTTCATTTTGATATTATTTTACACAACACGTCACTTAATTTTTTGAAACAGGGCTTACTTACCTAAGTTACCCAAAAATGTATTTAACAATAAAAGATCAGTTAGTATAACAATAGACTGCCCTCACCCCTCAAGTTTCATTTATCTCCCAAACAATTCTGTTCACGGTTGGGTGTTTCAGTCACCAGTTTAAGAAACGCTGTTGTAGGTTGCCGTAACCTAACGATTTTCTGTTTTTTTCCAAATCAAATTCTTTGCTTTTCTGATTAAAACACTTTGGCTGGTCCATTCTCTAGCCCTCATCAGTTGAGTATGACATCTGTTGACCTTTAAGGAATCCTTCAAAACTTTCATATCAAGTATAGATTGATAGATAGATAGATAGATCGATAGATCGATAGATAGATAGATATAAAAGCTATTTCTACACAGGCATAGAGTACACTATTGTATAATTCAAAATATATATATTTATGTATATGTATACATACAATATGAAAATAGTAATATATATATATATGCATGTATATATATATATATATATATATATATATATGTATATATACATATATAATGTGTACTGTAGAGAGTGAGACAGACTTGGGAGTAAAGTGTTTAGAGGTAAGGTTTATTAATCCTTAGATGTAAATTGTCCAGACATGTTTCGGGATTCTTCCCATCTTCAGTGGTGTGTGCTGTGTGAGTATGTGTTAAAAGTTCCCATGTATATATATATATATATATATATATATATATATATATATAGAGAGAGAGAGAGAGAGAGAGAGAGAGAGAGAGAGAGAGAGAAAGAGAAAGAGAGTGGGGGAGCTGCTTTTTGTGATCATGTAGATATTATTTTTCTAACAACAAAAGATAAACAACAGTACATGTTAATTCCAGTAATTTCTCACTGACATAGATATATTCTACATTCCATATACATTATAAATATTTGTAACTATCCAACCATAAAATGATAAACACAACTATTAGCAGTATTAGATTACCACCGGTATTTTCTACCTAACATGATTTTTTTTCAAACTTTAAGCCCAGTATGTGAGGAAAAAATCTTCATTCAAAACAAGGTATCTTAGTTGATAATCACAGAGGAGCATGAAATAAATTTCTAGTGAGGATACCCTAAATATCATGCATATCTATATATATAGTCATGTAAACTTCTCAACTTGTATTGTCGAAAAAGGAAAAATTTTTATATATAGTCTCAAGGTATTTATGACTGTGTGTTATGCAAGCCACTTTCAGTCTGATCAGTGTTATTATAAAGTGTGGTCTTGTGATAGTTTATTCTATAATTTAAGTTCTTGGTGCATGTAATTTACTTTCATTTATATCTATATTTGAAATTTTATTCTTTATCACAGAGTTCATCTGCTGTTCTACCATAGCCCTGTTTTGGGAGTATTAAAAAAGCAGGACAGGTTTCTTGCTATGACAAGTTCATTAATACATTCATCAATATTTCCATCTTTTTTTTTGTGATCATTCTGTTAGTATATATGTATGTCAAATTAAAATTATTTTACAAGTATTTTATTCTTTATTATGGAGTCTGTCAGCTGTCTCACCAAAGCCCTGTATTTATTTTATGTGTTACAGATAAACTCAGGTTAGATTTGAAGGAAGACACTCATTTATGTCAATATTTATTGAATAAAATTTCGATTCTGAATTTGAATTTCCGTGATTATAATGCCTCATGATATCACTTTGTCTGAAATAAAAAAAATCCTTTCCTGTTATTATCTGTTAGTGTGGTTGTAGGTTTAAGTAAAATAATCTATATGTATTTATTTGATGTGCATTACAGTTGAACTCAGATTAAATTTTGTAATTCAAGTATGTATATATATTGATGAAAATGACAATTTGAAGATAAAGAGAAAAACTCAAGAACTAGGTGTCACATCTTGAAATTTTTTATTATTCCATGGCCATGTTTTAATGCATTTCGACAGGAGCTAGCCATCTTTTTCAGGGAAAAATATTTTCAGTGGTTTACAGAAAAAATTTGCCGTTTATATGTTTTAAAGTTTTGCTGAAGAGAGAATGGGAATATTTCTGTGTTGTTTGGTTGTTTAGTAAGAGCAGGAAAGGAGGTATGAAATGAGATGGGTGAGGGTGTGTCTGTTTCCTGTCTCTGTGGGTGTCTGGATTGTCTCAGATAAGAAGGGCAGTGGGAGGAGAAGAGAGGGGCTAAAATGGTCATTTCTCAGGAAAAGAGAGTTCTTCACATGACCAAAACTTGATATGAAAATTTATAAATATTCGTTAAAGGTCAACAGATTTTTCATCATAGGATTGAGTGGTGGTGTTATATATATATATATATATATATATATAGGAAGCTGATTTTTGTGATAACTTTGGGAAAGAGTCTTTAGATAACAATAACCAGCTGAAAGTATTGAGCAAAGGACTAAAATTTAGAGCAAATTACATTCATTGTTATAAATTTGCATTTATTGTTATGAATTCATTGTTATACTATCAAATTCCCCCTAATGAATAACCTCAATCAAAACTTGATATGAAAATTTATAAAGATTCCTTAAAGGTCAACAGATGGTATTTTCAGCTGATGAGGAATGGAGAATGGGCCTCCCAAAGTTTTTTGTTCAAAACAGCAAAGATTTTGATTTGGAAAAAAAACAGAAAAACACAAGGTTATAGTAATCTACGACAGCATTTCTCAAACAAGTGACTGAAACACCCAATAGTGAACTAAATTGTTTGGGGATAAATGAAACTAAAGGGGTAAGTGTAGAGGGAAGGGACATGAAGGTTGAATGACCTGATTTAATCAGATACTAATTAAATCACCGGAGCCCCACAAATGTCCCGACCAACCAGCCAACTGGACTACAGATTCTTCTCTCTTGGTGTATCTGTGTCTATCTATTTATGCATGTTTGTATGGCTGGGTGTGTCTCCAGACACTCCTGGTTACAATTTTGGGGTACAACCTTGGAGATTTGCATAAGTATATCACTAGGCACCGTCTGGAAATTTTCTTTCTCTTGAATAGTGCTTTTTTGGTCTCTATGGTCATTTCGGGACCAACAATGCCCAGATCTTGTGCTGGAATATCATTTTAGATAGTTTTAGATAAAAGATCTATTTTTCCGGATAATTTTGGATAATTCTATTTAGATAATCAGATCTGGTAACATGTTGGCTACAGTGATTCATTTATGTGAGATACAGATTTATTTTTCTGTACTCAAAAAGTAATATTTTTAGTAAGTATACACAATAAGAAAACATTATTTCTGAAAATCCAAGTTCTAAAACTGGTTTTTAACTTTGTAAAACTAAAAAAATTCTTATAATTTTCCTTTGTCAATACCTTCATTTCTCTTGGTTTATTTCATATTTTTTGAGGATGTTTAAAAAAAAATATGAATACGGATATGAAATGAGTTGATTTATGCTTTTTGTACTTGTTACAAAATGAATCATGTATCAGAGTATACACAGTGAAGAATAAGAGACAAATAATCAAGACCAAATATAAATCAAGTCATGGATGAATGACATTGAAACATTTCGAGAAATACTAACCTAGAAAATTTTAAAATGTACATCTGAAGGTCTGTAATGTTCAACTAGTGTAACATGAAGTTACTGTAAACCAGATATAGCAGAAGATCTGGTTTTGTGAGCATCCTATGAGAAAGGATTTGATTTGCAAGGTTAGTGCAAGGTCTATTACACAAGATATTTTGTTGGATCAACATTAGTTATTTTTTGTTAATAATTATTTAAATAAGTTTTATTAGTCACCAAATTACAAGTATATACACACATATACTTACATGTGTGTGTGTGTGTGTGCGCGTGTGTATGTGTGTATATATATTTATGTATTTTGACTGGAGGACAATTCCAAAGTCGTGTGAGATGGGGAAAATGCTAGTGTTGTGTTACCAGGGTTGAAATCAAAGAATGCTTACTTCAATATCAACTACTAATATCAATGCTTTTGGAAAGATTCAAAATAGTCATTCGAATCACCATAGTCCCACTAATTGTCCGCCCAACCAGCCAAGTGGACTGTAGATTCTCCTCACTTTGCTCACTTTGTGTGCGTGTGTGTGTCCAGGGGCTGCTATTCACATTTTTGGGGGTCACAACCTTGAAAGTCTCACATAAGTACACCACTACACACTATCTATAAAGATTCATTCTTGTTTTTTTTTAAAAAGTGCATTTTTTGGTCGCCATGGTTATTTTGGAACAGCACAACCCAAATCTTGTGCTAGCATTTTTTAGATAATTTTAGATTAAGGATCTTTTTCTTTTTAGATAGATTTAGATAAAAGATCCAATTTTCATATTTTTGTGGGGATGATTAGTTCTTGTACATATGCTGGCTATGGTGATTTATTTATTTGTGTATCAAAGATATCATTATTCAATATCAATATTTAAAATTTGGAATAGCTTAATCTTTACAATTCAATACACAATATTAGTAATGTTTAGAATTACTTCATTTCAATTTTTTCAAAAATAATATCCAATTTTGATGATGTTTAGAATTAATTCATTTTTTCTTTCATAAATCAGTATTCTATATTTATGATATCTAGAATTACTTAATTTTTTCTCCATAGATTATCATTCAATATTCTTAATATGTAGAATCACTTTTTTTTCTCACAAATTAATATTCAATTGATAATATTCAGAATTACTTTATTTATATTCTTACAAATCAATATTCAAAATTAACAATACTTAAGTTACTTTATTCTATTTTTCTCACAAATCCATACTCAATTTTGATAATATCTAGAATTACTTTATTTTTATTTTCTCTCAAATTTGTATTCAATTTTAATTATATTCAGAATTTCTTTATTTTTATTTTTTCACAAATTAATATTCAATATCAGAAATATTTAGAATAAATTTTTCTTTATCATTTCTTTTACAAATAAGTATTTAATATTGATAATCTTAGAATTACTTTTATCTTCACAAAGCAACATTCAATATTAATAATATTTAGAGGATCTTTTGATCTCTATAATTATTCAAAAATTAACATAATTTTATGATTTCTTTTATGTTTAATATTTTTCACAAATTGATCTTCAATATTAATGATATTTAGAATACCTTTATTACTTTTTCATGAAATAGTATTCAACATTAATATTATTTAGAATAAGTTCATCTTTATCATTTTTTTTACAAATTAGTATTTAATATTAATAATCTTAGAATTACTTTTATCTTCACAAGTAAAGATTCAGTATCAATGATATTTAGAGCATTTTTTTATCTCTATTTTTCTCCAAAAAATAATATTGTTTGATAATGATTTCATGATCTCTCTTATCTTCAATATTTTTCACAAATCGATCTTAACAACTAATGATATTTAGAATATCTTTATCTATTACTTTTTCATAAAATAGTATTCAGCATTAATAATATTTAGAATAACTTTATCTTTATCATTTTTTTTTACTAATTAATATTAATGATAATATCATTCAGAAAAATATAACTTTTATTATCATTTTTTTCACTAAATAAAATTCAATATTGATGATATTCAGAATAATCTTATATTCATTGTTTTTTCAGTTATGATAATAGTTAGTTTGGGTTGGGTTTTTTTAACTTTTTTATTTACATTCATTTAGCAATCAAAAAGTATGGTGAGCTGTAATTGCAATAATTAGTTCGTTATCTTCTACTGAACATAATGTTGAATCATTCTCTGTCAGCATGACAAATCACTTACGAACTGTCAACTAAAACTTTCAGCATCAACATGGGTTTTTAACTGTGATGTAAGTCATCAGTTCTAAGAATGGGGAAAATTTCATGTTAAGACAATTTTTGTATATGTTAACAGTATTTTTAAGGAATTAAGTGACCCAAAGAGAGAGTGGTTTAAGAGTGATAGACAGCGTTTCTAAGAAAGAAAGCTGTTATCTCAATAAGAGGAGTGAGGTGGGGATAATGGGAGCGAGAGAGAAAAATAAATAATTCCTTTTATGAAAATCAATTCTCGGGATGAATGATAGAGTACAAGAAAAGAAAGGAAAGAAAGATAAAAGAAGGCAGACTAAACAGTGTTTATAACTATTATGTACATTCCATACATGTATTTATAATTTTATTGTTTTCTCTTGAATTATATTGGATATTGGGCAATATTTTTTTCTTTCATTTTTGATGCAATGACAATTCATCTTTGTTTTGGGCATTTTAACAGAGACTAAATTGTGAAATCAATCGGAAATAAAAATTTTTATTACCAAAGCAAATGTTTCGAAATGTTTCATTTTTAAGTTGTTCTGGCTGGCTATGTAAGAGTCATGCATACAGGCTGCACTATTGGAGATAGAGGGCTGAAAATTTGAAGATTTACTCCTTATCATGTGTAGAAGAACATCTTTTCCCATTTTTTTTAAAATTCTGCCTTAAAGTATTTTTTGTGGGGGTTCCAATGAACAACCTAAGTTTATCTTAAATTGGTCCCTTAGTTTTTGTCCAGCAGTGTTAAAACTAGTTTTTTTTTTTTTCAAATTTGAACTCTTTCAGTGATCACCACCCAATAAAAAGCGAGAGAAGTAACTTTTGAATATCCTACCCACTAAAGTGGCCATTTGAATATCCTCCTTAGTAAAGAGGCCATTTAAATATCCTCCTTAATGAAGTGGTTTTGAATATCATCCTCACTAAAGTGGCTATTTAGATATCCTCCCAACTAGAGTGGCCATCCAAATATCATCCTCACTAAAGTGGCTATTTAGATATCCTCCCAACTAGAGTGGCCATCCGAATATCATCCTCACTAAAGTGGCTATTTAGATATCCTCCCAACTAGAGTGGCCATCCAAATATCATCCTCACTAAAGTGGCTATTTAGATATCCTCCCAACTAGAGTGGCCATCCAAATATCATCCTCACTAAAGTGGCTATTTAGATATCCTCCCAACTAGAGTGGCCATCCGAATATCATCCTCACTAAAGTGGCTATTTAGATATCCTCCCAACTAGAGTGGCCATCCAAATATCATCCTCACTAAAGTGGCTATTTAGATATCCTCCCAACTAGAGTGGCCATCCAAATATCATCCTCACTAAAGTAGCTATTTAGATATCCTCCCAACTAGAGTGGCCATCCAAATATCATCCTCACTAAAGTGGCTATTTAGATATCCTCCCAACTAGAGTGGCCATCCAAATATCATCCTCACTAAAGTGGCTATTTAGATATCCTCCCAACTAGAGTGGCCATCCAAATATCATCCTCACTAAAGTGGCTATTTAGATATCCTCCCAACTAGAGTGGCCATCCAAATATCATCCTCACTAAAGTGGCTATTTAGATATCCTCCCAACTAGAGTGGCCATCCAAATATCATCCTCACTAAAGTGGCTATTTAGATATCCTCCCAACTAGAGTGGCCATCCAAATATCATCCTCACTAAAGTGGCTATTTAGATATCCTCCCAACTAGAGTGGCCATCCAAATATCATCCTCACTAAAGTGGCTATTTAGATATCCTCCCAACTAGAGTGGCCATCCAAATATCATCCTCACTAAAGTGGCTATTTAGATATCCTCCCAACTAGAGTGGCCATCCAAATATCATCCTCACTAAAGTGGCTATTTAGATATCCTCCCAACTAGAGTGGCCATCCAAATATCATCCTCACTAAAGTGGCTATTTAGATATCCTCCCAACTAGAGTGGCCATCCAAATATCATCCTCACTAAAGTGGCTATTTAGATATCCTCCCAACTAGAGTGGCCATCCAAATATCATCCTCACTAAAGTGGCTATTTAGATATCCTCCCAACTAGAGTGGCCATCCGAATATCATCCTCACTAAAGTGGCTATTTAGATATCCTCCCAACTAGAGTGGCCATCCAAATATCATCCTCACTAAAGTGGCTATTTAGATATCCTCCCAACTAGAGTGGCCATCCGAATATCATCCTCACTAAAGTGGCTATTTAGATATCCTCCCAACTAGAGTGGCCATCCGAATATCATCCTCACTAAAGTGGCTATTTGAATATCCTCTTTAGTAAAGAAGCCATTTAAATATCCTCCTCAATGAAGTGGTTTTGAATATCATACTCACTAAAGTGGCTATTTAGATATCCTCCCAACTAGTGTGGCCATCCGAATATCATCCTCACTAAAGTGGCTATTTGAATATCCTCCTCACCAGAGTGGCCATTCAAATATATCCTCTTCCCTGCAGTGGCCATTTATTCATATGAATTCATTATTTTTCAAATGCTTTATTTCATTGAAGATTTTGTTCTCTCATAGGAATACCTAGATTTTTATATGCATTATCACCGAATCTCTTCCTCCAAATAAGTTATTGTTGGTATTCCTTGAAAAAAAGGGTTAGACTCAGGGTTATACTTTTAATTCAAAAGACTATCTTGTAGTAATTAGCAGGCTACGTGTTCTGCACACACAGAGAAATAATGTCATCTTGCCGGAAGGGATTACCTCAACATCCTACAACCCTAAACCAGTTTAATGGGTGGGTGTCAAACTGATCCCCATATTCTTATCATAAGAAAGCAATTTTTTGCTAAAAGTCAAAATTGATGAAAATGAGTGTTTCTCTTTACTTATGCCTTGTCTCCAGTTGATTTTGTGAAAATGAATTCACAGGGTGGTCTTAAAGTTCTTGTGAACATTTGAACATTAATCAATAATGATATACAAATGTAAAAACCATGCAGTAAATGTTATATAAAAGCCTGGTTTTTATCTAATGGCTCCAGCAAGATGCTTCCCTCGTTATACTATGTGTGCAATAGTGGTTAAATGATATCTTCCCAAACAAGTGAATCGGTAGAAGTGGACCAATGACTTGACCATCAGATTTGCCTGATCTTACCCCTTATTGGGTCATTTCAAACGTCTTTTGAACCCATTGAAACCAAATTCCTTGGATGAACTCAGGATTACAAATGCTATCCAGACAATCACAAAATAGCAACTGAGTAATGTTTCCA
Organism: Thysanoteuthis rhombus; assembly: GCA_963457665.1. Lineage (NCBI taxonomy): Eukaryota > Metazoa > Mollusca > Cephalopoda > Oegopsida > Thysanoteuthidae > Thysanoteuthis > Thysanoteuthis major. Next base: position 37,153,314 of record OY735234.1, on the reverse strand, counting down.
TTGGGTTTTGAAAATCAGTTGAATCATTACATCACTAATGATGGTGGCTGAGTTGAACATTGAGAATTAAACTGAAGTTTTCGTATGCTATTTGCGATATAGTTGCATCATTTGTACACGTTGAATAATATTTTTTAAATAGCACAAGGACTTTAGAACCACTTGGTACATTATATAAATTATATTACTGAGAATACGATATTTATCATTCGAATTTCTAACGAATACAAATTTAAAAAATCTTCAATACATTTAATTTAATAATACTAGAGAAAAAAAATCACCACTTGTTTATTTTTAAAAATATCTTTTTCATAAGACATAATTAATTAGTTGGATCGAAATTCAAAGATACAAATTTTAGAAACGAATCCAAGGGAAATAACTCATTGATGAACTTTGAAAAAAATCATCAAGGGAGGTGACTCCTGTATAGTCAATGATTTTCTGTTCTTCTGATATTTTAATTTGTAATTTATTTTATTTGGTCAGTTGAATATCCTCATCACTAAAATGGACATTTACTCATACAAGTCCATTTTTCAAGTGTTTCATTTAATTGAAGATTTTTTTCACTTTTAAGAATTCTACATTTTCTTGTTTTATTTATTATATCTTATTCTATTTTATTTATTGATTTTTGTCTTAGCGTTGTTTTCCGTTTATCGTTCGTTCTGATTCGATGAAGCAAAATCAAGTCAGGTCTTCAGTTAATTTGAAGGGTTCAATGAATATTATAAGTGTGATATGTAGAAAAGGAGATGATACCAAATTTTGACAGACACGGTTCCAAGATATATATATATATATATATATATATATATATATATATATATATATATATATATATATATATATATATATTGTGTCATCCACAGACAGTTGTTTCGTTGTATTACAACTCTTCGGTGTGGCTATAAACAGTCCGACACAATAATTAATGCTCCTCCGGGTCTGAAGTGAAGGTTTCAATCCTGCCTCAGTACTGGATGGGATAACGGATTGTCTATAGCCACACTGAAGAGTTATAATACAACGAAACAGCTGTCTGTGGATGACACTATATATATATATATATATATATATATATATATATATATATATTATATAGCCACACTGAAGAGTTATAATACAACGACACTATATATATATATATATATATATATATATATATATATATATATATATATATATATATATATATATATAGTATATAGCCACACTGAAGAGTTATAATACAACGTAACAGCTGTCTGTGGATGACACTATATATATATATATATATATATATATATATATATATATATATGATTATTTTTTGACTACTTTTAATTCATCATATTATTATTGTTTTTTTATCTCAACACCCTGGGCCGATACACTCTTCATTATTATCACTATCTTTTGTAAAATATTATTATTATTATTATTATTATTATTATTATTATTATTATTATTAGCTATTTCACACCATTGCCTGGTGGATACCGCAGGAGATTGAGTGACAGCAAGTCTCCTCACAGTTTCACACCAGTTGCCCGGTGGTCATCGTTGAAGGCTGAGTGACAGTAACCCTCCTCTTATCTCATCTCATCTATTCCTCACTTATCATAGCAGTGCTGTGGTTCGTACCTCCACGACCATTTGGGTATTGTTTCCCCCCCCCACCTCCACCTCTGTAAGGCCGCTGCTAACAGCTAGGGTCGTAGATCTTATATTTCTAGCACTTTCCTCAGTATTCATGCAGTTCTTAGCAATGCTGTGGTCTGTACAATCTCAATCTCTTATCATTGCATGTTCACAGAAGATGTCTGGTGCTGGTATTTTCAAAACTCTTCACTCTCTTCAATATTCAATCTGTGTTCCAAAGTCACAGCCACTTCTTCTATTGGTTCTATTTTCCCTTGTCCCTTACTACCAGGTCCTCTTGCTTGGATGGGGTGGTCGGTTTGAATGACAGTTGCTACCTCATCGTACCTGTTCTTGAACCCCTTTGGACTAGTTTACTACATTCACTAATAACGTGGTTCATAGTCTCGTTCCTTTCTCTACAAAGACAGATCTGCTGTCCGCGTGTATTCTGTCAACCTTTGCCTATACATAGCTTTTGTTCTGTTTTGATACATTTGTTTTGGGCTACCATGATAAGGGCTTTTGTTTCTTACTTCAGATCTCCTCTGCATACCAATGTCCATTATTGAATGTCTTTTGAATTCCCCGTGTATTTTTTCTGTTCCCATTTTTCCTTCTTTGTTTTCTTTTACGCTGCTTCCTCATATTTTTAACTTTTTTTATAGTTTACTGCACTCCCCCGAGAAGTTTGCACAAAATTTTCAATGCTTGCTTGCTCATCATCTTGCTTTCCTCTTCACATAAAGACTATTTGTGTCATTTCCATGGTGTAGAGCCTTGCGCATCGTCATAATTTTGTTTGCTCATCCGAGAAATGGACCTGTGTCTCTTATAACCGATTCTGCCCATATGTTCATTCCTTTTATCATATTTCTTCTATTTAGCTTAGTCTCTAATATTTTTCGTATTCTCTAAAGGTTTTCCTTTTTTCATTTTCTCTTTCACTCCTTCTTGTTTTATCGAATTGCATTCGAGAACCCCAAGGTATTTATATCGTCCCTGTATAGTTAATGTTCTAATTTTTGCTGTTGATCGTTGAGTCGATTCCTTCTGCTGCTATAAGCCTTCTCTTGTGCATTACGATTAGCGCGCATTTTTTTTCCTATTACTAACTCCACCCCAGTGTCATCGCAGTATTCTTTAACTTTGTTGAATAACATTTCAAGTCCTTCCCGTTCTTTGATTATTATTAGAAACTGTCAACTAAAACTGTCCCCAAAACTTTCGAAATAGATTTCTTCAGTTTTTAAGCTGATCTGTCTTGCTATCTATCGATGTATGTATCATGCATACAGGCTGTACCAATAGAGCAAGAGGGCTGAAAACATTTACTCCAGATTAAGTCAAGAAAAAACTTTTTATATATATATATATATAATTACGCCCTCCTTAATAGGCTTTTAGAGGGCGGTCAATTTTCAAATGAAATTTCATGCTAAATTGACCACCAGTTTGTACCCGCTTGTTTTAGAAAATTCGAACATTTCAGTTTTCTAACAAATAAGTGATTCGTTCATTGATCACCCCTTATTCCAATTTTTGATTGATCACCCCCCAACACGGCATGCTGCCAAATAGCATTCGATTGCCTGACTAACCAGTTGTTGTCACTCAGCTTCCAGCTATGACAGTTGGAGACTGAGTGACAGCAAGTCTCCTCATATCTGTAACCTTCCTCTTCATGCTCTCAATCAACAGCAGTATTAAACGTTACAGTTTTACACAAGTTGCCAGGTGGTTGTCGCTGGAGGATGAGAGACGGTTTCTCGTCAGGTCTCCAACCTTCCTCTTGTATCGTCCTCGCCTATCATGGCAGTGCTATGGTTTGTACCTCTTCCACCATGTCTTTTTCTGGCCTTTTTTTTTTTTTTTTGCTGTTGGGCCATTGCTACCTTCATCATCATCATCATCGTTATTATTATTATTTTGCAATCTCACACCAGTTACCTGGTGGTAACCGCTGGAGTTATTATTATTATCATTATTATTATTATTATTATTAGTAGTAGTAGTAGTATCTTTTTTTCAGCCATGCTATATCTTGATATTGGAATAAAAAAGTGTTGGTAGGAAATGAATGTGTTAATATATATGCTATGTAAAATGGAACAATACACAAAAAATACAAACAAAAAATGAAAAAGAAAAGAAAGAAATTCACTTTATTCAACCAAAATGTTCTTTCCACTCATATTTTTTCTGGTAGCTTGCATTTACCTATTTTATTTACCAGCAATATATATATATATATATATATATATATATATATATATATATATATATATATATATATATATATATATATATATATATATATATATCAACACGTCTAAATATCTCAAGTATTTCAGCCCTTGTAGCTGTCAATTACATGCACTCTTTACCCAAATCATACAAATTGTTGTTCTTTATTCACATTAATCTTTTATATAAAGTGAAAAAATCAAACAAGAATTTTATTAGAATCCAATAATTAGCTGATTTTTGGTAGATTTTTAAAATTAGTGTTTTTTGCCTAAAGATTCTCTAATGCAAATTTTAACGATTATATTTTTGTTTACAGATAAATAACTTTTCACACTAATCCTTTTAAAATATATCTCCGGTTCTATGGAGTGCACGCATTTAAATTTTTATATCTGAACTTTCTACATTTTTTTTCTTAATAACACAAAGATTTTGGCGATAAAATAAACGTTTGTACATTTTTTCTGCTTTCTTTTTCCTGGGGTATCGATTTCTCGCCGGACGCTAGATTCAAATCACTGTCCTGAACAATCGAAGCTGCCCGATTAGTGAAGTTCAAACTGTAATCAACTTGTTATTTTTTTCCCAGATAAAATCTTCCTTCAAGATAAACACCAGCTGTAGGGAGATTTCACATCAAATCCTTTTTGACTTGTAATCCCAAAATCGTGAGTTATCAAAGCAGAATCCATGTATCATTAAATTTTCAGTACACGTAGTTTTTAGAAATGGAAACCAAAATATTTCGGGAAATCTCTGATGCATATCTTTTGGCTCACTTATAAAGAATAAAGATATTTAACACTTTGATCCTCGTGTCCGAAACTGTATCTTGTAGGAGAGCAACTCCTTCACCCTCACGTTATATTACAGCGACTCACAGTATTCAAGCAAGTTCGGTAAAATCATCGTGGTAAATTCATCATGGATAATTATATCGCCTGCAAATCCCTCGCCTGATACATTCATCGGAGTGTAATTCCATTGCGATGGAATACATCGTCAAATATTATTTATTCGTCATATTTATACAGTAGAGTTAGGGTTAGAGTCAGGATGAAATTTCCGACGAGGTATCAGCTCGCGGTATAACGATCTGGCAATGAATTTACAAGCGATGTGTGAACTGCGATGTAACTACCTTGCACTGAATTTATTGGCGATGTATTTACCGCGATGTATTTACCGCGATGTGATTACCCGCGATGAATTCACCGTGAATCGCTAGCAAATACTCTCCTAGAACGTACTTTTCTAATTTGTTTATAAATTTACTTCTTAAGCCGATGATTAAACCGAAGGTCGATCGGGAAGATGGAAATCTTCTTGCAAGAGGAATTTCTATTTTTTTTCAATACAGTGAACTTCCGTGGAAACGGCTATCTTTCTAACCGCACTATTTAATCACACAAGCGTTCTAATGAAACGTTTGTTTTTATATTCTCGCCAGACAATTATCGGAAATAATACCTTTTCTCGAGCAAATTAAAAAGTAAATAATTTGCTTGCCGTAATTTTTTATTTGTATGTCGAATTATTTTAATTTGTATGGCGTGTTTTTTTAATTTGCAAGCTGCATTTTTTTTTCATTTCGTTTGCGTTCTTTCAATTTGCACGCCGTGTTTTTTAATATGCATGCCGTATTCTTCAATTTGAGTGCTGTATTATTTTAATGTACACGCCGTATTTTTTATTTGCAAGCTGCATTTTTTTAATTTGCTTGTCGTACTCATTTGATTTGCACGCCGTATTTTTCAATTTGCTTGTATTGTTTCAGTTTGTATGTCGTATTTTTTAATGTGCATGCAGGATTTTTGAATTTGCTTGTCGTATTATTTTGATTTGAACACCCTATTTTTTTTTGATTTGCATGCCGTATTTTTGAATATGCTTTTCATATTCTTTCAATCTCCACATCGTATTTTTTTTAATTTCTTGTCGTATTTTTTAACGTGCGTGCAGTATTTTTTAATTTGCTTGTCATATCATTTTAATTTGCATACCGTATTTTTCAATTTGCATGCCGTATTATTTAATTTGCTTGTCATATTCTCTTAATTTGCACACCGTATTCTTTAATTTGCTTGTTGTATTGTATTAATTTGCATGCTGTATTTTTTTCAATTTTTTTGTCGTATCCTTTTAACTTGCATGCCGTATTCGCCAATTTGCTTGCCGTATCTTGAAATTTGCAAGCCATTTTTTCGTCGTTTAAATGCATTTTTTCTTATCCACCCGTTATAACGGCAAAATTCTTCATTACCGTACTTCCAATGGTACCGTAATAATAGGAGGCTACTGTCAATGGTTTTAAATTTCGGGCACCATTTTGTCTCCAATAAAACCTTCACCCTCCAAGCTAACCACAGGGTTTTTCTTGTAGATAATACCTTTAAAGCTCCTTTTGTTGCTGGCCGTCAATTGTTTCTTTAGATAGCGTTGATTTTTCTTTTCTCGCCTCCAATCTTCCATTTGCTGAATGGTCTGCGGCAACTGTTTGTTGTGTGTCTCTGGTAACATGAAGAACAACGAACAAGCTACCAGACAACCTCCCCCAAATATCAACCCGGGGGCCCAAGGAGCATAAATAACCTGGAAAGAAAAGAAAGAAAAGAAAGGCATGAATGAGGTGGGTCCAACAGTCGAGTCCAAATAGAATAAATATTTTTGAAAATGTTCAAAGATCAAAAATAAGGAAATAATCCGTGGTCCGACATTTTCCACTAACATTCGAGTCATAGCGTTTTAGCGCTAGAATCGACAGAAGAGTTAAGTTTAAAAAATCAATTACAGAAATTTACCTCAGAAACTGTAGATAAATAAAGATTAGATAAAACGAAATGGATGACGTCCTACTTATATTAGCTGAAAAACAAAATGATAGATTTTTATTCTTAAGATTAATTTATGATTGCTTATTATTATTTGTTGTTTACGAGTCCTAATACTTTTTTGTGTTGACATTGAAAATCAATTTTTCCTCGAGTACGCAAGAGTTCGGACCCCCTTGATACCCCGAGTATACGCAAAATAAGTAAGTATTCTTATGATTCCAACGCTGAAAAGAGTGAAATCTTTTTAGCGTTGAAGTGTCCATATTAGTATACAATGCCGTATCTTGTTCAAAGCGGACGCAACTTTAACAAGAACGAAATTCTAATGATGTGTTTATGTGCCACTGAAAGGAGAATCGCGGGTTGTGGAGGCACAGAAAGGGGAACCGCGGATAAGGGGGCATTAAATATGAAATAATTTATATCTAAAAAAAAAAGAAGATTTTAATCCATAATCCCATGCTTGTGAACGTCTTATTTCCAACTTGTGCTGTTTACTCACTGCCGTAGACTGATGGCCTGAGTAGTTGTGATGCAAAACAACTAAAACTGAGATGGATGAAATATTAATTTAAAAAAATCGATAATGATGTCAAGAAGCTACTTCTTTATTCCGAATTCGTACTGCCCACTTCGATAGTCACTTATGGAGCTGGAACATCGAATCAGACCAAGAGACAAACCTACAAACTGAGAAGCATGCAGCGTGCGCATGAGAGAATCATGCTCAACCTCACATGGAAAGATCACGAGACAGCAAAGTATATCAGAAAGAAAACAGGGGTCCGAGAAATCATAGAATCCATTAGAAAACTCAAATGGCAATGGGCTGGTCATGTTGCAAGAATGAAAGACAACCGATGGACATCACGACTCACAACATGGATCCCCAGAGACCACATGCGAAACCAAGGCCCACAAAATACAAGATGGAGAGATGAACTGGACAAATTTAGAAAATACTGGCTCCGCAAGCCCATGATGGAGAAATGTGGCGGATCCTAGGTAAGGTCTATGTCCAACGACGGACCTTAAAAGACTGATGATGATGATGATGGTGATGGCTTTAACAGAGGGGCATTAGAGCTCGTTTCAAGATACTTACCAAAATTCGAGTGTAGGAGGACAACATACTTCCTATTCTTGCAATGGCCGACGCTAGACCCATGGAGGCACTCCTGTAGATAAAATATAGAGAGGAACCATTATATTTTTGTTCATTCAAACTAGACTGACCTCGCTTTTCCTGAAAATATGATATGAGGAACACCGAAAATTTACTTCTGAGCTTTCCAGTTTTTTCAAGTTTAATACTAAATGCATTCAAGAATTTTAGTGGACAATACCTTGCATTAATCTTTCGGGAACATCTTGCTCTCAAGCTGGCCAGGAAGTCTTTGGGACCAAATAACTTTGTACCCCCCCCCCCCCCCCGCTGCGATTGAACAATTCCACCAAAAGTTTGGAAAGAAGCCAACCTCCTTCCTCCGTGGAGACCCCACCAACGCAACCAGATCGGGCCCCGATTGAATGGTGAACCAACAAAAACAGCGATGGTCAGAGGTACCATCCCATTTGCACAATTGTATCAATGGTCCATCCCTATCTCCCCCCCCCCCCCGGCACAGCCTTCCACGCAAGGTATGGGACATCTTGAACCGCATAAGATTCGGCAGTGCCTTAAAAATAGTTAGCGCTGAGGCCATGGATTCCTGATTATGCGATTCGAGGTAGATCCGCGTGCAAATCTTGAACCTATGCCCGGTACTGAAGCCCCCATCCCCCGAGGAACTGCGGATCTCAAGTCCCTGGACGGTTCAACAATCGGTTTGCTGGCGGCCATTGACATATGACCCTCACGATCCATGTTCTTGGTGATGGACAAACGAACGAATGAACGAAGGTTAAGCTTTCAAATCAAAGTGTGATCACGTAGATGCAGTACACAGTTTTACATATACCGTTAGCAAAATCATTGGTATTTACTCGTACACCAACAGTATACAACTTGGTCATTTAATTCAAATCACCACACCTATACATTGACCCTGTTGCACTCTGCTGTGTTCATCTCTTACCTCAGATTTGTGGGGAAGATCTCAGGTGTGTAGAGCCAAAGTCCACTGAAGGCACCACTAATTCCTATCATTGCTATCAATGAAAACACTGTCGCCGAGATGTCCAGGGTATAGCTACCTGCAAAAAGACATGTAGAAATAAGAACATTACAAGGCACTTCTTCGTTATAAGCCCCATGACAGAACCACCAGCTGACAAAAAAATAGAAAAAAAAATGATTAAAAGAACAGCGAATTAAAAAAAAAATCCCCCCATTATGTACGTATTTCAAAACAAAGATTGAAAGTTTTGGTTTATCATGAAATGCAATCAATAAAAACTAAGATAATGTTGTTTCGTCAAGTGTTAAAGGCTGATATCTTTTTTCTTTCTTTTTTTTTTTTTTCGTTGATTTAGAATTCCAATAGAAATTTCTCTAGTTGATATAAAAGAAGTGGGGAAAAAAACAAAAACAAAAAAAACGTGGTATCTTTTCGGCTTATCTCATTTATTACTATAAAAAGATAAATTATGTGTAATTCCATTCTACATACGGTACGAAATGAACCTTTAAAAAAATACTTCTATTCTTTCAAATTTACAAAAGACTACTATGATCTAGTCTGGTGGGTAGTTTGACCGTATCCCTTGGATAATCATGTGCCTTGTTTCTCTACTTCACCCATCGCCACATCCAATCCGCTTTTTATGCGTCAACTCCTCATGCTGTTATTCGTTACCATCGAAATGCAGAATCACTTTTAAATGCTATTAAAGAGTACGTCGACGAAGGGTCCACTTTTCAGATAGTTGGCGAGGTCACTCTGCCAAGGGGTCGAATGCTACAGGTTTTCATCGCTTCACGAGGAACCACTGATATAATTTCGCCTACCCCAAAACATACCGAGGGGAACAGATGAGAGGGGTCAGTGAAATGAAAGAACGTGGTGCGATTAGTGGTGGCAGAAAGAAGTACTCATTACACATACAAAACACACAAAGGCCACAGTTCTGATCAGATCGTGTAAGTTTCAAATGAAAGGGCATTTAAAAAATCTTCTAGTATACAAGTTTTCAAACTTTTTTCATGTTATAAACTATTCTGGTTGGAATGATAATAAATCTACAAATTTTGTATTTCCTAATAGCGGTCATTTTGAATCAAAGATGGCGACCACAATTTTGATCAGATCGTCTGTATTTTGGTTTTGTATGAAAGAGTATTAGAAAATCTAACAGTTGGTTTTTACCTTTTTTCACCTTTGGAAGAATTTTGCTTGGAATCTCACCTGCAATAACTTTAAAACTTTATCAACAAAGAGAGTTCTTTACAAATCGACCCATGAAAATTTCCTCAAAATTAATTGCCGTGGGATTTCAGTATGTTGATCTACGTAAAATTGCGCTCCTGACGGTGCCAAAATTAGATGTTAGACCTTTAGGTAAAGTATTTTATTGACTGGCTTACCCTGCCGTAGACCGATAGTTAGTAAACTTATCATATTACAAGTGTAGTAAGATTGATCTTTACTGCATAATCACGACTATTTGGGTTTGTACCAAACTAAGTTCAGTTTAGTGAATATCTACAGGAAAGCCTTGATACTGCAAGCAACACAACAACACACGATTAGTCATCATCAACATCATCATCAGTAGCTTTTTAGCGTCCGTAGTTGAACTTAAACCTTCCCCACGATTCGCTAGACTCCTCTATAATGGGCGTCGCGGAGCCAATACTTTCTGAATATGTCTAGTTAATCCCGCCATTTTTTTGCCGGCCACAGTTTCGTTTATGATCTCTTGGAGTCCATGTTGCGAGTCGTGATGTCCAGCGGTTGTCTGACATTCTTGCAATATGACCAGCACATTGTCATTTAAGTTTTCTGATAGATTCTATGATATCTCTAATTCCTGTTTTTTGGGGTTTTTTTGTCTTCATGTGATGTCGAGCATGATTCCTTCTGGTGCACGTTGCATGGTTCTCAGTTCGAGGCTCAATCAATTGTAGTAAGACCTGGAAAGTGTGGTTGAACAATCATTTTTTAACAGCCTAATGTCCTTACGAGATCTCGGGTCGAACGGTCAATCATTACCGTGATGAAGAATAACCCCTGTTTCTATCAACAAAGGATGGACGTTTTCTATTCAAAGCTGTTTGCTTAAACGCCGAATTTATTGGTACTAAACTCCAGCTGTATCTGCTTCGTTATCGTTTGAAAATCCGTAATGGATTATTCCTTGCTTATCTCACTCAATAAGATCTGTTAATGAAAGTTACTTCTCAACTGGTACACGGGTCTATCATCGTGAATGAGCCACTGAAGACGGAGAAAAAAATATGCTTTTCTCATACCTGGTAACAACTCTTTCAAGAAAGGCACCTGGAGCTACCGAGTGTACAATGGCTTTTAACAATGGGCCCTCGTGAATGCATTTTAAATAAAATATCAAAGTAAAAAATTGCAGATGTTAGAATTCGAACTTACTTCCGGCGCCTTTCAAAATCGAGACAAGGATCAAACACCCAGAAGCCATAACCATCATGCCCAATATCGATTTCTTCCGGCCGTAACTACAAAAGAAATAAATACATAAATCGTATTGAGACAAATAGAAAAATGGTATCTTTATTTAGTAATGCAAGCACTGCAAAACTCTTAACAGAGCTTTATTCTTGAGCTGAGATACATAGCAGTACACAGCAAGAAAAAAGAACACTATTCATTCACATTTCAATTCTTTTATCATCAATTCGATCTATTATTGTATTATTATTCTGCTAATCTCCATAAAAAAAAGATCCCATTAATCCTAAAACGAAGGGTGTATAACCAATGTATCCTCCCAATAGTCACTTATGGAGCTGAAATATGGAACCTAACCAAGAGACAGACCCGTAAATTGAGAACCATGCAACGTGCACATGAAAGAATAATGCTGGGCCTCACATGGAGAGACCACAAAACAGCACAGTACATCCGAGAAAAGACAAGAGTTAGAGACATAATAGAATCCATTAAAAAGCTCAAATGGCGGTGGGCTGGCCATGTTGCAAGAATAGCAGACAATCGATGGACATCACGACTCACAACATAGATTCCCCGAGATCACATGCGCAACCGAGGACGGTAAAATGTTAGATGGAGAGACGAGCTAGACAAGTTCAGGAAGTACTGGCTCCGTGACGCCCATGATAGAGAAGTGTGGCAAATCCTGGGTAAGGTCTACGTGTAACGACGGACGCTAAAAGACTGATGATGATGATGAATCTCCATGCAGTCTGTTACGCCTTCTGATTATTATGTATTCTTCTTTTATCTTTCATCCTTTCTTTGTACCTCCCCACCAACCCTTGCAATGTAATGAACAAGGGAGAGAATCGAACAGGATGTTTATGTTTGAATAGTAACAAAAGAGGACTCTACTTTCGCTCTAACTGCCATTCATTCATCACTCCTCTCTTACAAGCCTGAAACCTAAGATTACTTTACCGTAGTAGTAGACCACAGGAATATAGATAGATAGCAAAACTAATCAATCAATCAATTAATCAATAACAATGGTAATAATGATATTATGGATGGTATAAAGCTATTTGCAAAGAACAGGGAACAGCTTGAAATGTTATTCAACAAAGTTAAGGAATACTGCATGACATTGGGATGGAATTCATAATTGAAAATGCGCGTCAATTGGGTTAATGAGAAACTGTAAATCACAGTATTACTGTGGTCTATGAGAATGAGGAGAGGAGGGCTGGGGACTTGAGGAGACTTGCTGTCACTCAACCTCCAGTGGTAACCACCAGGCAACTGGTGTGAGATTGCAAATAATTGTCACTCAGTCTTCAGCGATAACCACTGGGCAACCGGTGTTAAACTGTAAATCGTAGAATTACTGCGACCTATGAGTACTAGGAGAGGAGGGCTGTAGACTTGAGGAGACTTGCTGTCACTCAAACTCCAGCGGTTACCACCAGGCAACTGGTGTGAGATTCCTAATAATAATAATAATAATAATAATAATGATAATAATAATAATAATAATAATAATAATAATAATAATAATAAACCATGTGGAAAAGTGGTATCAGCACAAGCCAGAGGCAGTCTTGGAGAATGACAACCACAAACTACTCTGGGACTTTGACATCCAAACTGACCACCTCATCCAGGCAAGAAGACCGGACTTAGTAATAGTAGACAAAAAAAGGAAGGCCTGCCAAATACTAGACGTTGCTGTACCTGCAGACCATAGAGTAAAAAAGAAGGTGGGTGAAAAAAAAGGGAAAAATACCAGGACCTAGCAAGGGAGTTAAGGAAGATGTGGAACATGAAAACCAGGGTAGTACCGGTCATAGTGGGCGCACTAGGAACTGTCCCCAAAACGCTGAGGGAGAGACTGGAGGAGATCGGGATTAGGGGGAGGATAGAGACCGTACAGACCACAGCACTACTGGGAACTGCACGGATACTGAGGAAGGTGCTAGAGATATAAGTACTGCAACGAATTGTAGCTCTGTCATGATATGCGAAAGAGAGGAGACGTTAGCTGAAGACCTGAGGAGACTTATTGTCACTCAGCCTTCAGCGATAACCACTAGGCAACCGGTGTGAAACTGTAAATCGTAGAATTACTGCGACCTATGAGTGCTGCGGGAGGAGGGCTGGAGACTTGAGGAGACTTGCTGTCACTCAAACTCCAGCGGTTACCACCGGGCAACTGGTGTGAGATTCCAAATAATAATAATAATAATGATGATGATGATGATGATGATAATAATGATAAAAATGATAATAATAATAGAAATGATAATGATTCACTAATGATAAGTTGGTGCAAAAATAATTGCAGTTTTTCACCATCAACTCAAAATTTTAGAATTTAAGTTATTAATCGAACCAAAAACCTACACATTTTTTCCAACTATAAACAAGTCCATTTATCCAGGAAGCATAGAATTATAGAGTGCTGGTGTGTAGAGGCTGCTCAGCTTTTGAAGAGACCCCCTTGCAGGAACTGGCCAAAATGCTTTTAAAAAAGTGATAGTCGGTCGAAGAAAGGTTTGGTGAGTAAGCTGGCCGAGGTAGAGTTTCGTAGCCAAGCTCGTTCAATTTCTGCAGGGGTCATTCGCGAAACAAGCGAGTTTCTGAAATCCCGTTTTGAACTCATTCAACGAAATAGCCCAAATTTGCTTCTTTTTTTTCCATTTTTTTTCATAGACATAGTTAAATAATAGTTTATTCCAGAATTAGGCATCAATTTTTGAACTAATAAAAACTGCAATCATTTTTGTACCAACCAAATACAAAACAATTCCGACCAATTGCTTGAACCACTTGGTCTGATTGATGGAAGAATCTGAGAGTGTTGACTTACAGCATGAACGTTTTCAAGAGAACGATATTGCCAGGAATCTCCATGAGAGCCGTCAGAAAATAATTGGTGTAACGATCGGCGGATAAAGAAGATGACGTCAAATAGAGACCAAAATAAGAAAGACTAATAATCAACCTGAAACGGAATAAAAACATATTTTCATAAGAACGGGACAACACAGAAAAAATAAAGGAGAAGTAAGACTGATAGCTGCAGGGATAAACTTCACTCATATTTCTATTCTGACTGAAGATGATTAATGCAACTTTTGTTTTGTATATATAATGAATAAAAATATTTATAATGTTTGACGTAATTAGTGGATGCATCATAAAACAGAAGAGAAGAAAAAATTGTCAGTCTTTTCTTTTAAAATAAATCCTTAAAATCTTCTTGTCTGGCACTCATCACAGGATGATCTTTCAGAATAAAGATAATCCTCTGATCTTTTTAGCTTTTAAGGATTTATTTTCAGAGAACAAGAATAAAAATAAAGAGTTCTCTCTTATGTTTTATAATGCATTCTCTAATTACGGCTATGAGGTATTTCAGGACAATCATTGCTAGTATTTCTTTCGCCAACATTAACAGTATCTGGACCAGAATCTGTTCGAACATTTGCAATAAGTAAATATGAATCTATAATTGTCTTCTTTTGGTTATAAATCTTTGATGGACATTGTATTAATAAACATACAAAGTGTGTATGCATTCCGAGGAGACACTCTGTCCCTTTTTAGAAGTTCCATAAACGGAGGCGTCGGGAAATTCCCTTATTCGCTACAGGCAAAAGAAGGTGATAAGTCTATAAGGGCTGGTTTCGATATCCAGGCAATTAAAGTTATCACTCTCACACTTGTGTCAATAAAAAGACATGTACGATTTTATGCGAGCAGCCATATGTCGACTTATGCCCTACTGACTTACGTCCAATCGCAGATACATCCCCTTAAAATCCCTAAACCCATTAACTGTGGATAGCGGGAATTGTAAACTGTACTTCTATTGCTCATCTGCGAATGACGATAATTTCCGTAATGTTTTTTTCCCTGACAGGAAAGGTGGGAATAAAAGAAAAATGCAATAGCGCAGGCACCTTGCCAGGTTGTGCTGATAGCTCAATAGAAAAAATGTAATGGTAACATTTTCTCTTTTCTCTTCGGAAAGGCAAGTACGATGTTTGTACAATATGGAGGTTTAGATAACCATGTATGTGTCATGGTATCTTAAGTTTGGCAGTGTGTATATTTTATTCCACTCTAATTATTGACTTGCACCCAAATCGAGTTGAGTCATTATTACCAGAAAGTTTTAAGTTGATATGCATCAACTGTATATACCAAAAATATTACATGGTTAAAAATTAACGCAGGAAAGGTACATTTCTTTCAAAGGTTCTTACCACGAATATTGGATAACAAGCGATATTCTCCTCGTGTACGCGTTTGTCATCAAGGTTACGACGGACATCTTTGTTCCAGCATCACCTGGGTGAGCCTGTTTCATCATCTGAATCTCAACCTGGATGGAATTCTGGCGAGAATGTTTGTATCTGGTCGCCTCATCAGGAATTATGATTTCTTTGGACTTATCTTCCTTCTTATTATCACCAAGTTCTTCCATACATCTTACCCAGAGGGATTCGAAGTCTACTCCATTCACCTTGGCCGCATGCCACAAAACTTTCTTTCCCCTCTCAATTCGGTCGGTTGCAAAGAGCCAGCGAATAGATTCTTGTACGTACCTAAGATTTAAAAACGTCAATGAAAAGGCAAAGTAAGAATTCTCATATAGCAACTGTCACTTTACTAATATGGTACCCATAAAAATGACGGGATTATCTACGTGTGGATGTATTCTATTACAAATGTTTTCTGCCGAATTCATACTGGGAATCCAAGCCAGATCCTTATGCATATAAGGCATACGTGCTAGCTTTTACACCATATGAGCAGTCATATTTTAATTTTAATATTCTAATACAGTTGCTTCATTTCAGGGACTAGCAACCATTTATTAATGTGAATATTCGGCCATATAAGTGTCATAATCGGTAAAAATGTTGGAATAATTCATTTAACTGCACCTAGTTATATTTGGTTTCAAATCATTGAATAACACATTTTAGAAAACCAAGGATGCCAATTAGTAATCAAAGAGGTCAATTAAGTCGTATTTATTTCAATCAAGGCATCTTTTGAAGTTATTAAAAAGACATCAAGAATCTGCGAAACATGAAATGTGCGCATGATAATTTGCTTGCAGGACGGTCAAAATCTTTTTGCAGACTGTATCTGGCCTGCAGACCGTGGGTTTCCTGCCCCAGGACAAAGGTTTATCAGTTGTTTGTGGATGGGGGAAAATATATGTTTCGATTATACCAACTTAGTGAGGATTGAAAAAAAGGTTCGAAAAATGCACTTACCAAAACTCGAATGCACTAAAAACAGCCAGACAGCCAACAACAGCCCCTAGAACACGCCAACTCAAATTGCGTAATAAATAAGCCAATGGGGCTAAACTAGTGACACATATCCCCCACCAAATGCTAGATAAACAAGCCATCAATGTTCTCTTGTTGGCCGGGAAAACCTCCATGGACATCGTGAAGCCTGGAATCACCATACCCTGAAAAGAACAAATAGCAACCAATAAATAATTTCATGGTTAATGCATATTTCAAAAATCTTGAAAAATAGATAAACCATGAAACATGTGTAGAGTATTTCTCTCCAATCTTTTGTAATCATCAAATATTTCTCAGTTTTGTTCTTCTCATGTACTGAGATCACTTTATATATTAAACATGAAAATTTCGGCAACACTATTTTTATTATTGGAATTCATTATTTTCAGATAAAATGGTATAATCAATACAAGAACACACATGCACACACACATAAATTACCTGCTGGAAAACGCCACACAGGCATCGCATAATTGCAAAAACCCAAAAAACTGGGGCCAATGAACATCCTGTGGCTACAATGAACAGAGCAAATCCACAACCAACGTGGACTGGTCTCCGTCCGATCCGGTCAGCAAGTAAGGGGAAAAACAAGGCGCCAAAGCCTTGACCAGCCGTGAACAGAGTCTGGGTCAGTTCGGACAATCCATCTTTGTTGCACACCAAGCTCCACTAAAAAAAATAAAAATAGATGTAAATAAAGAGAAAAAATCAGCAATCTATATTATCAGAGTGTGTAACCGCTACCACCTTTATTTTCCATGTCACGTAAAGAATTATGCTGAGAAGAGAGCGAAAAGAGAGAGGGATGTAGACGCGAAAAAAGGTAGTGTTGTGCATCGTCCACCTCCTCCATCTGCACGGCTATCCAAAACCCACAGTAAAAATGGACAAGGGACAAGTAAGAGGTCATATTGTTGAAAAATAAAACTGAATTCAAAAACATTTTAGATTTGGGGGAAACGAAAGAAAGGGAAAGTTGAAAAAAAAAAACAATTGACACTGAAAGCGAAAAAGAGTAAAAAGGCGAAAAGTCGTAATAAAACAGAAAATGCCATAAAAAGAGAGAAAAAAAGGCAAGAAACGACTATATAATAGAAGATAACGATAGATATGTGGATGGAGTGATATAAAATAAATTGATAATTTTTTATCGATTCAAATATCTTTTCGAAACCTTGGATATCCTCAGGCATTGCTAGTTCATTGATTTTAACTAGAATAGTACTCAGAAAAATGGCAGGATTATTTACATGTGTATAAATTATACATATATATATATATATATATATATTGGGGAACTGTAGCCATCAAAGCTGATGGAAGGTTCTATCCCTTTTTTTGAACACGTGTGTGTGTGTTTGTTTGTTTGTGTGTTCCAGTGCTCCTGGGCGTACTGTTTTGTCTGCAGACTTGAAAATTGGCATCAGTAGTTCATCAGACTCCTTCCCAGAATACTTTTGTTTGTTTGTTGTTGTTGTTTTCTTCTGTTCTTAAAAAAAGCTGTTTTGATCTGGGGGGATATTCTGACGAGTTTATTGATAACACCTGCCCTGACTCCTCTTGCCGCTCCCAATCAATGAAGTTCCTACTATCTTCGTGAACAGCCCCGGAAGGAAAGTCAACTGATTCTGGCGCAAGTGGTTGGATCTGCCATGGAGCATCAACAGCATCTCCCTCTGTGGGTGGAACCCTCAGACTACAGCTTGGTAAATCACAATCGCCATTTCAAACCCTTTAAACCACAACTTGCATTTACAAATCTTAACTGCATCAGAATACACTTCACAAGTGTTTCCCCATTGCCTGTGTAGCAGTACTACTATTTTTTATTTAATTTAGTAAGCGATGTCGAATATGTTACTCTTTAAAGTCTCTATACTCCATGAGGTTGAACATTACTATACGCTGTAAAGGACACTCTACCGGATAGAGGAGATGATGAATTAGATCCAGACGACGTTTTCATACCATATAACTCTGGTCTTGCTGTAGTTGGTTAATTTATAGCAATGAAATGTGTAATTACTCCCCGAGTATCCTAATACTCAACACTTTCAAGGGCACTTGCCCTGGGCACTAGGTATTGAAGAGCTGGCCCTGACTGCGTTGGTGCAGAAATTGATATTGATTGACTATGTTAGTGTAACTTACCTCAGATACAATAGATTCATCTAGCGGTCCACTGAAATTCAATCCGTTCACACAGGGAATAGTTTCAATGTTCTCTGAAGATTTATTCAGGTCCCTGTGAAGATCAATTGAACATTTGTGGTAGGTAATATCGCTGACATTGTAGCTCTCCAGCTGCGAGGATGTCAAACTTCGGCACTGGTAATCCGGACGGTATGCTACGATAAGAAATAATATTTAAGGCAAACAGGTTAAAACAAGAAGAATAGCAAGTAGTCTTTCTCTGAATCAACTGATTCTCATACTTATAAAATATTATGACATGGAAATATTCCGAGAATATTATTTTCAATCAAAATCGTAATTGGCCATTTTTGGCGTTTTACGACACCAGAGCAGTTGGTTCCTATTTACGACAAGCCTGTCATCGTCAGCAAATGGTATCAAATGAGGAAGAGGGTATTTTTTTGTAATTCATTTCACTGCGGCCTTGGTGTGTGGATGTCAGAGGTGTATTGGAGCTCTCTCTATAAGCAGGGGGAGTAAAAAATCTTGATTTGCTAAGTTTTTGTCCGAATTATACTGATTTGCCTGGAATTTATCAAGTTTTGCTCGAATTCGGAAGGGATACTTGCCTCGGTCGTACGCCTATGGAGGGTGTTCTTGAAACAATGATTATATATATATATATATATATATATATATATATATATATATATATATATATATATATATATATATATATATAAGATGCATGAACAAGTCAACTACCTGACACGTAGTAATAAGCTGAAATTTTCACTGCAACTCTTCGACTTATGTGAATGCTATTCACCGTTGTTTTATTGGGCAAAATGAGTGTTTTATTTTCATCATCAGGCTATGAACCTATTAATGTACCAACACACTAGTACCCCACACGCATGCACACACACACACACACACACACACACACACACACACGCACACACACACATATATATATATATATACCTCATATATATCATAGCTCCTAATAGTGGACTCTGGTTGAACATGGGAACTTTTAACACATACTCACAATGCACACACCACTGAAGATGGGAAGAATCCCGAAACATGTCTGGACAATTTACATCTAAGGATTAATAAACCTTACCTCTAAACACTTTATTCCGGAGTCCGTCTCATTCTTTACAGTACACAATACACACACATACACACACACACACACACACACACACACACACATATATATATATATATATATATATATATATATATATATATATATATGTACGTGTGTGTGTGTCATTGAATTGGACAGCTTATGTCCGAGAGAGTGTGATAATTGCAGGGACAATTTATTTGGAAACATTTATTAATACGTTGAAAATTTCTGTAGAGATAGTGAGTATGTATGCAAGACAAGTTGTGCGTGTGAAAGAGATAATTTCTGTCCTATTATTTTGCTCACGCTAGGGTAAAAGGCTTCTTTTTTTTAAAATCTGACTATAGAAGTCGGTAAGACCGAAAAGGAAGCAGTGATCAGCTGATATGTGACGTCATATCCGCATGGAAACCCGAAAAGCCATTACTGGTGTGAGATAGGCTTGCTAACAAAAGACGTGATCAAAGGGTATAATTTTGTGTATAATTTCTAATAACTCATACTCTGGCGAATAGATGGATAGAAACAGAGTTGAACAGGCTGAGATATGCGTGCGCACACACACACACACACACACATATATATATATTTATAGATATATGCGACCCCTCTCTCTCTCTCTCTCATATATATATATATATATATATATATATATAAATTAACGCTCCTCTATTTAGGGTTGAGCACTCTTTAAGTGAGGTAACTCATCCACTGTAAGCTTAGGCAATGCTCTTCCATAGGAATAGTGTACTCTGGTGGATGAGGGATTTCTGTGTAAATGAATATATCGCTTAAATCCAGCCTTACTGACTGTCCAGTTCCGTAGTCCAGTGGTAGGCTATCGGCCTGCGGGTCTGAGGTGAAGGTTACAATTCTGCCTAACGGAACTGGATGGGATAATGGAATAAAATCCCTTCGCCAAACGTTTTAGTTGACTCTAATAGTCACACCTTTATTACCTCCTTGTATCAAAAGGAAAAAAAAAACATTCAAATTTCATCCATCTTTATTATCTCCTCGTGATTTAGGAAATCTCTTTGTGGTTATGTGTGTCCATGCACCACGCGTCGACAATTTGCCATAGTACGGAGTTGATATTCATCAGATATATCGAAATGTGTAGAAGTTGTTTTGATTTACGCTTTTCGGTATAAAAAGAAAGAGAGTCAGAGAAAAAGAATCAGGTTAATAGATTCGAGTGGTTGTATTCATAGATTTGAGAGGTAGGGAGAGAGAGAGAGAGGATAAAGTGAGGGAAAGAGTTAAAGAGAATAAAGTGAGGGAAAGAGTCAGAGAGAATAAAGTGAGGGAAAGAGTTAGAGAGAATAATGTGAGGGAAAGAGTTAGAGAGAATAAAGTGAGGGAAAGAGTTAGAGAGAATAAAGTGAGGGAAAGAGTCAGAGAGAATAAGGGTTTTTTTCTGCGCAATGTTTCTGCAGAACGTGATTATAGTTAGATGCTGTTTTGATTGTTACCATTAACGACATCATAAGCAAAATTCCTTTATTTTTCTTATTCCATCTAAACAAATTTTAGGAATCCTCCTATTTTCATCTTAATCAACTGACTTTTTTTTACAATCTGTTTTTTCGTTGAAAAAAAAAGAACGAGAAATATTTTTTCCGTCAATGTGAAATAATAACAGAATATTTTCTCACTTATTATTTATAGATCTAAATTTAGACATAACATATCTAAATTGACAACGCAGAAGAAAGTTAAAGGAAATACTTCGAAGCCATAGCTTCGTACAACGGACGGAAAATTATTTTCGTGACAACTATGGCAGGCTGCTCTATATACCATAAAGTCCGACCCCTTTCAAACATACACTTCCTTAACGGGCATGCCGTAGTAATGACTGTAAAAATAACAAAAATACAGTAAACCTATTTTATTGTAACCAAATTCACCAGAATTGTAAACAAGATGAAACGCGTTTCTCTGGATTTTTGAGATGAGGTATTATTATTATCTCTATTATTGTTCGGACAGTAACATCAAATACCAAAAACTGCCACCTGAGGTTTAAAGCTCCTAAAAATTAGCACCGGTTGTCCACATGGACAGAATGAATACAAAATGAAAAAAATTCCCTGATGTGAAGTCAGATTTTTCAAGAATATCTGACAGTTTTATACCTTTTAAGAGAAACATGGCGTAGTGGTTAGAGAATCGGACAGAATTACTGTTCAATCCCAGTGAGATAATAATAATAATAATACTACTACTGCTAAGAGGGGAGTGTGGTTAATATGCCCCCGTCGGTAAAATAAAGGGTTCGGTTCGTTACTTCCCCCACACCTACCAGATGATACCTGATAAAGGCCATAGAGTACAAAGACCGAAACGTTGTATGGAAAACAACCAAGATGAGGATAGTCCGAACAATAATAGAGATAAGATGAAACGTCTATCAATACCATCATACATTAGTAAATATCTCCTCTTTAACTTCATAAATACATTAGTTATTTATAACCAAAAAATTTAAAACTATAAAAAAAATTCCCCGTAGGCCATTCCGCAAGAATAAAAACGGTTTTATTGCTCAAATAAGTATCAAAGTTTGAATCGCAGTAACTTCTTGATATGTTAAAACAATTTTGATTGATTTTCCTGAATATATATTTTGCCGTCTAATAGTGTCTCCATCTACTTCTTAGCGTCGCTATCTCTTGAGTGCTTTACATTTTAGTTTGATAGCCAATCTCTTGGTTAGGATCCATGTTTCAGCTCCGCGGGTGACTATCGAGAGGAAACACTGGTCGTGGATCTTTCTTTTCACGACTAATTGTATCATATTTTTCATGAAGACTAAAATTGCTCAACTAAAAAATTGCAAAAAAACTGTGCTGATTCTTAGTTTGATTTCTTCTATCAGGGATTCACAGAGATTTGTTGTCTTAGGTAGAAGTAGTGATCAACTTTCCTTAACTCTACTTTTTCGATTCTAATAATTGCATATTAATAATCGACGTATTTATTGCAAGTGACTTCGGTTTGATGGGAGTTCATTGGTTTCAATTGGATGTGAAAGAAAATAACTGTTGTATAAGCTACCTTTACTTCTCGTAGTCCTCAAGTGATATAGAGAATGTTGTCTAAGGAAGATTGTAATGAACACTTTTCAGTATAGATTGGACGCCACTTGAAAGTAATTGTGTCCGATTGATGGTGTAACAAAATAGTTCTGATTGATTGACTAATGATATATATATATATGTATATATGTATCTTCCAGTAAGCTTTATTCTTTAGTACCTCTGCAATAAGCAATTTACATTAGTATAAAGAGGGAATCGGATTGAGAATTTACAAAAAGGAGACGATAGCCCGAAAAAAAAAAACGAAAAAAACTACAGCAACCACGAATCACCAAATTGTATGAACTGCTGCAAATAATTTTTACTCAAATTCATTTTCCTTTGATAACAAAATTCTTTCATCCCACTACATAAACTGCGGATTATAAATTTCACCAAATTATTTCTTTACTTGGAGCAATTTTAAAGTATTTATTTTTCGCTGCAGTTCTCAGGCTCGACTTTCCGATGGTATAAGGTCATCTGTGTCGTGCTGAACCATTTACGAACAGATTTGGTAGACTTGATGGTTTGTTGCCGTCGGCGTGCCTTATTGAGACAGGATGTAGCCGTCAACCAGCTAAAGTAGAATCACGTGACAATTTTCTGATGTTTTATGGAAGTGCTGGCAAGATCGTACAGTGTCAATCTCGGTAATTGCGAAATTCTGTCTACATTGAAAATAAACTATCAAAATTCCAACCCTTCCCGATAATGAGAGACTAATTATTTGCGTCTAAGGGGATCATTTAGCAGGATAGATAGATATCCGTGCTTCGCATAAATTAATCATCGTAGCCTGTGCGTGTACCAGAACTAATCATCTAAAATAATTATCTAAAATTATCTTTAGAAAATAGATCTTTATTCAAGGATTATCTTCAGAAAAAAAAATCATCCTTTTAAAAAAATACATCTTTAATCTATAATTATCTAAAAAGATAGATCTTTGATCCAAAATTATCTGAAGAATACCAGCACAAGATTTGGGCATTGTTGGTTGAAAATGACCATAGAGATCCGAAAAAGCACTTTTTTGAAGAAGCAAAAATCGTTTTTTAAATGGTGCTTAGTGGTGCACTCGGGAAAACTTTAAAGGTTGTATCCGCAAAAATGAATCCTAGAAGCGCCTGGGAACACACACACATACACATAAATCTGTAACTCTCTTAGTTGGTTGGTCGGACTATCTGTGGGGCTGCGGAGATTCGATTAGTCCAGTATCATTGTAAAAAAAAAAGATGCAAAAAGAATGATTACCATAAACTTATTGCAACGACCGATTTGCATTATTTCCTTTTGCGTAATTGAAAATCTGCAATCAGTATGAAAGAGTGGAGCAAAGCCTTACATATGCAGTAGTTTTCGTTATCTGTTCAGCTAATCTATTTATCTATGTATTTGATCCCCTCAGCCCTACAAATGGTCCGATCAACCAGCCAAGATTCTTTTCTCTGGGTATTTGTTTCTATGTATGTGTCTGTATGCTCTTTATTACATTTTTTGGACCACAATCTTGAAAATGTACATGGGTACACCACTAAGCACCACCTTTTCTCTTCTTTTATCAAAAAAGTGCTTCGGGGGTTACTATGGTCATTTTGAACGAACAACGCCAAATCGTGGACTTTTTTTTTTTAGATAATAGATCTATTTTTTAAATATATTTTTTTTTAGATAATTTTTTTTTTGATAATCAGTCTTAGTACACACGCAGGCTATAATGATTTATCTATGCGAGGTACGGATATCATACACATTTCTCTTATCTAGGCACTGAGAAAATCCAGTGCGGAGACGTGAAGTCAATGACCTTTCTCTAACCTTGATTAAAATGGACATCTTCCACCTCTTATGAAATTGTAGCCCAACTAGCTTCTGAAAAAAGTGGTTGTATTAAGAAACAAGAAAAATATAGGTTTAAGCAGGGCTGACCCTAGTAACTAGCAACACAGACCATCTCCAAGGGCACCAAGTGCTAGGGTTCATCTGCCATGTGTCTCAAACATCTTGATTCATCATCATCATCATTATCAGTCTTTTAACGTCCGTTGTTGGACATAGACCTTCCCAGGATTCGCTACAATTCTCTATCATGGGCGTCACGGAGCCAGTATTTCCTGAATCTGTCTACTTCATTTCTCCATCTTGTGTTCAGTTTCCCATGTGATCTCTAGGGATCCATGTTGTGAGACGTGATTTCCATCGGTTGTCTTTCATTCTTGCAACATGGCCTGAACATTGCCATTTGAGTTTTTTAAATAGTTTCTATGATGTCACAGACACCCGTTTTCTTCCTTATGTACTGTGCTGTCTTGTGATTTCTCCATGTGAGGTTGAGCATGATTCTCTCATGTGTACGTTGCATGATTCTCAGTTTGCAGGTCTGTCTCTTAGTTAGGTTCCATGTTTCAGCTCCATAAAAGACTATCGGGAGAATGCATTGGTTGTATACTCTTCTTTTTAGGTTTATTGAGATCATATACAAATTTATCTCGAAACCACTCCACTAAGAGGAAACTATCGTATGCCTTTCGTAAAAGTGAGATGACATGAAACGAACTTTCATGGGGAGGGGCATACTTGTAGCTATTTATTGAGTTCAGGACCGGCCTGAGTTACCAGTAACAAGAGCAGTGGCCCGGGTGCCAATGATAGGGACAGCCTTTCAGTAGGACTTTCCGAAATCGAATGGACAAATGGGACAATGAATGAATTAAACAGAATGAATACAAAATGAAAAAATTCCCTGATGTGAAGTCAGATTTTTCAAGAATATCTGACAGTTTTATACCTTTTAAGAGAAACAATTGGAAAAAGAAATATAATCGATTATTATATTAAACTTTTTGTCATCATATATTTATTTCTCTCACTGTAAAGCATAAACAAATAAATAAGATAATACCATACTTTAAGGGGCGCTGAAGTCCTGCTTGCCCGGGGCACCAGGAACCCTAGGACCGGCCCTGGGTTTAAGAGAGAGAGAAAAAAAAGAGAGGGGGTCAGATTAGCATTAATTCTTGGCTCAAAGGATTCATGCAAGGTCATATTTTACAAAAAAGCTATTTAAATGGCATAACTTGGTATCGCAGAACCATCAAGTGTCAATGTTGAGAATGCGTGAGAACAGTTTGACGACACATCCACCACCACACACATGCACACAAAATCCCGAGGACAGAGAAAAATTAGGGCAAGATTTTTAGGAGGGTTGGCATGCTCACCCAGAGGAAAAAAATGAAAATGATGTGTCCGAGATTCGCTAAAATGCGTTTCTAGGCATATCAGCTACCGAAATTAAGTGTTGTCTTGAAGTCTATTCAAAACATGTTTAATCTATGATGAGATTTTTATCAGAAACCTGAACTGATTTAGGAGACATAGAAAAGTATCAAAATGCATGTGTTCTGAAAGGCCTGGTATCATCTCATTAGCATCAGTATATATTGGATAATGCCGAAATCATTGATATCTATTTCATTCTTTTCTTATCTATCTATCTATCACAGTGGATGCATAAGTATATTCTAGGCTACCAGTCTCGACCAGTTCATTTCATTTTCGGTCTGGCCTGCTTTATCTAAATCTACCCGTATCTAATGGTCAATATATCTATCTCAGTTCTCTCCTATGTATATATATGTATATATCTGTCTTTTCATTGTGCTAATATATGTATGTATGTACGTACGTATGTATATATGTATGAATGGATGTATGTATGTATGTATGTATGTATCTATCTATCTATCTATCTATCTATCTATCTATCTATCTATCTATCTATATACCCCTTTATGTAAATATCTATCTCAGTGTTGCCACTCACCGGCCGATAAAATCCCAGATCGTCCGCCAAAAACCAAGACAAGTGCCCGAGTACAGATAAAACCCCAGATTTTATGAAATTATAGAAATAAACCCCAAGAAGCCCAGCTTGGCATTGCAAAACTAAGGTCTGGGTGGAAAACACTGAATGAATCTATCTATCTATCTCTAGCTGTTCGTATTAATCTCAATCAATTGATATATTTTTCTTTCTTTTCTTCTTTCTTTTTTTCTTTCTTCTCTTCTATCTGTCTTCTCTTCTTTCTTTCTCTCTTTCTTTCTTTCATCCTTCCTTAGCCTATTTATGTCTCAGCCTAATCATGCCCTTACATTTCTTTCACCTTCTCTTTCTCCCTTTCTACCTCTCGCCCTCAGTCGATTTCTCTTCATTTCAATATCTTCAAATATGCCTCTTTCTTTCTCTCTTTCTCTCCTTTCTTCTTTCTTTCGCAGTCTGTTTGAATATTAATCTATACACCGACAAAAAACAATGTTTCTTCAGACCAACTTGAAAAGAATTACTTTCTTGAAAAAAATTAATCTAAATCTATAATTTCGTCTCGAATAAAATTTCTGATCAAATATGGTAAATATTACTATGAGATAAACTAATAAATTCACGTGTAAAAAGTTAGGGTAACTTCATAAGTTTTACTTTTTTCAGTATACATTACAAATGGATGACAATATCAGAAGTCTTATTAGAATAATTGAAATATTTTATTCCGAAGTCTCAGGACATACAGAGATATGCACAAGTAGGAAAAATCAATTGACACAAGATATCCTGGCATTCACAGCGAAATGAGAATCCTGGTCAATTAAATAAAAGGGTTTGGTTTGAAATTCCCAGGGTTATCAACTACGACAGACTACTGAAGAAGGCACGAGGAGACAACAACCGAAACGTTATGACTGTAACGACCCAGACGAGGATTATAATAATAATAATAATAATAATAATAATAATAATAATAATAATAATAATGATAATAATAATAATAATAATGATAATCCCTCATCTCAGAAAATAAGAACAGATGTTGACAAATGGTTTTGTTGTATGAAGACACCTGTTTTCATATTGCAAATGCGACGCAGTAGATGGTCATATAACCAGGATAGAAGTTTTTATACATGTGTTCAACCTTTTTATAACTCATTTTGTCTGCCCCAGTTACCTGACGTCATTCATCCTTTTTTTTAAATAATTTCTCTTGATAGAAAAAATATCCACGATTCCCCTTTCAGTGGTACATTAATTTTTTTGTCATCGAACAACAATAATTAATCTTTAAAAAAAAAAAAACAATTCTCGAGATAGATATAAAATTACGTCATCAGCATTCACAAGCATGGGATTATAGATTGAAATTTCTTCTTTACATAATTTATGTAAGTTATAGTTTCTCTTCTAGTGGTCCCCCTTATCCACGGTTTCTCTTCAAGTACCCCCCCCCACCTCATCCGAGGTTTCACCTCCAGTAGTACGTTGACACATCATTAGAATTCTGTCCTTATTTCTGCATTTGGTGAATTCTCCAGATGTATCAGCTTTAGACTATATTATGTTTCGCCCCATGCAACACTGGTTGTCGGATCATCGACTTCAATAAGTTCAAGATATCAAAGAATTCATTGAATTAACAGTGGAATCGTTCTTTTATTGCGGAATACACAATAAACCTTAAAGATAGCTTAGAATCACGGAAAGCCTATCTTTGATGGATGAATAATGCTATAAATTCATATGAATCAAAGGTTTTATTCAAAATGACTGAAACCTTGAAATGTGTATACATGTATGAAAAGACAAATGCCTTGGTTGAACACAGTAATATACACAACCACGACTTCACCTTTCACCATGCCCATCTCATCGAGAAAATTTACGACTCCTCGACACGCAGCTATGTCTGGGCAGCCCTTATATCCCAATACAATACAATAACACAAAGTTAAGGCCAGTTTCAGGTTCCAAACACCCTAGGTATACTGATTTAAAAACAGAATCACGTAGATACAATACATTACAACTCCAACATACAAAGTATTGGCTTACAACCGACTGTCAATTTAAGAAACGATACTAACAAACACATTTATTACATAATAACAGAATAACATTATAACATTATTTAGTGTTCTAAGCTTTCTAGTATATATATATATATATATATATATATATATATATATATATATATATATATATATATATATACATATATATATACATATATATATATACATATATATATATATATATATATATATATATATATATATATATATATATATATATATATATATATATATATATGTATATCATAGGTATATTATATATTGTGCATTGGTTAATGAATAAGCCCAGAGCTTATTAATGGGGGGAAAAAAGCATTTATTTTACAGAATAGATATCTATTTTTCAACATTGTCCCCTTCTTTGCCAATGCACCTCATCCAGTGGTGTTTATGAATAGATCGAACATTAATCAGCAAAAATTCCAGCCTATCATCTGGAACGGATTCCCATGCTTTGAATCTGCAGTCACCGGTTGTAACATTTAACTCTTTCAAGTCCAATTAAATCACTCAATGCCTGGATTTCAAAAGGGAATAAAAGCCCAAAACGTATCAATTTCAGCATTCGTAAAGTTACACAAGGGAAATTATGAATCACCGCCTCTCATATATGCTGCTTTTTATCTCTTAAATCGAGCAATGGTAGTGGTAAAATTGAGTTACCTTGATGGAAATACTAGCAGTATGGTTTGAATCGCAAATTTATCATAAAAAAATAGGTCTGGCGAGTCACTTTATTGGTTGATCAATAAAGTAAATTGGAAAAAAGGTGATCAATGAATAAGTTACTTTTCTTGCCTTTTGGAAGATTGTGATCTCTAAAAAGCATAAATTACAAAAAAAAAACGATTCTGAATGGTGCGGGACACAAATTAAGGGACCAATTTGATGTAAACTTTCATTGTAAATTGAACCCCTTTCATATAACCTATTTAGGGGGAAATTTAAAAACAGATAAAAAACATTTTCTATTTCAAGTTTATACTAAGAACGGCTCAGACTGGGCGAAGTATAAACACATACAGTGATACATATAAATGTCAGAACAAATGAATAACCTAAAACATGCAACTATGATTAAACCGGTCTGTTGTGGGTAACGGTGATCAATAAAGAGTACCGAGTGAAGATACATCGAATAGATATAATAGGGGTTATCATTTAACGTGTGAGCATTTTGGATTTTTTTATATTCACGTGGTAAGCTAGTTTCTTTCCATATGTTATTTTTGGACAAGTCAATTGCGTTTAATGTTTCGTCTGATCAAGAGTTCCTTTATGAAAGGGACTTGATGTCACAAACCTATCTTTGACACCACGATGGGGGTGCATTTGATATTTGTGACAGTGACCACTGTTTGTCGTTTTTGGTGTTGTTTGTATTATGGTCAATAGTTAAATAAAACTATTCTTTCATTAAATAAACATTTTTCATTCTCAAGAACCAAAGTCACTATGGGATACATTTGTTCCATTAGACATTGTTTTTCGTGATGCATACGTCCCAGCAGACGTCGAAAAGAGATCTACTTGATATATATATATATATATATATATATATATATATATATATATATATATATATATATATTGTGTCATCCACAGACAGCTGTTTCGATGCTATGGATTTTCCATTATCCCATCCAGTACTGGGAGGCAGAATTGAAACCTTCACTTCAGACCCTCTGGACTACGGAACTGGACGGTCTGTAAGGCTGAATTTAAGCGATATATCTATTTACACAGAAATTCCTCATCCACCAGAGTGCTCTATTCCTATGGAAGAGCGTTGCATAAGCTTACGATGGATGAGTTACCTCACTTAAAGAGTGCTCGACCCTGAATAGAGGAGCATTAATTCCAAACGGTCATAGAGACCTCAGGATATATAATATATTCTAAGAGTCTAGAAAAGGTTGAGCCAAGTCTGCAAGTGTTAAAGCTTATAAAGTCAACATTAACTTCAGGCCAATTTTTGTGTCAGCCCGTGACTCTAACCATTGTTAGAAGATCATACCAGTTTCCAGATAGTAGTACTTCAAGTCTACTCATCCTCGTCCTGGTACGTCCTCATTTAGAGTCTGCTAATGCTGTGTGGTCACCACGGTACCAAAGGGATAAAGACATAATCGAGAAAGTTTGGGGGAGAGCAATAAAGCTAGTACCAGGATTGCCTGAATACTCTAATGAATAAAGGCTTTCAAGACCAAAAATACCAAGCAGACAATACAGGAATGACAGGGGGGTGTTATAGAGACATGAAAGTTCACCCTCGAATTATATAACGTAGACAGTCTCCCTTGTAATGGAAAGCGAAAGTAATACTCGAGGTCATGTATTCAAACTAAAAATACTCAGATTTAATACTATTAGTCTTAGACAGCACTTTGCATGTTACGTGGTAAACCCATGAAACAGTCTCCTGGGCTTCAGTAGTGGAGCCAAACACATTCCAAGCCTTCAAGAACAGACTTGAACAGTATTGGGCTAGCAGAAGATTACCTGTATCCACAAGGTATATCAAATTTAATAGACGTGGACATAGCCAAAGGACCGGATCAATGACCTTAGGGCTCAATCTAATCTGATACTGTAATGTATAGTATTGTGCTAAGAAAGCAAGCGGGCGCGTGCCATCAGACACGCATAAACACAATATTGAAAATAAAGAAGAAGAAAAAATAAACATGAATATATCTTACCAATAAATACAACTTCCAATAAGATGTGCGCACATGGTATTAACATAACATTTATCAC
Source organism: Thysanoteuthis rhombus (assembly GCA_963457665.1). NCBI lineage: Eukaryota > Metazoa > Mollusca > Cephalopoda > Oegopsida > Thysanoteuthidae > Thysanoteuthis > Thysanoteuthis major. The sequence continues at coordinate 37,121,652 of OY735234.1, read as the reverse complement.
CAAATATTGTAAAACTTGAAATTTCCCCAAATCTTTCAATCCATGTAAGAGGTGATCGATGTCAATATTTTTTGGTGACGGTGCCATCTCTTGATCGGGAAAATCGTTTGAAGAAATCTATTTTTATGTACGTATATATATATATGTGTGTATGTGTGTGCGTGTTATGAAGGAAAGCGCGTGTATAGATACCAAAGCAGTACACCTGTTTATATCTCTTTTAGTATATCTGTCAATTACAACATCTTTATGATTTGATATACATATATTTATTTATATCTGTGTATATGTACGCGTGTGTGTGTGTGTGTACTTATTTATGGACGGAATGGGTTCAATATATTAATAAATCGGTAAATATGTTTATTTATAAGTATGTACGTCTATTAGATTAAATCACTTGGAAGACCAAAATATGAACCAGTGTTATACGAGTAATGTTTTGTATGCGTAAGAAATATGATACTTAAATGAGAGTATCACGTATTTCAAAAGTACACGATTATCGAAAATAAACACTCTTTCTCCACTTTAAATATATTTTCCTTTTCGATGATGCGTAGTTTGGCTTAGAAATCCGATATTTCACCAGTTCGAGACAAGCCTTCGGGCCTTTTTAAATATTTTTCTCCTGTGAAGGTTGGTTATCCTTAATGACAAATCGCTGAAAAGTTCAAGAATGGTTATTTGCTAATTAACTTGTTTTGTCCATCCTGATATTTTCAAGATAGTTGCATCGATCAAAGTTGGCGACAGATCCAAAGAATTAGTCCCAGACTCAATAACCTTTCCTGGATTCGAACCGTTATCCGAAAACAACGACGGATTTTCAAGCCTAATTGAAAGGTCGCCCGGGCCGCTTACTTTAGGTAAGACGAAGTGCACGTACGTAATGTGGAGATTAAAATTTTCAACTCAATGACCAGGCCAGTTGGCAAATGAATAGACAGATCATTTTTGTTCTATATTTTTTGTAAACATTTTGTGGCTTGTGATTTTCAAAGTTCGTTTTTCAGCTTCTTTACAAGAGGAAAAAAAAATCTGACTTTTCAACTGGTCCGCCACTAACAAAATGATTTGCGTTTTTTTCTTTTCTCTTCTTTTGTAAGACTATTTTTTATCAGGAATTCATTTATATCCTCGCCTTTCCGCTCTTCCCACCACCCTAAATGCTAGGCTGGTCACCGCTAGAGAGAAACAATCACTGACTATCTATTCATGTTACCAATTATTTAACAGCATGCTCCGTACTGGTATGAAGCGTGTAATAATGATGAAAGTATCTGACCTTTTGAGAGTCCTCCTACAGCGACATACATGTGCACAATTGTTAATATATGGACAAAGGTATACACAAACGAACATAAGCGGTTTCCTCTGTGTATATATGATGAGTAGGTAGGTACGATATACCCCACAATATGAAATAGATTGACAATAAGGAAATATAGTTGTGTTCAAATTAAATTTATTATAACAAGTTTTGCCTTTCAGTTTTATCAAATTTGCAATTTTAAATGAAAAGAAATTGAAATATTTGAAATGAATTTTCAGTGGGTACTCTTTAAGATAACTTCATGATAAATATTCGTTTATTTCAAATAACAAGGTATCGTGATATCATACTGCGTGAGCGGCAAAGGCCAAGCATTTAAATTTACGAAGAAAACGCAACGGATCCATATATTCAAAAAATCAAAATTTACACCGTTTCTGATTTCCGTTCCTTCATGATGGCTCCGAAATTCTCGAAATGATTGAAGTCAGATGCATTTTTTCTTGCCATCTTTTCAAGATATAGAATTAAAGTTTCTTCAACCTGAGCGTGGTTACGAATGCGGCACACGCAATCCGTTCCTTTACCAATGAGTCATCTATCGAACTACACAAAAAGAGGTAAGTATTTTTGTTTGTGCACAGCTCACGTGGAAAAAGACAGGAAAATCCGTGATGATCATGTGCACGATTAACAATACCGTGAGTTTCCATGAAAAGTAGTATACAAGCTCTTTTTGAAGGATAAACCAAGCTGCTGCAAAAGCTGATTCTATAATGAAACCCCGAAATAAACTGTCTTTCTACCCCACACATCAACACATCATCAGTAGTCTTTTAACATCCGTCGTTGGATATAGACCTTCCCCAGGATTCGCCACACTTCTCTAGCATAGGCGTTGCGGAGCCAGTACTTTTTGAATTTGTCCAGCTCATCTCTCCATCTAATATTCTGCCGGCCTCGGTTGCGCATGTGATCTCGGGGGATCCATGTCGTGAGTCGTGATGACTATCGGTTGTCTGCCATTCTTGCAACAAGGCCAGCCCACCGCCATTTGAGCTTTTTAATGGATTCTATGATGTCCCTGACTCTTGTCTTTTCTTGGATGTACTGTGCTGTCTTGTGGTCTGTCCATGTGAGGCCCAGCATTATTCTTTCATGTGCACGTTGCATAGTTCTCAATTTGTGGATCTGTCTCTTGGTGAGTTTCCATGTTTCAGCTCCATAAGTGAGTATTGGGAGGATGCATTATAGATAGCAATCATTGTTCCCTTTATTTTTTAGTCGTCAGTGTTTGCAAAAATTCTCCTCTTCGAGAGAAGTATATGAACACCGAATGCTTGTGCAAATGTAAACCTGTTTCAAGAAAATAATGATTTACAAATAATAATATACCAGAATAAACCCGTCGAGGATGGCGGCATTATTTATGTATGGATCGGCAGAAGGTAATCTGTTTTCAATAATTCAAGTATTCTAATTCCAAGTTTTTCCTTTGGAATCTCAACTCATCTCTTGCTGGTTTAATGTGTGATGATCAGACATGAAATATTAAGAGTTTCTATGACGTAGTTCCTATTATTTCATAAAATGAAGTTAAAATCAATCGATGATATCATCCCATTCGAGTATATAACAAACAGTAAAATAAACAGACAAATAAACAGAAAAAAATGAATATCAGCTTGTCACTTGATTAGATATTTATAAGTATTATAATGTATCATAATCATACTTATGATAACTAACCTCTGTTTCTGTTGACTAGATAGTTGGTTTTTCTAATACCCCATTTGTAAATCATGATTTTCTTATATATTTTCTAACGGTATAATTATCAATTACTACATTATTTTGAGTAACTAACCTTTTGTGCGCACATTAATTTCTTTTGTGTGCTAGGTACAACACGTGTGCACACATGCACAGAGATCACACTCATGATAAAATTACGGTTTTTAACCTATGAGAAGACAGAGCCGACGAGATATGTCCAAATCTATACTTTGTATAATCACGAATAAACTAAACTTTGTTTTGTCGGTTGCGTTAAATTGTAAGTCATGAATAGTGTAACAAAAGTATTATACGTCGTATCTATAATGGCAGACATAAACAATAGTGATGTTAGTCGCAGAGGTCAGTGGATACTAGGTGTCGTAAGCAACCGGGTTCAATCGCTGGCCCAGTAATACCAAAGACTTTCTGCTAAAGTGTAGGATTTCACCCAGATTCTTTACAGTTTCTCTCAAAAGGATCTTCCGGGATATGCACTTAAAAAATAAAGAAATTGAAATTGACGGCGAATATCAAAGTAACCTCATATTTGCTGATGACGTAGTTTACTTTGCCAAAAACCTTCGTGAAATACAGATAATATAAGACGAACTGAACGAAGAAAGTAAGCGAGTGGGTCTTCACTTGAACTTGAGTAAAACCAGCGTCATGAGCAACAAATACGTTGAGATCAAAATCGGAAACGCAGAGCCAATCTGGGACATAGAATAATCATGAAATACTCAACAAGAGAAGAAATCGAACGAAAGATCACCCAAGATCGGAAACTTTCAGAGAGAGCAAGCTCAACCTTCAAGAACATAAAGATCCCATTTGTTTTGAAAAAACGGTTCACAACCAATGTGCCCTTCCTGTAGTCACCTATGGAGCTGAAAAATGACTCTCAAGCAAAGAACCATGCAACGTGCACAGGAAAGGATCATACTTGACATCACAGATAAAACCACAAGAAAGCACAGTGTAAGAGAGGAAAAAAATTAGGGAATCAGAGATATCAAAAATCTACAAGAAACTCAAATGGCAACGGACAGGCCGTGTTGCAAGAATGTTAGACAACCACTGGACATCACTACTCACAATGAGAGATCATATGCGAAATTGTAGCCGACAAAAATAAGATGGTGTGACGATTTAGAAAAGATTAGAAGATATTGGCACCACGATGCTCATGACCGTGTGATTTGGTGGATCTTGGGAAAGGTCTATGTCCAACGACGGACATTAAGAGGCGGATGATGATGATGATGATGATGATTGTTGAACAAGGATAAGAATGGCACCCAAATCAATAGTAGCAAAAAGAGAGAGGATGCTTTGGGTCACCGTCATTGGATGCCCTATAATCACCCAATTAAGGTTGGATTAATTTCAATTTACCCAACAGTCCGTATCTCGCGTTCCACCAAACTCACTCACAGTTACAACATGGAAGCGGCTGAAAGGGACGAACATTTTTGTAATCTGTTATTGGCCACACAACGATTGCAACCGATGCTGAATGAGAAAAGATTCGGCCAGTAACGAAACGCGATCCAATTTCACAGAAATTACCGCTCAGGTAATATCAACAAAAATAACAGTGGAATCCTTTTTCATTTACGACAGGCACCATTCTTTCATCTGTCGCCAAAAAAAAGGGACTCACTTACCAAAAGTCTTTTTTAGATGTGTCCACGCATCTCTAATTGACGCTTTTTGGTCGGTCGTTTGGTCGGTCTATCTGTTGGTCTCAGTTATGTTAAACAACAGAAATAGAGACGAAGGGAGATGTGTGATGTCATTTAGAGGCGCGATGTCATCAAAAGATGTGAAGTCATTGAGAGGTGGATGTCATCAGAATAAAATCTACTCCGATCAGCATTTTTTCCAGCTGCTAATGACGTCATAATAAAATGTGCAAGGTCCACCTTTTTATATTTTCAAAAAGCCCAAAATGGCCATTAACGATTTTTATTGAAAATGATATATGTAAAATATTTCCATATCGCAATATTTTACTAATATGAAAATTAGTTGACCCTCTTTAAAACTAATTGCCCTTCTTCTTCTGTCTGCTACTACAATCTCGGATGGCGGGCGCATTGTTGAACTTATGGTTCATGTTTTTTTAAAATTTCAGCTTGTTTTCGCAGTGTCCCGGGCAGATGGAGAGAGAGAGAGAGAGAAAGTGATCATGTTATTCATTCCGTCCGTTTCAATTCTCCTTTCCCTCTTCGAATCCACTATTGTCTATCTCCTAGACTGGTTGCCAGTCAACTTTACTATTTACCCATAACTGGTACATGGTTTCATGCTATTTCCCGAGGTAAACTGTTCGAAGTCAACGCGAACTGTCTCAGTCAGAGTTTGAACCCAATTCGAAGATTCCATTTTCCGTGCTGTGGACCGTTAAGCCATTTGCACCTTCGCATTATTAAATGTGAAGACAGAAAAGTCCTGAGGGAATCTTCTGGTCGGGTGACAATTTAATGGTTATAATGAATTAGCCCAACAGTAGAAGACGCTCTACGCACGATGGCAAGTGAGATGCAGTTGCAATAACGGAAGGAAGTTGCAAGACAAATCACTTAAAGAGATTTTAATTTATTTTAACAATCGTTTAGTGCGTGAATATCCGCTACTTCCTCCTTGTGAAGGCACATATATGTGCATCGATATATGCACAGTGGATTGAAACCATCGTTTTTTAAAAAAGTGTCCGCACATAAGATGCTTTTTGATCGTTCTGTCGGTCGGTCGGTCGGTCGGTCGGTCGGTCGTTCCCAGTAATGTTAAACAACAGGAAGAGGGAGGAGAGGGTTTCGGGTTCTATCTATTAGCTGCTATTATGTCATAAGAGGTGTGATGTCATCAATAGATGACGTATCAAGCGTTTATTTTTTTTCTACAGTGTTGTCAAGTTTGGTTTGTTATGATTAACTAAAACTGTCTGCAAAAATGGCTAAAATCAGCTAAACGTTTCAATTTCCAGCTAACTTCATAGCTACATGTGTGATATATACCTATCCAAAGTCCACTTATGAAATAAAATAACCATACACTAAGACTCCAGAACAAAGTATTGATAAAAATTGTATTACACTTTAATTTAAACACACTAATTGTTTTTTAATAGCCAGATTATCGGGTGAACCATCCTCACTTTCTCCTTCCTCCTCCTCCTCCTCCTCTTCCTCCTCCCCCTCATGCTACTACTACCACAACTAGTAATACTACAACTATTTCGTTGAGAATTCCTTTGAAATCTGGAATCAGGAAGATATGTATATTTGGATGGTGGAAGCATCTTGGAAATTATGCTTTTCGTTGAATAGATGGCACAGGCTTGACGAGAGGTTCATAGCATTGTGGGATGGAACCAGCGATATAATGTGAGACTTGAATTCATTTCTGTAATAATATCTGTACCTCACATAAATGAATCACCGTAGCCCGTGGGTGAACTAGAATTAATTTTCTTGAAAGAATATCTGAAATTATATTGAAAAAGGTCTTTTAGGTAGAATTATCTAAAAATTACCTGCTCAAGATTTAGGCACTCTTTGATAAAAAAAAACAAAAAAACAAACAAACAAATAAACTGTGCAAAGTGGTACACCCATCCAAATTTTCAAGATTGTAGCTCTGAAAATGAGACCAGGACCACACACACACACACACACACGAACAAAAGAACGAAGGATCTGTAGCTCTCTCAGCTGGTCGGTCGGGGGTTATTTTGGGGGCTACGATGATTTGATACTCTGCTGAACTAGCTCGCTAAGCTTTTCTCCAGTGTGGACCGTCCTTGCAATAGATATTAACTAAGCTTACTCTAGTCCTACACAAGGTGGTAAGTGTGGGGGTTGTGGGGATCAAACTCACTTCAGTACTAATAGTCAGCTCTATAAGCGTTTACTTAGCTTGGATTAGTCTGGCTCAGGCCTATGTATGAGGGGCATCCAGTGAGACTCGTTACTGTAATAATAATCTGTAACACTAGTTTCCTAACCATTACATCATGGTGGGAAACACATTTATCAAGCAAAGTTTGAAAAGCGTCCACTTTGGGACAGTCAGTGATGTTTACTCAGTAATTTGGCAAATTAGTTATGGAGACAAGCTTCTTTTAACTGTACCGTAGTCGATAATTCTGAGGACGGAGAAGTTTTATGTTAAGACCAGATCCAAATAGGTTAACGGCGTTTGCATGGAATTAAGTTACCTAAAGAGAGAGTGGTTAAAGAGAGATAGGCAACGTCCGTAACAAAGAAAAGAAGCTGTCATCTTATCAAGGGTGGGGGATAATAAGAGGGGAAGCGTTGGTAAAGATCATAAGATACGATAAATAGAGAGGGCAAAGAAAAGAGGAATTGTTTTCTTTTTTCACGTTATATTACGTCGTATTATTCCCTTAAAAAAATCAATTCTAGAGATAAAAGAATAGAAAGTACAAGTAAGAAAGAAAGGATGAAATAAAGCAAATTATACAGTATTTACACTTCATACATTGACTTTTCGTTTCTCAATGAATTATTTTGCATTCCGGGCGATATTTTTCGTTTTACTTTTGATGCAATCATTATTTATTTCAACAGGGAATAACTCATTGGGAAGGATATAGTCTCATTACATGTTCACAAATGCTGTCGAATTATGACAAAAATTGTAAATACAACGTCGCAGTTTGGGTTATAGCTCCAAAAGTGCAATCAGGAGACTCAGACACATACACACGCGCGCGCACACACGCGCACACGCACACACGCACACACATACACACACACATACACATACTCACGGATATGTACACAAATAGACACAGATACTAAAAAAGAAAAGAATCTATAGCCCACTTGGCTGGTTGGTAGAGCCATTTGTAGGGCTACGCTGATTCGATACTCATGGTAATATGATAAGTAATAGGTTTAATTACTCATTAACGTGAGAGAATGGAGATAACAGAACACGAGGTAATAAAAGTACAGAGAACTTAAAGGTCGAAATTCGTAGAAAATTAAGATCGTTATTTCCTGGTGATTCCGTGATATATGTGAAAAGTACGTCGAGACACAGGAGACAGAATAACATGAGGGATGGGATTTATTCGCATCCCCACGAGATGCAAATTATGATACAGGTTCAAATTTAATGTAGGACCCGCTTGACTTTAAGTGCATCACAAGTAACAGGGATGTCCCACCCTACATTTCTCGTTAGAATGGGGTCAGGTGTATCCAGAGGGAGCATGTTCCTGAACTGAGACATCATTATTTTTACTCTAAGCAAAAGAACAAGCCCGAAGATACTGATCAATCTGTCTAAATTCCCTGATCTTTTAGGTAGTACCTTATTTGATAGAAATAAGGGTGAATTTGTTGGAACGGCAGTGAACGCTGGAAATCTCCAACAAAAACACATTTCGTGAAGTTCAGGAATAAGCAGTGTCTTCCAAAAATTTGGAAAGAAACCCCATTCAAAAATCATGAAAATTAGATTTTTTTCAATCTAAAGAATATTGCATTCTTTTTTTTCTTAGTAAAAATTAACGGAGACGAAGTATGTATTAACCTATGTTCGGAAATTAGTATTTACGAGGAAAGTATTTGTTTTTTATGCGAACTATCACCATAGATCATTGGAAAGAAGTAATAAAGACAATTTGATTACAAGGTCAACGATGATCAGAGTAACAACTAGAAAAATTAATGTCTTCTACAGTCAAGACAGTGATCGAAAACAAATACTTTTCTTGAAAATACTATTCTTGGATTGAAAAAACAATCTCATTTTCCTGATTTTTGAGTAGGATTACCAAACTTTTGGGAGACACTGTAGAGGAAAAGTACTCAAAAGTTAGAAGACTCAATACCAAAGAGAAAAATAACTGAGAAATTGTAGCAGGGTCAAGAAGTCAACGAGTCTTCTGTGCTCCTTGTCACGTTTTCAAAGTCTCCAATTCTGGCCTTTATTGTTTTAAAAGGTTGGATAGGTTATCTTCTCCTGAGCTGATAAGAATACCCGTAGCAGAGCTGTGGTCTGCATGATAATCTCGTGGACCCATTGCTAGTTCCTTCTTCATAGAGGGCGTGAGAGATGTGGCCTTGTGTCAAATTTGACTTGGTTCAAAAGTGTCTACGAGTGAATCACTGAATTTCAAGTGAATGGGGGTCTGACGCCGCTTTTAATCCGAACAAAATTACATACGGCCTCTTAAATTCCTTGCTATCGGTGGCTATGTATTGGAAGTTGTATCATAAAGAACTTAAATTGGGCCGGCGAGTTTATATATACAGAGAAAATATGAGTCCTTACAAAAATCAGCAACTTTAATTAGTAATAACTTTTGTGAAATTCAATCAATTTTAATAAAATTTATATCAACTCGAGACCTTTTTCGATTTGTGTAAAAACTTAACTCGCTCATATCAAGGTGAAAATTAAAGGAAGCATGACCAATAAGAAAAATTTAATCGTAAAAACTTTAAAAATACTGAACAAGGACATTTTAACATAAAATAGACAATAAGATATTCATGCAGTTGCAAAACTGGACAATCTTGAACTAATGAACTTTAGTTACATGTGGATACATACCACTATTAAAAAAAAAACTATTTTGTGCGACTGCATTAATATTTCTCGTCTATTTTATATTAAAATATTCTAGTTCAGTATTTATTTTTAAAGATTTTACAATTATCTTAATACATTGCGAAGGTAAGCACGTTTCTTACTAGTTAGAGCATGAGTGTGATTACAGTAAAGAATGGCTTCAAAGTTTGGGGAAATGTCATGGTATCTTTATGCGTTGAGTGTGTGGAGAAAACGTTGCTCATATGTATGTGTATGAACTTGCCAAATTCGCGGATGACGAGAATCTCAAACCTTAACAAGTGTATAATGTGAATGAAGATGCTTTATATCGGCAATGTACCTTAAAGAGAAATTTTATTTGATATTTCCATTTCATTTTTGGGTATGAACAATATGGATTCAATTTCACCGGAGATACCTGAGAAGTTTAAAAATCTGGTTAAAAATCAGCATTTTATTCGATTTCAATAAAATTTTCGATACTTATTTATTCAAGGACGAATTATTTTGATGATTTATCTTACCTATGCATTGCTATTTTCATTGATTTTTACACTTAAATACTTTGAGATATCAATTATGTTCACTTTTTTCAGAAAAGCACCCCAGCATTGCTCTAACAGGGCGTCTTACTTTGGGAATTGAAAAACGGGAAAATTAGGCAAAATATTTTTCTTCACACATTGTTTCAAGTTCTTCTCGATCAATTATAATTTAGGCTTTCGATCAGGAAAAACTTTTTACTCAATATTTAAGAATAGAATTTTTCATCATTTGTTTCGATTACACTAGATTCGAGCAGCTCTTGAGCGCTTTTTTAAAAAGACTAAAAATAATTGATATCTCCAGGGATTCATCTGTTAAATGTGTAAAAACCATTGTAAACATCAATGTATAGATAAAATAAGTCATCAAAATAATGAAAGTTTGGGTAGGAAGAATTATATGAAAAAAATCGTCTTTTCCGATGTTCGGAATGAAAAATGTTTGAGTTTTTTTTTTCATTCGTCCTTTAATAAATAAGTATTGAAAATTTTATTGAAATTGGATGAAATGCTGATTTTTGCCAGAATTTTAGATTTCTCTGATGTCTTTAAAAATAAGAGATGAGCATAATTAATTGGTCAAATATGTTATTATAAATCATTGATTTATTATGACATGACCTTTATTGATTCGGCAAGATGAGCAGTTCGACACGGTTCTGGAACCAAATGTGCCGCCTTTTTTTTTCCGCCATATTTTTCTCGTTCGCTCCACTTTCTTTACATCACCCGCATCCTTCTTTTTGTTCTCTTCTTATGTTGCTGTTGTTGTTGTTGTTGTTATTGTTCTCTTCCTCTTCTTCTTCGTCTTTTTCTTCTTTTTCTTCTTCTTCTTCTTCTTCTTCTTCTTCTTATTATTATTATTATTATTATTATTATTATTATTATTATTATTATTCATCGCTACCCACAACACAGGTTTAGATACTGTGGTTGGGTTTAGGTTATTCATATGTTCTGACAATTATAAGTATGAATGTATCTGGACGTCGCCCAGCCCGGACTGTTTATAGTATAAACTTGAAAATTTGTGCGTGCACACACACACACACACACACACACACGCACACACACACACACACACACACACACACACACTGTTCTCAATGAATAAGGAAATTTTTCTTTTTCTTTTTTTTTTTTTGAATTCCCCTCCAAAATTAGGTTTCATTTGGGATTTAATTTCCAAAGTAAGTTTTTGCTAAATTGATCCCTTAGTGTGTGCCCATCCCTTTTTTTTTAAATTTGGACATCTCAGTGCTCAACAAAACACAAGAGAAGTAACTTATTTATTGATCATCCCCTTTTCCAATTTTGAATCGATCACCCCAACTGGACATGCTGCTAAAAGACATTGGTCCCCGGGTGGTTGAGAAAAAACAACCTTTTCACATATATTTCATCTGTTATGCATGTAACTGTTATTGCTGTTATTAATCACCACTACCCACAACGGACAGGTTTGAACACTTTTGCTGGGTTTAGGTTATTCATGAATCCTTGGTTGTTGGCACCAAAATTAAAACTACACCTAAATATTATCCCATGCCTTTATATTTCTCTCAACCTCTGCCCGATCTTCTCATTGTCTCCCTTATCCCTTCCAATCTTTGTTGTCGGACTATGATTTTATCATATTCACAATTTCCCTTGGAATACTAATCATTGTAATTACTTTTTTTTGCAATTTCACACCAGTTCTTTAGTGGTTACCGCTGGATGTTGAGTGACAGCAAGTCTCCTCAAGTCTCCAGCCAACCTCTCCACGTTCTCATTGGCCACAGCAATACTGTTCCACACCAGTTGCCCGGTGGTCATTGCTGGAGGCTGAATGATAGTAAGTCTCTTCATGCCTTCCGCCCACATCTCATCTCTCCCTCGCCTATCACATTAGTGCTGTGGTTCACATCTCTGCTTCTATTTCCTTTCCTCTGTTAGGCCACTGCTAACATTTAGTTTCGTACACTTTATATTTCTGGTACTTTCCTCAGTACCCGTGCGGTTCCCTAGCAGTGCTGTGGTCTGTAAAGTCTCAATCCTTCCTTTTATCCCGATCTCTTCCAGTCTCGCCCTCGGTGTCCTTGGGACAGTTCCTAGTGCGCCTACTATGACTGGTACGACCCTGGCTTTCATGTTCCGCATCTTCTTCAGTTCTCTCGCTAGATCCTGGTATTTTTCTAGTTTTTCACTCTTGTTATTATTATTACTACTACTACTACTACAACTGTTATTATCATTACTACTACTGTTATTATTATTACTATTACTATTATTATTATCACTATTACTATTATTATTACTATTACTATTATTATTACTATCATTATTACTATTTCTATTATTATTATCACTATTACTATTATTATTATCTCTATTACTATTATTATTATTACTATTATTATCATTATTACTATTACTATTATTATTATTAATGCGTCTGTATGTTCACACCAGACGTCTGGTGGTCATCACTGGAGACTGAGAGAAATCAAGTCTATTCAAGTTTCCAGCCTTCCTCTCAATGCTCCCTCAGTCCACAGTAGTGCAGTGGTTTGCACTTTCTTACCAGATGTCTAGCTGTCATCACTGAAGGCTGAGTAACAGTAAGTCTCTTCGGGTCTCCAGCCCATCTTTCAGCGTCCTAATATATCACATCACCTTTATCAGCTTTACCTTCTTCTTCTTCTTCTTCTTCTCCTTCTTCTTCTTCTTCTTCTTCTTCCTCTTCTCCTTCTTCTTCTTCTTCTTCTTCTTCTTCTTCTTCTTCTTCTTCTTCTTCTTCTTCTTCAGTTTCGTCTTTTCACCATCCGATACCCAGTTTCCAATTAATCGACCTTCACGCTTTTATCTCACTGTCCTTGAATTCATTAACTTTAAAATGTTTTAAACCGTCTTCTTCGTATTTCTCAACCGCCATTGTGGCAACGAACGTGATATCAACCACAAATCCCAAACAGACCCGCGGCTCATTTTAAAACAAAGTATTAAAGTGCATCAAAAGTCTTACAGGTTTTTTTTTATCAACTTTCCCATTCCGTCTAAAACGTTTAAAAATGAATTTCTTCTCAACACCTTTTGATTTAGGAAAAAGTCCCCTTCATTTTTGACCCCTTTTCCCTTCACATTACACCCCTTGAAAAATTATACATAGATATATAAAATAAGGAGACATGTTTATGGGTGGAAAGTAGCCCGCCCCCTTTGGCATTATAGTTACAATGTAAATAGATTCCCCTTCTAGAACCCTTTAAAAAAATTTTCTCAAAACCTCCTGTTTTGATACTCTTCTCCAGGTCTATACCAAATTTGCAACCATGTTTAGGTACTTTTTTATAACGTGAGAGACAAATGCAGTCTCACTTTAAACTCAGTCTATGACAGTTGGTGTTCACTTCACACTAATGTTCTTGGGAAAGGCATGAATCAATCTTCTCTGATCCCAGACCAGTTTAGGAGATTTGCAACACAGGGATATCCAACCCCCTCCCCAGCGTCAGAAGAAGCAAGCAAGTGGGAGATTTCAAAAAATGTGTGTATGTGTCTGCGTGTACACACTCCTGGGTTCAAGTGACAGCAAGTCTCTTTGAAATTTCGAGAATCTCCCCAGTATTCTGACTTCTTTACTCTCAATGCTACCTCAAATTCTTCCAGTCCTTTTGCAAGACTTATCAGGGCTGATTCAAATGTTGTTATCATGATGGATAAGGTCTTCGCTTATAAACGGGTTTCCTTCTCAATCCGAAAGTACGGCGAACCCTTGTTAAAACGGACTAAATACGGGTTGGATGTGGGTTATCCGAGTTAAATGATGATAGGGGTCAATAGTGTATACGTGTACGATATTTAAAAGTATATGCCCTGTACACTGAACACGATATATCATTTATTGATATAAAAGACACACACACACACACACACACACACACACACATATATATATATATATATATATGTGTGTGTGTGTGTGTGTGCATATATATGCATATATATATATATATGTATATATATACATATATATATATACATATGTATATATATACATATATATATTTACATATATATATATATATATACATATATATATATATAAAAGACGCATACACTCACACACATACATATATATATATATATATATATATATATATATATATAAACACACTCACACACACACACACACACACATATATATATATATATATATGTATGTATATTATGAAATGATTTAACATATACTGAGGTTGATTAGTTCTGGTCCAATTTATCAAGATCTGACACCTCTGAAAATCCTTAAGCCGATATAATTTTGTTTATTTCTGAATATGGAGGAGTTGTTGTATTAGTATTTTTGAAGTTGTTAAGTTACGTCATTACGAATGATGTTGGAAGGGGTGGCAGTAACATAGGGTGATGGTACGCACTGCCTCTATAAAGTCTCGCTACGAAACAAACGTTGAATGCTATTTTTCTTTTTCGCCCTTTTTCCATAAAAACTAAAAGTAGCGTAAAATTTTTTTTTTTCGAAAATACTTATGAATTATTCTCATCAATTTGAAGATTCAAAAGAATACCTTGAATGTACAGTCGTAAGTCGATTGGATTCCGTTCCTATCGGCAGGTCGTATCTCGAACGGTCGTATCTCGAAATGGTCGTAAATCAGACAATTTTTTTTTCCCAAGTTTTTGCATGTTAAGTTTTACCGTAAAAAATTAGTCCATCTGTCAGCTTTACTCTGGTGTTGCCAATTGAGAATTGATTTTCCGATTTCTCGATTCTGGAAGTCAACCGAAAAATTAAAAAAAAAAAAAAAACAAAAAAAACATCTGCATTCGCAGCATTGGAATTTAAATCAGAAAAAATAATGAGAAAATCGTCTAAACATTGTCACCACACACATATTCGAAAAAAAAAA
This sequence comes from Thysanoteuthis rhombus, assembly GCA_963457665.1. NCBI lineage: Eukaryota > Metazoa > Mollusca > Cephalopoda > Oegopsida > Thysanoteuthidae > Thysanoteuthis > Thysanoteuthis major. The sequence continues at coordinate 37,106,548 of OY735234.1, read as the reverse complement.
AGAAAAGAAAACAATCCTGGCTGCGTCAGAGTCAAACTCCTGTCCTACTTCTATTTCTATGTTTCATTTTTTGTAATGTCTTTATTCCAAAGGATACGTGTCCAAAAAATGAAATTTCATTTTATTTTATTTTAAAATTCAGACTATATTCACAAATTTCTGATTACGATAAACCTCCTTTTTATCATTTTCCTGAAAAAAGATCAGCTTTTAACTTTGAAACAAATTTTCAAAAGAAAACAACGTTGCCCAGTAATTTAGATCCCCCCTCCATGATTCTCAAGCTGAAAAATAATCTGCCTATATGTCTAATCGTCGTTCGAAACGAAGATGACAAAATACTACAAGGAGCACAGTTTTATTTGATCATCTTTTTCTCGAATCTATCAATTTTTTTACTAAAATATATTTATGCGAAAGCATCGTATCGAAATCTGACACTGAAATTTTTTTTTATTGTTTAAAATCGAGTAACCAAGCAAATTCGTAATGAGTTTTTTGTACGTCATCATTTTAAGTGTATCACTCATCGGTTTCTGGTGAGGGAATCTTGTTACGGTAGGAAAATGAAGCCAACTAGAGTTTGATAAAAACATCTAAATTGGCAACACTGCCTTGACCCCTCTGCAATTTTTTAAAATAAGATAAAAAATAAATACGTAATAGAATTTTTAAAATGAAACACAAATAAATAGAATAATCATAGAAATAATTCTAAAATAAATCTTCAGATGAATAAGTTCAGAAAAACGATGCATTGGAAAAATGTATAATACATAATATTCCCCGATTTAAAATTTAGAATTCAACTTATCCCACTATACGATTAAGTGATTCATAAGTAAAATATCGTTTTCTCAAAATTGAAAAGAAATATACAACACATGTACAACCGAAAGTAATATGTAATGGGTATTTCCATGATATATATGTTTATGATAAACAATTATAATTTACAAACTATCTTCCACTTCATCAGCTCTCATACACATGAACGACGCGGGAAATCTTTATATCTACTTATATATCTTAATTTAGGAGGGAAACACTTATATTTACATGTTGTTCTTTTTTTAAATATTTCCGTATATCGGTCGTGGGTAGGGATGGTCGTAAGATGGGGACCATCGGTAAATAAATATTCAACCCAAGAAAGAAAAACGTGCTTATCTTTTGGGGGAAAAAGTCGAACTTGAGTCGAAAGTATAACTTACTTGGGTGTATCTGACGGTTGCTGACAAAACGCAGAAGGCGACAACGGAAAAATCTACGGTTATCAAAGGGTCAGGGCAGATGAAACTTTCATGAGCGGAAATTTTCGTGGATGATCAGTTAGATAGAAGAGAATTTGACTAAAATAACTACGAGTAAATGAGAAGAAAATTACAATAGATTTATAAATTAAAACGGTAAAGATAAACGGGTGTTGGGTTGATGTATCGAGGATTACAGTCCCTGGACGAGGTTATGGAACCGCCCCAATAGACGATATTCCTCCAGATTTTTTTTACTTCACAGCAAATTAAACAAACCACATACATGGCAAAAAGCAACTTTTGTATTGAAACTGAATATTCTGGCTTCGTGAAATATATTTGCAACAAATTGAATCTCAGGCCTGCAAACTGAGAAGTATGCAACGTGCACATGAGAAAATCATGCTCAACCTTACATGGAGAGATCACAAGACAGCACAGTATATAAGGAAGAAAACAGGTGTTCGTGACATCATAGAAACTACTAAAAAAATCAAATGGCAGTGGGCAGGCCATATTGCAAGAATGAAAGACAACCAATGGACATCACGTCTCACAACATGGATCGCCCAGAGATCACATGAGAAACCGAGGCCGGCAGAACACAAGATGGAGAGATGAACTTGACAGATTCAGGGAATACTGGCTCCACGATGCCCATGATAGGGAATTGTGACGAATCATGGAGAAGGTCCATGTCCAACGACGGACGTTAAAAGACTGATGATGATGATGATGAATGCTGTTATTTTAACATAGAATGTTATGTCCTGATCAAATGGTGATACCCGGATCATCGAAACAAAATCACTTTCCTCCTCCTCCTTCTCTTCCTCCTCCTCCTCGTGCTTTGAATGACGGTATGGACTTCACTGATGAAAAACAATATTTTCCATCGAACCGGTTCCAAATTTCCCGTATAGCGGTTGAAAGATCAACTTTGCAGAATTTAGCACGGAATTTTTTTTTTTTTAAATTTCTACCATGAATTTTTAAATTGAGTTGATACGCCTTTCCCGAAGAAGAAAAGCTTCAACACCCTTTGCTCATTGGCAAGATGAGAAAAATGATTTCGTCATCACCAAACCTATTTTCTATCGGTAGAATGACATTTCAAAGACACCCGTGCATTGACTGTTGAGGTAATGATTGCCATATCCTTGTGTCCTTTATCTGACATGCAACCTCATGTCATGAATGAGTGGGAAAATTTGCTCGTTTTCTCCAGGCAGCCATCTTTATACGTTTAATTGAAACGCCACCAGTCAAAAATAGCAGCACCATCGCCTTGGCTAATGCAGATTCGTGATCCATCAGTGAATATCACTTTCATCCAATCACTCCCACTTCAGGATTGCTTCTCTTCAGCCAACTGTTTTTTTTTTTAGGTGTTGATGTTGGCTTTTCATTTGGCTTCTCTGTATGTGAATCTCTTCTTACAATGTTGTCGCAAACATTAATTCCTGTTTCAATTTGATTAACTGTTTTGTTTTTCTATTTGTTTTGTTGTGTGCTTTTTATTTTCAAGGCATGTTGCTTCGAGTTTTCCACTCTGAAGTCAGCTCACTTGTTTTCCTTTTATAAGTTACATATTTCATTTATACGTTCACCAAATTTTATACATAGATGACTAGGAACGATCAATGTCTTTATTGACTCTCCACATTGGATTACCTTCTCAGTTGAGTTTTAGGAACAGCCAACCAAAATTGTTAACATAGTTTTCTCTCAGTTTTCAAGCTGGTCTGGTTGGCTGGCTGGCTGGCTGGCTGACTGGCTGACTGACTGGCTATCTATGTATTGCACGTTCAGGCCCAACCAATGTAGTTAGAAGGCTGAACTTTTAAACATTCACTCCTTATTATGTCTAGAAAAAATGTTCTACAATTTTTTACCCCCCCCCTTGTTCTTTTTAATGGGGGTTCAATTTGCAATTTAAGTTCTGGTGAAACTGATCCCTTAGTTTATGTCCATTAGCATTCACGCTTGTTTTGTTTTTCAATTCAGTTTTTTTAGTGACCACTACACAACAAAAGGCGAGCGAAGTAATTTATTTATTGATCACCACTTTCTCCATTATTTAACACAGAATGCTGCCAAAAAAAAGTTAATCATTTGACAGTTTCTATTGAGTGACTAACAAGAGCTGTTTTTTCTCAATTGCAGTAAAGTAAAAAACATTCTTAAAGTGTGGTGATTCCATAATTTTGACAAGGAGTTGTACCGTTTAGAAATCCAAGGGTCATAATATTTTAGTACAAAAAAACAAAAGTATTTTCCCCTTAATTAGAGTGATTGCTCTCGAGCAAGCACAATCTTGTTCTTCTATTTATTTCATTATTAGTTTGAATGCACATAAGTATTATTATTATGATTATTATTATCATTTTAATATCATTATCACAATTATCATTCTAGTCTCGTTGACATTATTATTATTATTATCATTTTGGAATCTCACACCAGTTGCCTGGTGGTAACCGCTGAAGTTTGAGTGACAGCAAGTCTCCTCAAGTCTCCAGCCCTCCTCTCCTAGTACTCATAGGTCGCAGTAATTCTGCGATTTACTGTTTCACACCGGTTGCCCAGTGGTTATCGCTGAAGGCTGAGTGACAATAAGTCTCCTCAGGTCTTCAGCTAACGTCTCCTCTCTCTTTCGCATATTATGACAGAGCTACGATTCGTTGCAGTACTTATATCTCTAGTACCTTCCTCAGTATCCGTGCAGTTCCCAGTAGTGCTGTGGTCTGTACGGTCTCTATCCTTCCCCTAATCTCGATCTCCTCCAGTCTCTCCCTCAGCGTTTTGGGGACAGTTCCTAGTGCACCCACTATGACCGGTACTACCCTGGTTTTCATGTTATTATTATTATTATTATTATTATTATTATTATTATTATTATTATTATTATTATTATTATTATTATGGACTTTTTTTGTTCTGCTTATCCCCCCCAACAGTCTTCGAGATATTCAACGCCATTTTGAGGGTAATTGATACGGATCCATGCATTTTTGACTGTCACCTCCCCCGTATCGTATCTATATGCACACAACACAATACTTCCAGATCGAATATCAGAAATTTATTTCATAGCAATAGAGTTCTACGATTACTGAATAGATTATTTGGATACTTTGGACTCTCACCAAATTATGCTAACCCACATCATCCTACGCTCTTCGAATCAACACACCGCTGCAGCGACACAATCAAACTTTCCTCAGGATATGCTCTGGTATAACTATTTATCTATTCTCAATTGGGCCCCACTTCGTCTGGTAAAGTTTTTCGAGATATCAACGCCATTCCAACGCTTAATTGGTACCTTTAATACCACGTATTGCACTAATGAACAGTTAGAAAAAAGTTCATATTTTAAGGTTCCAAAGGGAGGTTCTATTTACGATGTATCTATATTGCTGAAACAGACACTTATTTCCGCCATTCGTACAATTTCCAAGTATTTCGTTACTCTCTTTGTGAAAGGTGTAAAGAAAAATTATATTCAATTCGATCCCTGTAGCAGCCCTATTTTGTTTAATTGTTTATTCTATTTACGTTGTCTAAATTGAATGATATATTTACCATGGAACAACGGGAGATCATTTCAAAAAAGGTTTCTATATAATATGACGCAATTTATAATTCATTCTGTCGGACCAATTATGTTCATCTCTTAAATACATACTGTCGCGTTGAAAGAGACGGAAAAGACTGAGAATAAAGAGGTGAGAATTAGGGTTGCTATTGTTTTTATTTGGCTTTTGCATTAAGAGCATCGTTACGTTGAAGCAATTCCCCTAATAGTGTCAGGTTCGATTCCTACAGCTGCCCCATTTTCTTTAATTGTTTATTCTATTTCTGCAGACTCAGTTGAAATATATATCAAATGGGAAAAGCATTTCAAATAAGTTCCTCTACAATACATTGCAATGTATAATTCATTTTATCGGATCGAATATGTCTATTTGTGATATATATGTATACGTTATATTGCCTTGAAACTCTATTCGAAATAATCTCCTGTTATTACACGGTAAATGTATCATTTGCTCTAGACAGCATAAATGGAAAAAATAATTAGGGAAAATGGGGCTACTACAGGAATCGAACCAGTGCCCGATAAAGTAGCCACCTTAACGTCACGTTGCTCTTACCATTGAGCTTAACAGATACCGGTAATGCAGAGACTCAAATAAATGCTTTAACTCCAAATTCTCATTTTGTTTCGCTCATTCACTGTCTATATCTGCTCTATTTGTTTCTCAACGTGGTCATTTATATCATTGAGGAATGGATAGTAATAATGATATATATATATATATATATATATATATATATATATATATATATATATATATATATATATATATATATATATATATATACATACATACATACATACATTGCACCATTATCATTACTTTTTTTTCCACTATTTACCTTTATCCTAATTGTTGTTGCTTTTTATCGCAAGTAAACTCAGGCTGGGTACTCCTCAGTAGTATCATGAGTTCGATTCTCGCCAGGAACTTATCCTTTATTCCGATCCGTACTGTTAATTAACTTACTCACTGCTGAAGAGTACCAAGCCTGAATTTAGTTGCGATAAAAAGCAACAGCAATAAGGATGAAAGTAAATTGGTAAATAGTGGCAAAAATAAATGAAAATGATTTATAATACTTCATCAATTACAATAAAAACAAATCAGATTGAACTGAGCAACTAGTAAATAACAAACATGGTGCAGAGGAAACCGTGGATGGGGAATGAGTCTGAGGGTTTGATTTAGACTGGCACTTGTCATTAAGTAGTTTTGCGGTAAAAACGGTCGCCTGTTAAAAGATCAACTTTGAGAATAAGCACTCTGTGTGAGCCTAACTGGTAAAAACGCTGTGTAAATTATACAAAGTTTATTTCTCACACCATTAGGAAGAGGAAGATTCAGCAAGAGAGTTTAAAAATGATCAAACGGTCAAAAGTTATCAATCGAGCCTTATGGCGTATCGATTCTTTTTATGACGTTACATGCCTTCTTTTTAAAGAAAAGTCTTCCGCTTGCACTCGAGGTATCATAGAGAGGAGGAGGCTGCAATCGTGTTATCTCATCAGCCTCATCTGTCCGTTTTGTTTTTTTTTATAGAATCACTGTAATCCCACAAATGAACGACCTTCTGGTTGTTAGTTGTCGAATGGACAACTGATTCGTCTCTCTTCGAATGTCCGTGTGTCTGTTTGTATCTCTGGGTACTCCTGGTCACATTGTTAGGACTACAACCTTAAATGTTCGCATGAGTTCACCTCTTGGTACCTCTCAGAACGATTTTTCCCAAAAAGTGCCTTTTCAAGGCCTTTATAGTTATTTTAGATCTGTTTTGATAATTTTAGATAAAAAAATATTCCTTTAGATAATTTTAGATCAGAGATCTGTTTTTTTCAGATAATGTTACATCATTTTTTAGATGATTTTAGTTAATTTTTTTAAATTTTTTTAGATCAATTTTGTAGATAATTACCTCTGGTACACGCACAGGTTATAGTGATTAATTTATGCGTGGTATGGATGTTATCCTTTACTTCGCTTGTGCAATTTGATATAAACCACTTCCAGCTTGCTATCCCTATCGAAGATTCACCAGGGCCTCTCATGACGCTATACGAAAAGTCAGACATCCCTGGTTTCGATTCAGAGTTGTCAATCTCATACACTGCTCGAGAGCTCAGTCTTCCTCGCTATTTACCCGTAGCCCCAGGGTTGAGTAAATGGTTTATGTCTTTCCAAAATGGCATTAGTGCAAAGTGAACTGTCTCAGCCAGAGATAGAACTCGGTTCACCGATTCTATTTCTCGTGCATTTAACCGTTTGGTCACCCTCACCTCCACTTACATAGCATCGATTGAACTTTCTCAGCGATGCTCATAGCCTTAATCATTAAATTATTATTTCTTTCAAATATATTAGATTTTTAGGGATTTCAGTAGTTTTTCATCCAGTTCCCCCAATGTTAAAAGAAATTTCAATATGGTTTGAATGTTCCTTTTCCAGAATCAGAGAAAGGTGGATTTATCCAATGCTCCCAATTAGGTTGAACAGAAGAAATACAAGGCAGGGTTATATTGGCCTTGTGTCGTACTTACCCAAGCTCAAGTAAATATCAAGGCATGGGTATATAGACCTGGTACTATACTAAACTGAGATTACTCATTTTCAAAAGATAGGTATACCTCGCTTCTATTCGTTCCTAATGAGAATCCATAAAGCAGGAGTTTTTAAATGAGGTATAATTGATAATATAAAGCAATGCATTGAATAAGGTTACATTCTATTGCAGAAAAAATATCTTTCAATTGTTGTTGAAATAAAAAAAAGATAAAAGCAATTTATTTAGTGTGAAAAAGGGAAAATAGTCGATGTAGAAGATTACAAGTGAAATTGACCGATCACACTTGTAACGAAAAAGCTTTTAGAATTCCTTTTACTCAAGAGTGAAGATGCACCGTCTCACACACATACACGCATTCGTCTCTTCGATACACGACTTAAACAATACTTCACTTCACCACTGGGGCAAATGAGATCCTATGAACTTATCGACGGACACTTACATGTACTAAGTTACAATTTACTTGTGAACAATTTTTCAATGAGTCCAAAATAAACAACAAAAAAAAAGATATTATATAATTTCATATTAGGTTTAAAATTTCATTTCAACGTTCATAAATACAAGATGGAGAAATGAACTAGACAAATTCAGAAAATACTGGCTCCACGACGCCCATGAGAGAGAAATGTGGTGGGTCTTGGGGAAGGTCTATGTACAACGACGGACGCTAAAAGACTGATGATGAAAGCCAGGAGTTCGTAAAATGTGGTATACCTGTACTTTGCAAACCCCAAAACCTGGGGTTGGGGCTTATCACCACTAAAAACCTATTAAGCGAGTATTTTCTTGAAAATCCGTCAGAGTAAAGATATCCACCGATGGTTGAAGTTTGCTCTACGCCATCTTTTCGATTTCACAAAAAGAGCCAAATTTCCTGCTCCTAATCTGCGATGACTCAGCTTAACATACCATCATCACCATTTTTGTGGAGTGGGAACGCTCAAAATAAATTTCCCATATGAATTAATGGTAATTGTTTTTTGCTTTTCATCATTTTGGCTCACGAAAGGATTTTTATAGAAACGCTTTACTTTCGGATAGCTGGGAGACAACAATAAAAAAAAAGATTAATGTCTCTGTGTCGGTCCCTCTGTCACTCTGCTACCCTGTCTGTCTGTCTGTCTGTCTCCCCCTCTCTCGCTCTCTCTGTCTCTGTCTGTCTGTCTGTCTGTCTCTCTCTCTCTCTCTCTCTCTCTCTCTCTCAGTCCTTCTGTCTGTCTTTTCAAAAGATGTGGAGTAAGGGTGATAAAAATACAAAAATTGAAAGCAATTGGAAATGATTCAGAACAAGTGGTTTTTTTTACAAGTCTGGGAATTCCCCTGTTGTTGCTGTTGTTGTTGTTGTTGTTGTTGGGAACAAGCCTGTAAAACCGGTCTCAGCCAGCGATTTCAATTAGAATAAAAGAGAATAAAGTTTAAAACGGAAACTTACATTTTTTGTTCTTTTACAAATCGGCCTTTGGTATATAATTTAAATGCGTTTGGAGTTGTAGCTTTAAAAATTGGTTTCGTCATTGGCCAACTAACACACAGTCACACATAGTCTTAGATGCCTGATTTCCACCTCCCACGATCTTATAAGGACCACTTAGTTAATAAATTTTTGAGAGTCTACCCCTACCCTAACATCCCCAATAGTCAGCGGGGGGGGGGGCAACTACAGATATCATAAAGAATCAATTTATTCTTGTCAACACTGTACGATTTTACTTTTGCAGTGCCTACACTACCAATACTATAAACCTTTCTCGAATGACTTTGTTCTCTTTAGATCCCATTAAATTGCGTCGGTGACCATAGATTCCTACCCCTGCCGGCGTATAATCCCCTGCTTATTAAATTGTGACAGATTATCCGCCACCCTGCTAATTCTGACCCTCCCCAGGTAATTGAGCACCCAAGAGTACAAATGTAGATTTGTCCTCCTGTTTATATATACTTGCCTTCCGACCATTATCTCTTTTTCTATCAATGTATCTGTCATTGTTGAATCCCTGCAGTCACAATCACCGACCTACCAAACAAGCAAGGTGCCAGGGTAATCTTCCCTTTTCACTCAGTTGTTTTTGCTGTGTCAGCGCTACCAGACACGCCATTTAACCTGGAGCATCGTAAAAGTTCGCAAGGGTAATCCACTACACGTCTATAAATGCTTCATTTGATTTTTGGAAATTAAAAAAAGATGTAATCGAATTTTTTTTAAATTGTTAAAAAAATATGTCAGCGTGTTGGATACACCATTTGGTCTAGAACCGAGCAAATTCGTCTGATTACCCGATTAGATATCTTTTTTATTTTGGGATTCCATGAAGATGATTGGGATCGCTGAAAAAATTTTTTTTTTTTTTTTTAAATAACTTTTTTCTTTTTTGAGTTTTAGGGGGAATGACTTTTCTCGTGAAAGAAAAAAACTGGGGATGTTTTTCGGTTTTGTACACTGTGTCAGAAATGTTGAACATGCTACGGTGATCTATTTGATGACTGATGTTTGTAAAGAATCAGGTGACCCGACGTGAGAGTGGTTAAAGAGTGATAGACAGTAATCGTAACAAAGAAAGCTATCATCTTGATATCCCAATCCTCTCCAAACAAAATCACTCTCTATCCATAGATCATGAAGCCCCGATGTCCAAAATTGCTGATCAATGATCTTAAGGAAATTTATCGAGACATGAAATCCACCGAGACAAGGAATCAAAAGCCATTGATTACATCGATTTAATCAAAACTGTTCAATTACTACTTAAATAACATTTTTGGTCCGGTTCACAGGCTCCATTTGATAACTGTATTCACAGTTCCATATTCACAGGCTAGGCTCAGAACAATCAGTAAATAGCCAACTGCCCACTTTCATTTGCTATTTGATTAAAATTACTCCAATCATTCTTTGGATCATCTGTTTTTCTAAGGTCTCATGTCAGATCTTTAAATTCAACTTGAACTTCATTATCTGCTCCTCTGGCCTGCTGAATAGCTTTTTTTCAAATTTTGATTATAAGGATCCCACATGTTCCACTGGTATAATATTCTTAGTATGTGTATTAGAAAAAAATATGATAACTTTGAGGGTTTAAGGATTACCAATTTTGGATGATGGACCATCCTACCAAGTTGCAATCAGTGTTGTATGAAATGTATTCTTTCCTTCAAGACTGTCAAGTATATCTAAATCTTCAGAGTTAAAATGCACAAACCTTTCTGTCTCTGTTTCCTTTCCCAAGGAATAGAGTGTAGCTTAAGCCAATAATGTATCAACTTGAAGAAGGTTCTTGTAACTAATTATGGAAACGGTTTCATGGAAGACATTCATTCATAAGTGTTTTAGACCTTCTAGTTTGATGCAGAGTACTTGTAAGATCAATATGTTTCAAGGGTCCACATTTCACCTTTTCAAGTATGAAAAACAAGATCTTATTCCACAGAAAGTATCCTGTTTTCATAGTCATCGCCAGTATTTTCATCTCCGTCGTCAATATTACTAATGGAGTTCTATACACCATCTCTAAACAATATCTTAAATAGCATATCTGCACTCTCAGGTATGCGTGAAGTACTCCACTTTGAAACCCTTGTATTATGGATGACACAAGATGTCTGACTTCAGTTAGAGACATATGCACTGGAGATAGGGTAAATATCATCTCCTAGTTAACTAACTAGAATTAAAAGATGTACCTTTTTAGTTGCTTGAGCAAGAAGGGACTGTGCCCTTATCGTGATCATTACATTCTATTTTCTATTTCTTTTTTGAAGGACGTCCAATGACTAATAAAGGACTGGGGCTTCTTGCGTTGTGGTATATAGACAAGTATAAGAGAACCATAGATAATTCAGGGGTTAAATATTACCCCTGAATGCACCGTTCTGCTGATTAGAAAATAGCTAAACCATTACTAAATCAGATTTCTCAGGTCTTTAAGGTTTCACGAAGAGGCTGTTGCACAGGCGCTAGGGTGCAGGGCGTTCCCATCTTCGGTTGAGGGATGTCTACAGGTAAAATATGAAATCCCTGGACATGAGTATCGAGGGATATCCTCCTCATCATCATCAGCAGCAGCCTTTTAGCGTCCGTCTTTGGACATGGACCTTCACCAAGATTCACCTGATCTTTCCATCATGGATGTGCTGTCTTATGATCTCTGCATGTAATGTCGTCCATGATTCTCTCGTGCACGTCGTATGGTCCTGAGTTTGGTTGGGTTCCATGTTTCTGCTCCACAGGTGACTATCAGAAGGAGACATTTGTTGTATACCCTTCCTTTGGGGACTAATGGGGTCTTCTTCTTCCATCAAAAGCTAGCCACCCCAAAGTGATTCTTCGGTTGATTTCTACCTCTTTTGATGATATCAGGGAAATTCGTTAGTTGCAATTAAATCATTGACGCCAGCCCCCCATTGTAAACACTCTTAAATTATAACCCTATTTTTATAACTCGATAAATGCGTTGCTCGTGTTAAAGGACTGGGCTAAATATGAGAAGTTATCGATATCATTTTGACATAATGAAACATTTCTCTCAATCAATTGCCTTTGATTTGATATTTCTCATTTTGTTCCTGATTCGATGGTTCATTGTAAACTGACTTTTCAACCTTAGTTCCAGCAATAATTATTTACAAGTGAGTAACACCTTTTGCGCCAAACAATATTAGTTTCAGAAATTCCCAATATCATAACAATTGAATGGCTATTTTGTACATGTTTTCATTCTCCCCAGAGCAGAATGCACACCGTGGGAGGTACTGGACGTAAGGTTTTCACCTCAGTCGGTTTGACCTATTAAACACTTCTCCCAGTCTCATCTATTATTCCCGTCAGTTTTGACAAGGGCCCCACTTCTTTACTATATCTAGAGCAACCATTGTCAGCTATGCCGATGTGATCACATATTCACATCTAGGGATATTAGCATTTCTACGTCAGTTGACGGCGCTTTTTAGTCTGCAGAAGGGTTCGTGTTTATCACACTCATTGCATGTTTCAAATCCTAATATAATCCACCAAATTTCTGCCCACTTGTCAGTCTGTGACAGTGTAATTCAGAAACCATTTTCTAATAAAATTTCTTTGTGTACTAATAAGACTGCAATACCAATGAAAGCAATCTGATTTTTATCTATCAATCGATCTATCTATCTTTAATAATCCCCATACAACCACCAGATATTTTAATTAAATTGAATCCTACATCTTCTTCTTCTTCTTCTTCTTCTTCTTCTTCTTCTTCTTCTTCTTCTTCTTCTTCTTCTTCTTCTTCTTCTTCTTCTTAATAATAATGATAATAATAATGATAATAATGATAATAATGATAATAATGATAAACTAACAAACAAAACACCCAAATGGTAGCAGAGGTGTGAACCACAGCACTAATGTGATAGGCGAGGCAGTAATGAGATGTGGGCTGAAGACTTGAGGAGACTTCTGTCACTCAGCCTCCAGCAATAACCACCGGGCAACTGATGTGGAAGTGTAAACCGCAGTACTGCTGTGGACTATGAGAGTGTGGAGAGGTGGGCTGGAGACTTGAGGAGACTTGCTGTCACTCAACCTCAAGCGGTAACCACCAGACAACTGGTGAGAAATTGCTCGTAATAACAACAATAATAATGTAGAATTTGCAATCGTGCTGAATCCGATAACGATGATCTGGCGTTTATCTATCAATGTACATCTAATATATATATATATTTGAACAAGTTTATGGGTATGTCCGTCACTTCCTCCCAAATGGGCATTGTAGCCAGATGCATTAAATAAAGGTAACCCTGAAGTGCACTACCCAAAATAATACTAACGAAACTCAAATGGCAATGGACTGGCCATGTTGAGAGAATGAAAGACAAGCGATGGACATCACGTCTCACAACATGGATCCCCAGAGATCACACGAGAAACCGAGGCCGACAGAACACATGATGGAGAGATGAACTTGTCAAATTCAAGAAATACTGGCTCCGCGATGCCCATGATAGAGAATTGTGGCGAATCCCGGGAAAGGTCCTTGTCCAACGATGGACGTTAAAAGACTGATGATGATGAATAATAGCGTCGGAACTGGGTTCAACCCGATAACAATGATCTGATTTCTATCAATCTATTCACATCAAGAAGTCACAAAGACAGACATTAAAAGTTACTGGACTGAATCTGGCAGATCCCCTTTTAACATATCACCAGATTTACGTTTGAACTTCAAGAATTCACCCTGAATCCTTGAAATGATGTGTGGATTAAAGTGTGTTTGCAACATTTCTTACTTTTGTGAAATCATATAAATCATTAATGTCATTCCCAAAGCCAAATTGTTTTAGTCAAGTTGAAACTTTTTTCTTATGATGATCAAATTTCTTACTTTAAATATCAGCTCAAATTCAAAAGATTGAATCCCGTAGATTTCGGTGAAAAATGGGAAATGGTAGCGAGCTTGGTTTGTGGGAAAGGCACAAGGTTAGATTTCTTATTCAGGAAACTGTTTCTTTATCCTACGATTAAATCTTCTGATATACATCCTTGGAACTACGTGTTGTAGTTTTTTTTCTTTTGAGTTTTTTTCATCAAGTTTTGTTCATCAAATTACTGTATAATCTACTATGTAGAAAAAAAATTATCATGACTTTTCTTGCCGTTGATGTTACTATTTCCATTATGGCTAATTATTCTTCTTCTCCGAATTATTCTTACTGATATCTTGATACTTGTTCTTTCAGTCATTATCGGTAATTTCGTAAACGTTGTCTGAAATGATAAAATGATATACAGGTTGTACCTCTCTAATCCGGAGGACTCAATCGTCCGGAACGTTGTGAATCTATCGCCATTAGCTTGTGGATCTACCATTAAACTTCTCTGATTCGGTTTATAACCGTGGTTTGAACAGTGAACCGACTCGTTTAACCAAATATCCAAAGAACCTAATGCAGTTTGAAACCGAATCAGATTAATTCTAAATTCAGCAACTTTCGATGGTTATTTTAACATGAAACGATACTTGTATTTATTTTATTGTTAAAGAATAACATAAACACAAATATTTTTCATTCATTATAAAACAATTAATACTATACAAATTATATTAACAATATCTCGTTTTATTTTCTACACTGTTGGGAAAATCGTTACAGATCGATAAACTGCTGGAACTGATTATGCAAAAATATGAAAAAAAAATTTCTAGAACTTTCTATGAACCGATAATGCCCAGAACCAAAGGTTTTTGGATTTGAGAGGTAAAACTGTATCATCAATATTCTTAGGGATATCATCCATATTCTCAGTGAAATCAAAGGTTGTCCCTTTTTTACTTTAAATAAGATAAAGAAGGATACTTCAGCTAGTGTAATATAATAAATTCTCAAACAAGTCGAAAAATTGGAAAAAAAATTGGGGGAGTTATATTCTTGGGGCCTTTTGCTGCAGCAGTGTTTGCACTGTGTGATTTAAATGGAGGAATGTTGTTTATTAGGTGTTGTCTAAATCACATATACCAGCGGTTGGCATAATAGATATGTAAAATTTATAAATCGTACAATACAACGGTGGGCCCAATCCACATTGACGAAATTTCATCTCGACAAATGCAAGGTTCTGCACCTAGGCAGAAACAACACTAGAAGAAACAGTACCACGGATTAAAGATGGCGGTACACAACACACACTGAAGGAAACTCCAATGGAGAAAGATGCAGACAACACACTTAACTTCACTGCGCATGTACAAAACAAAGCGGCTGCAACGGATAAAACACACGGCTACATACGACACTCTTTTGAATACATCGACGAGGAGAGCTTCCTTCTACATTATAAATCACTGGTACTTTCTTATCTTGAGTTCTGCATATGGTCCCCTCACGTGAAATACCATTCAGAGAAAGTACAGAGGAGAGCCATCAAGACTGTTTCGAGACGAGGCAATGTATCATGCCCTGAAAGAATAAGACAACTTAATCTAGAGACCCTGGAAGAGTGAAAAAAACGTACTGGTCTATTGGAAGTCCATAGAATTCAGAACAATATACATATAGTGTCGTTCGTTGATCAAAATGCCCTGACAAGGAAATGCTGACTTCATCTATCTGCAGTAAAATTGGAGGCCACTGCCATAAATTACAAAGTCAGATCTTCACTGGGGTTCGATTCAATTTAACTCGACAAAAGTTGAAAATGCATGGAGCAGCCTGAGTGAAAAGATGGTCACATAGGAGACTATCAATACCTTTTTTTATAATAACCATTATTCTGGTATCGATCATATCAAATTTAATTACCAATTTTCTTATTAGTTTAATTCCAACCAAACTAAATTGAAGCTGACTTGATGACACTATCGATTGCTGGCAAAAGCCTTTTCGAGCACATTCAAGTAAATTACCAAGGCAGGAAAATATATGGAAAAGATTTCTGATATTCTAGGAAATTCCTGGTTCCAATGCACCCCCCTCCCTGTAGCTCATTGTACGATGTCTTATCAGTGGAATATCTCGTCAACCGCTTCAGGATAAGAAATTTCTCATTGGATATCTCGTCAGTTCCATTGTAGATGTATTATAAGTGGATCAGAAATATTTTGTTCAGTCGAGTCTGATGATCCTACCCAGCTTTCGAACAATCATGATCGGAATATAAGAATCGGAGTTTCACTGCATTGAGATCCGGCTCAGTTAAGAAATGGTAATGTGATTGTGGAAAAATTGGTTAAACTTTGGTTAATTACCGGTTAGATAATTGTTTAGTATTTATGTTATTGATAATAAGTGATTAAATATTGGTTAATTCATAGTTAAATATTGATCAAATCGAAGTTAAGTACTGGTTAAATTGTAATTAGTGGTTAAACCATCTTTTTATACTGGCTGAATCATGGTTAAATATATGCTGAATCATACTTAAGTCCTGGTTATGTAATGGTTAATAAGTAGTTCAGTCGTTGTTAAATCATGGATAATTAATGGTTGAAACATTATTTAGTAGTGGTTAGGCCATAATTACGTAGTTATTACGTGATGGTTAAGTCGGGGTTAAATCAATGTTTAGTACTGGTTAAGTTATGGCTTAGTCGTGATTAAGCAGTTAAGCGGTCAAGTATTACTTATGTAGTGGTTAAGTACTTCAAAAGTCTGGGTTTTCAATAAAACAACATGAATCAGTAAACACTGACTTGGTTATCTTTAAAAATCACATGCTGAAAATTTGTACGTTACAAAATTTACAAATGATGCTTTTTTTTTTCATAAATTTCAAACAAATCCCCATTGCACTAAATTTAGAAAAAAGTCAACTGGTGTTTTGTAACTAATGAAATATGAAAGAAAGGTGCCTGAATTGTTTTCCTCTGTTTTTCGGGAAATCCAAAACCCAATGATTGGCGTCGTGCAAACGATTAGTCAGGAATCTGAGAATCAATAAATTCACAATGCCACCAGTAGCAGCTCTTTGATGTCTGTCGTTTAAGGTAGACCTTCCCTAATAGATATCCCCTGGGTAGGTGCAACAGAGCAAATGTTTTCTGAACTATTTAGGTCGTCAAGTTATCTCATCTTTTGCCGGCTACAATTTCTTGGGATCCATATTGTGAGTCGCGGTGTCCATAAGTTGTCAAGCATTCTGGCAACAAGACCAGCCTATCGGCTTTTGAGTTGGCTGATAATCTAGATATCTCTGACGTTTATTTATTTTATATCATATAATGCGCTGTCTTGTGATCTCCCCACGTGATTCTCTCCTTTGCACATTCGCAGTTTGAGGACCAATCTTTTGATAATTTTTCGACTGATCAGCAGGGTCAAGTGGGGTTTAAAGACCAGAGAATCCCGTGAGTGCAATGAAAGGGAGAAAAAAGATTGAACTTGTTCTACTCTCACATGATTTAGCCAAGACTAACCTACTAAAGATTAAGTAAACACTGACCTACTGAAGATCAAGTAAACACTGACCTACTAGAGATCAAATAAGTACTGACCTATTAAACTCCAAGTGAACCACGCTTGAGTGGCTCTCTAGTGGGATTAGCTATGATGGTCCCAACGTCTATTTATATGATGAATAATGTGATTTTCGCTTCTCTTTAAAGTAACAAATTTGCTGAAAAAATATCTGATATCCAACATTTCTTGTTTCTTTAAAGTTGTCTTATAGAATCCAAGCAC
The DNA here is from genome assembly GCA_963457665.1 of Thysanoteuthis rhombus. Lineage (NCBI taxonomy): Eukaryota > Metazoa > Mollusca > Cephalopoda > Oegopsida > Thysanoteuthidae > Thysanoteuthis > Thysanoteuthis major. The sequence goes on along the minus strand of OY735234.1, from coordinate 37,088,969 downwards.
AAATAGTAAGCCTGATGTTGTAATAGGGTACCGTGGGAATCTTTGATTTAACTGATGAAACCAATTGAACATGCTGTAGGGACTTTCATTGAGTCAAAATAATTTGGGTAGACGTACCAGAGCAGAAATATTTAGGGTCATCTTCCGTAATGTCAGGTGTGAGGCCCTATTCAGAACAAAACAACCTTTTCATCAAATATGTGCTTATTGTATATTCGTTCGCGTAGCATATTCTGATCCTGTATCGTTGTTGAATCCAGGACTATGGGCGACTTTAAAGCAAAGAATAACATATTAACATAGATATTTTAATCGTAAAAAACGTCATAACTTATTTAATTATTATAGTATGATTTGAAAAATATGAATTATCAATTATTGTACTCTTCCTGTGACTGATACAGCCGTTCAGAGTATAGAAAATAAAATCGATGTAAACTTTTATTCAATTTACAGAAAAAATCGATCTCATGTACTCTATTAAGTTATCTACAAGCGCCAAAAATGTACATTTTTTATTTTAACATTAAACAACATGACCGTAAGATGTTAGTGCGGAGATGCAATTAAAACCCCTCACCCCTTCAAATCTTCAAAATGAATTCTACAATTAACGAAATAATTATACCTTTTAATTTAAAATTTCGTACGAATCCAGGGTACGAAATAAACAATAATGTTTTCATTTATTTCAATTTGCAATAACAAAAAATACTAAATTAAAATACTAAATAGTACGAATTTAGTTAAAATATTCATAACTATTGTTTTCCTTTCGACTGATGCCTCTCGTCCAAAGGCGATTGTAACTTGCAGTAATCCGTACTACACAACTGTCCTGTATTCCAATCTTCTTTTTCCTTCTTCTTTTTTTAACTATAACATTTTATTTTCATCTTTGAAGTTTAGCTCAAATAATATTAGTTTAGATAATTCGGTACAAGGGCTCAAATTCCTAGTCAGTGGGTACACTCTGAAATGGACTTGACACGTATGTTTCTAAATGTATAGAAACATATATAGTAGTTTCCTTTGAGTCGCTTGCGACATAGAAAAAATGACTCAGAACAATAAAATAAAAAAGGAGTTATAAGCGGGTATCATTCGTAATACTTTGGAAAAATACGCACATACAAACACATATACACGTTTCAAAAATATACACATACACATGCACACATGTATGCAGCATAAGTTTGCATATGTGAGCGTGAGTGTAAGCGTATGTAATAGTGATACGTGTGTGCAGGTGAGTTAGTATGTGCATGCGTATGTGTCAATGTATGTGTGTATGTGGCTTGGATGTCCATGTATACATTTTGCCTTGTCTTCGTCGATGAGCCGAGAATAGTCGACCCATTTGAAAAGCCGAAAGTTAAAATTCGAAATCATTATTTTTTACTTCCCTATTCCTTGGATTCTTTTTCAAATCAAAAAGCCTGACAGAAATAACCCACGTTCAACCTGCGTTAGAGAAAAAAACTACAAAAACTTGGAATTATACGGCCAACAGAAAATCGAAAAAAAAAAGAAGCAAAATTCGTCAAATCGAAGTAAGTGAAAAAACAATTTCTAACCTCTATTATAGTGGCTCTTCGCGAGAAACTAAATATGATGTAACATTCTTTTGCACATTCCTACTCCTATAATGACAATATCATTTTATATATAGTTGTGATCAATAATCAATTAGTATGTAAATTGTATTTTATTCGATTTGAGGCATTTCAAAATGATTTATCATAGAAAATAATTGAAGCTCTCGTCGTACCTCCATTTCATTTCAATTCTTAAAACAAAAATTTTGAATAATAATAATACATCAAAGAAGCTCGCAGTCTCTAAAAATCAACACTGCAAAAAGTTCAACATAGAAAATAGTCAAAGGCGAAACTCCCAACATGCAAATAGTCAAATGCAAAACAACAAACATGTAAAAAAGTCAAAAGCAAAACAACCAACATCCGAAATAGTCAGAGGCGAAAGAACCAACATCCAAAATAGTCGAAGGCAAAACGACAAAAAAATCAAATAGTCGAAGGCAAAACACCCAATATGCTGAATAGTAGAAAGCAAACACCCAATATGCAGAATAGTCAAAGCAGAACATCTAACGCCCAACATGCACAAAAGTCGAAGGCAAAACATCCAACATGCACAAAAGTCAAAGGCAAAACATCCAACATGCACAATAGTCAAAAGCAAAACATCCAACATGCACAATAGTCAAAAGCAGAACACCTAATATACAGAATAGACAAAAACAAAGCATCCAACATCCTGGATACGCAAAGGCAAACGCCCAATATGCTAAATACTCATAGGCAAAATATCCAACATGCACAATATTCAAAGGCAAAACATCCAACATGCTAAATAGTCAAAAGAAAAACATCAAATATGCAAAATAATCAACGGCAAAACGCCTCATATACAGAATATTCAACATGCTGAGTACTCAAAGGCAAACGCCCACTATGCTAAATACTCAAAAGCAGAACATCCAATATGCTAAATACTCAAAGTGAAAGGCCCTACATGTAGAATAGTCAAAGGCAAAACATCCAACATGCACAATAGCCAAAGGCAAAACATCCAACATGCTAAATAGTCAAAGGCAAAACATCCAACATGCAGATTAGTCAAAGGCAAAATATCTGATATGCAGAATAATCAAAAGCAAAACATCAAACAAGCTAAATAGTCAAAAGCAAAACATCCAACATGCTGAATAGTCAAAGGAAAAACATCTAACATGCTAAATAGTCAATGGCAAATTATTCAACATGCTAAATAGTCAAAAGCAAAACATCCAACATGCTAAATAGTCAAAGGAAAAACATCCAACATGCTAAAAAGTCAAAGGAAAAACATCCAACGTGCTAAATAGTCAAAGTAAAAACATCAAACATACTGAATAGTCAAAAGTAAAAGCATCCAACATGTAGAATAGTCAAAGGCAAAACATCCAATGTGCAGAATAGTCAAAAGCAAAACATTCAACATGCTAAAAAGTCAAAGGCAAAGCATCCAACATGCACAATAGTCAAAAGCAAAGCATCCAACATGCACATGATCAAAGTCAAAACATCCAACATGCTAAATTGTCAAAAGCAAAACATCCAACATACACACTAGTCAAAAGTAAAACTTTCAACATGCTAAATAGTCAAAAGCAAAACATCCAACATGCTAAATATTCATACCACATACACATATGCATGGCCACATCATGTACACACATCCTGCATACGCGTACACGGACACATATGACACGTTTACAAAAACATATACCACATACGCATACATGCATGCTGTATACATACTAACCACATACACCTATGCAACATAGTCACATGTATACTTGTATACACTTATCATTTGTCACACACATACTTAATACTTTTTGACATTTAATGAATTGGACATTTTTTTTATTGGACCTTTAGTTCATCAACCTTTACGAGAAGTCTCCAGGAAACAATACATACACATCCACACATTGCATACGTATAAAAAAAAAGGTATATATTTGAGTATAGTAAAAAGTTTAAAGGGCCCAAGTATAGAAATTAAACACCCAATATAAAATTTGGAAACCCAAACATAAGATTTGCAACGGGACAAAGCTGTAGAAAAATTCCCCTTTTGAGTTCTTGAATGAATAGGATTTCCCTTCTATAAGTATATTGCACATTTTACATTAATTTTTTTTTACAATATGTAACCTCTCTTGCAGTAAAATCTTCAAAATAGGCAAAAATGTTAGAATTTGTTTTGAATTTTTAGGTTGGTGATCACTTTAAATTAGTTAATTTTATTAATATTTGATTCTTTATCATATTTCTTCTGAGTTGTGTATAAATGTCGATGTATTTCAAGGAATAATTCTGAATTGCATTTGTTATAAGTAGATACGAATCCTAAAGGTTGGTCTCCGTTATTTTGAGGGGGGGGGGCTCTTCAATTCTGTTCGGGGTATCTCTAGTTATTTCCATCCCCTTTTTAATCAAAGATACAAGGGTAACCTCTATGTTGGAGAGTTTTGACGTAATTCGTCTAGACAGATTTTTTTTACAGATTTTTGTCACTGACGATCGTACAGGCTAGGGAGTTAGAAATAGATTTCATACGGTTTTTTTTTGGGGGGGGGGGATTTTAAAATGGGAATAGTATCCATAATTTTGCGGTAAACGTCTGCAATGATGTTACCATTTTCTTTCTTATTAAGTTTTATTCAGGCCGAATAGAAATTTTTTTAAAAGATCCCCAAAATTAAGCTGTTGGTAAAAAGTAGTTAACAGGAATATATGAAACACTCCGATCTGAAATTTTGATACTGCTCTTTTCCGTCTGTCTGTCCACTCGATATCTCCAAAAGTTTCAAATGAATTTCAAAGGAAGGATGCACAATAGGCTACGAAAGAAGTAATGGAATTATCGAGTGGATCCCTGCACAAACATCTTCCCCAACGTCCTAGCTAATAGTCCACAACTACCAAATGTTTCTAAATGTTCACAGTCAGTCCACACGATATCTCTAAATGCCCTTAATGAATTTCAATAACATCCCGGGAAAGAATGGGCAATAGGTTATGAAAGGATTTATTGAATCTTGGACCTGATCTATACGCAATTACTTCTTCTTCATTGGAGCTATCTGCACGATACACAATATCTTCGCAAGTTTTCTGTCTCTCCACACGACATCTCCAAAGATTCTCAATGAATATCAATGGAATTTTGTGGAATGATAAGGTATTGGCTACAAAAGTGGTTATAATATTTATATGTACAACTATATCCCCTACTTCCTAGCTACATTTCCGTACGCACAATAGCTTCAAAAGATCTCTGTCTGCCAACACGAGTTCTCGATTTTTTTTCGAAAGAGTGAACAATAGGATTGGGAGAAAAAGGTGAAATTTGGAGAAAATCTATCTGCAATTACCTCCCCTAGTTATCATTCTATGTGTGTTCCATTTTTAAAAGAGGGGTTCATGAAATTCGATTGTTATTGCTTCAGGGCATATTATTCTTTTGCAAACTTAACTCAGCATGAAATTTCTTTCCAACGATATAAATAATCCAATTTTTGATGGAAGACATTTTCTGAAAAGGGAACCACCACGGAAATCTAGCATTAAGAAACATAGCTCTAAAATGTTGTTTCACAACTGATATGGAATGCCTCCTAAGTACAGCGGTCCATTATAGAAGCAGTGAGCACACTCTCCTTCTTTATTCTACATTCTATACTCCGGTACTACCGCTACTTCGACTTTCAAAAACCATCCTCACCATTTGCAGGTCTGAGATGCTCAAAAATGTTCCTCATTTAATTCAATGGTAATTTCTTCTGTGCTTTTTGTCATTTAAACATACAAAGGGCTTATAAGAACGCTCTATTTTTTGATCGTCGGGGGAACCTGTTTATCTGTGAATTGTTTCACGGGTATTAACAAATCTACCCCCAAAACATTCGTCTCTTAGTCAAAAACTCATCGTTTCTGGGAGATCCTTGCACGTCAAAATCTCCAAACTCTATTGTTTGAGTATTACGTTTTTTTTACTCACTTAAAGTTTAGTCAATACCACCATTATTCTGCAGAGAATTTATAGCGAAAAATCATCTCAGCATTTACACTATGAGCTGAACTACAAAAATAAAATTCAAGTAAATCATAATTGTTTTTTTTCAAATTTTATCTTTGGATGAAGTATTGGAGCATTATTAACAATTTTGACTAGTTCATGCCTTCACGCTAACTTTCAGCGGATTTTATATCACAACTTCAAATCGCATTGTTATCTTACGGCAACGATGAAACAGCGTGAAGAAAAATAAATAGCAAGCCCACGGTGGGAATTGAACTCACACTCTCTAGTCAGAGGGGGCCCAGTATACGTCTGGCCACTTTTAACCGAATTCAAAGTTGTGATTTTTTTTAAAAAGACTATATTTGGGGCAAGATTTTAAAAGTTCTTTCCATTGTTAATGCAGCCTGTGATTTTCCAAAAAATCTCAAGACCTATCGAGGCAGATTTGAGGAGTGAAAAATGTAAAAATCGATCGTATATTTTTACGTAATCAGTAAAACCCTTTAGAAGTAATGTAGACCAAAATAAGAAAAAAAAAACGGACTCTGAGACTTTGTATCTACAATTTTTGACGGCATTTGGCAACAATTGTTAACATTTGTTTCAGTAAAAAAAAAATTTAATTCGATTTCTCAAGCTAATCCCCGTTAAAATGCCCCAAAACAAAAATAAATAATCATTGAAAAAAAAAAAATAAATAAATGAAAAATACAACGAAAAATATCGTCCAAGATGCAATACAATTTATTCCCCAAAAACCTTATTAAGATAACAGCTTTGTTTTCTTTGTTAGGGACGCTGTCTATCTCGTTTCAACCTCTCTACAAAATACTCTCCCTCTCTGTCCCTCTCTCTCCCCTCTCTCTCTCTCTCTCTCTCTCTCTCTTTTTCCAGATCACTCACTTTACAACCGTTGTATTCTAATATGGTCTTAACATAAAATATCTGGCGTTCTTAGAACTGTCTACTACGTCATTGTTAGGACATTCCAAGATGGTAGGAGGGGATCATATTAAATGAAATACCATTGGGAAAGTGCACTTTAAGGGGGTCGTGAATCAGCCGGAACATCGTGTTTAAAACCAGAGGGAATTCAATCGACCGTAAAACTCCTTCAATGTTTACGTCCCTTCTCGGTTCAATAGACATAAAAATTATACAGAAGGGAGAAGAGTACAAAACGTATATATATATATATATATATATATATATATATATATATATATGAAAATGACAATTGGAAGATATATATATGTCATGAAAATGACAATTGGAAGATAGAGAGAAAACTCAAGAGATTGGCCTTTCATCTCAATTTTTTTTATCATTCCATTGGCATATTTGCTTACTTATTTGATACTGAATACATACGTACACACACATACACACACACACACACACACACACACACATATATATATATATATATATATATATATATATATATATATATATATATACATATATATATGTGCGTGTGTGTGTGTATACACGAGGAAGAAGAATACAACACATATATAAATATATATATATGAATATATATATATATATATATATATATATATATATATATATATATATATATATATACATATATATGTATGTGTTTGTGTGTGTGTGTATACACAAGGGAGAAGAATACAACACATATATGAATATATATATGAATATGAATATATATATATATATATATATATATATATATGTGTGTGTGTGTGTGTGTGTGTGTGTGTGTGTTCTTCTCCCTCGTGTATAATTTCAAAGTTAAAAAAAAAACGCCAATCTTGATACAACCTGATAAATTTAGTTCTAGATCTAGATATCATCAAATATCTAGAGCAACAAGAGAGAACGGTCTACTTCTAACCCGGTGATAACACTTTCTATTGTCATTTTAAGTTGATTGACTTCTGTTTTGGGACGTCATTGATAGAAAAACACTACGACCAACAACCAAGGAGAAAACAGAAAACAAGATATCTGCTTTCTCAGACGGTTGGAGAAAGAAGCAGACCACCATTTTACTGAGTTCTTATCCAACCTCGTTTCGTCAAAAGGTTTCCCAGGCAAGTGACATCCTTTCTATGAATCTATCCATCATTTTAAATCTGTTCATATCTATCTCTTCTTACCGGTCTGTCCCCTGTTCATATTTATCTATCAGTTTACGGTGTAAATTCACATTCTATAATTACATACACACACACACACATACATACATACACACACACACACACACATATATATATATATATATATACACACACACACACGCACACACACACACACTTGAGGTTTGATCAATAAGTCGGTATCTTGAAACAATTATTAGCTGAATTTTCTTAAATTTTCACTCTAAAAATTCCGCTCTATGTATTCGGAAGAGAAACGTTGACTTGAGTGCATTGATTGCGCAGAAAAATAAGGCATTTGCTTTTCCAACCTGCGAAAAAACTGAATATCCTCCTTCAAAAAAGTATTCACGTCCCCTTTTCATTCTTGTAATGTTCTTTTTTTTTTTTCATACATTTATATTACATTTATTATACACACAAATTTCTTACCTAGGTATATGAGCCCACCTACTGACCTTAAAAGTGAAACAGCTTTCTACTGAAGCAAATAGTCCGAATGATGAAACAGAGCATAGTATTCATGGGATATTTAGAAAAATGAATCTCTCCGTCGAGTGAGTTGAAATGTTTTGGATGAGTAGTTAACTTATAAATTACGAAAAGTACAAAATGAAGATTTCATTCGACGCATCAAGTCATTGAGTTTAAGAGGTGTTATCATTGATAACGTAAAATTATACAGCCAATTTTGCTACCTGATTTCATAACTCAAATCTGATAAGATTGATTTTCAGCTTTGGGGAGATCAAAGGCTACGCAAACAATGAAGTTTTTGGGGGTTTTTTTTTCGTAAATTTTGACCTCATATCGATATTCCGAATAACATATCATATCTCAATTGTATTTTCAGATTTCAGAGCATAATGAATGTTTAGAGCTTTTTCTTTGTTTTTTTTTTTATGATAACAGCTCAGTGGACCATTCTGTTTTATAGTGGAATTTAATATGGAATCGTTATTTTCGTAACAAAAGTTTATTGCATGAATTTTGCATCATTTTTTTCCAACCATTGTTATCATCGAATGTCCTTCTTTACAGGCTAGATTGCCCCCTTTTTTTGTTTTTGCTCCTGGTAATCATGAAATTACACTTTCACCAAGTAATTATCTTGACTTTTCTTCAGCCAGAAATTCTAATTGATAACAATTATGGGTGGATGGAAATTATTGTTTTGAGAATCGAAGTTAAACTTCTCAGAAAGTCAATGGATAACTTCATATTTTGTTGACTACTGTGTTTGATGATTTGGGGAATTACTGTCTAGTATTTTTCACTTTAAAGACAAGCGAATGTCCATCGTAGAGAACCTAGACGAACTCCAACTAATGCTAATTGAACTAAATGAAGAGAGCAAGAAAGTTGGCCAAAGCATGAACTTCAGCAAGACAAAGATCATGTGCAACAACCACATCGGAAATAAAAACGCTAAGATCAATATCGAGGACACTGAACTGGAGAAAGTAGACCACTACATCTACCTAGGATAACGAATCTCCATGAGACCCTCAAAATACACATATATACATATATACAAATATATACACACATACTTATATATACATTTATGTATAATTATAAATTGTCATATAAAAACTTATTTGACATATTATCCCAAAGTTAAAGTATCACTTGCCCTAGACAACGTAAGTGGAATAAACAATCAAAGTATAGGTACGGCGAAGCTAAGAAAAAATCAAGCGAAGAATCACCCGAGGATAGCAAGCCTTTAGCAGAGCAAGCTCAACCTTCAAAAATAAGAAGATCCCCTTAATCCTTAAAAGAAGGATGTACAACCAATGCATCCTTCCAATAGTCACTTATGGAGCTGTAGCATGGAACCTAAACGAGAGACAGATCCACAAATTGAGAACCATGCAATGTGCACATGAAAGAATCATGCTGGGCCTCACATGGCGAAACCACAAGACAGCACAATACATCCGGGAGAAGACAGGAGTCAGGGACATCATAGAATCCATTAAAAATCTTAAATGGCAATGGGCTGGCTATGTTGCAAGAATGGCAGACAACTGATGGACATCACGACTCACAACATGGATCCCCGGATATTACATGCGAAACCGAGGCCGACAGAATACAAGATTGAGAGATGAACAAGACAAATTTAGAAAATACTGGTTCCACAACGCCCACGATAGAGGAGTGTGGCGAGTCCCGAGGAAGGTCTATGTCAAGCAACAGACATTAAAAGACTGATGATGATGATGATGATGATGATGATGATGATGAATGTCTATCCATTATATGATGTTATATTGCATACCTAATTTGCACTAAATTTACGATATATATATATATATATATGCATACATATATGTGTGTGTGTGTGTGTATGTATGTGTATGTGTATGTATATATATATATATATATATATATATATATATATATATATATATATATATATATATATATATATATAAGTAAGAGAGAGGGCGTTTCCGGCAAGATACAAATTAATGACAATATTGGGAAAATCATTATACCTTATTGTACATTTCATTTCCAGGTAGCGTTTCAATGGTTACCTTCTTTTTCATACCCTGGATCCGGGGAATAAATTGTGATATATATATATATATATATATATATATATATATATATATATATATATATATATATATATATATATATATATTCTCAATTCGTAACATACAAACAGAAAACAAATGAAAACAGATTCTATCTGTTGTAGATGTTCAATCACAATGCTCAATATCTAACACAGTAAATCGAGCTATTCATATAAAAAAATGTACAAGAACATGTACTCGGTGAATGTAAACATTTCGTGCCTGTAACACTTTTCAGCTGCTGGCCGTCTGTTGTTTCCTTTGGACTCTGAGAATCATCTGCTTAATTACTTTTGAATACCGTATACTACTATCATCTAATCAGATTTCAAGGTTTCCTAGGGCTAACGTTTCTAACTACTTTATGTACTATATGTATGTACTTTAACTACTATGTATGTATACGACTGCACTCTCAGACTTAGCTCCCTTTATCTTGGACTGTAAAATAGGTCTCAATGATCATCTTACCTTATATTTCCTCTGCCTCTTCCCCATTCAAGCTTAAGAGTTTTTCTGTACTTCAATGCTCAATACCATTTCTTCATAATTATGAAAGCAAATAGTGTTAGGGTTTAAGCCGTTCTGTGAAGGTTGCTTCGGGGAATAGAATCAAAATGATGATAGTGTTTTTTACGAACCCAGCTAACGATGAAATTTAATCATTAGTTATTCATGTTTTTTTTGTTTTGTTATATTATTAAATCTCAATTGTTAATAAACATTCAATGTGAGTGTTTTCAAAATCTGAATAATGAAGGAGATTATACTGTGAAAAGATATACACAGGTCCTTCTCGTGACATGCCAGGTATGGATTGTGTCCTCCTCTACTAAGATTTCTATTCGCCAGGCAGGGTTTTGCGCTTAGCACGCTATTGTTGATGTAGCGACATGAATAATTGTAATCCTAATTCTCTCTTATTATCCTCCTCCATATAAAACTTACTGATCGTAGAATTCTCTGAGGAATGTTGAAGGTTTTGATCAGTTCCTCGTTGTTTGCAAATTGGGTCGATTTTTCCGTTCAACACGAGGTAGTTCTCTTTAATTGTATATGAGCAGATGAAAAAGACTATTAGGAGATGAAGAGAAGAACCCAAGAAATATGTGTTACCCCTCATTTTTTTTATTATTCATCATCAGTCTTTCAACGTCCGTCGTTGGACATAGACCTTCCCCAGGATTCGCCGTACTTCTCTATCATGGGCATCGCAGAGCCAGTACTTTCTGAATTTGTGTAGCTTGTCTCCATCTAATATTCTGCCAGCCTCGGTTGTGCATGTGATCTCGGGGGATCCCTGTTGTGAGTCGTGATGTCCATCGGTTGTCTGTCATTCTTGCAACATGGCCATTGAGATTTCTAATGGATTCTATGATGTCCCTGACTCCTGTTTCTTTCCAGATGTACTTTGCTGTCTTGTGATCTCTCCATGTGAAGTTGAGCATAATTCTTTCATGTGCGCGTTGCATTGTTCTCAATTTGCGGATCTCTCTCTTGGTTAGACAGAAATCATTAACTAGGAACATTCACATTATACTTTCATTTTTTTAACTACACTCGGCGAAAAAAGTGACTGATGTCCACCGAAGAAAACCCTACCAAGTCTAAATGGAGCCCATTTCAAAGGGTTCTATCTCAGTAGAAATACCGAGTTACTCTAAATAGAGCTACATCCGAGGTGGGAAATGTCACCAGTAGTGAGTGGACCTGCAACGAAGCATAGACCAACTCTTCCGTGGATGAGCGAGAAACAAGCTCCAGAAATGGGGATATGACACTAGTTGTGAGTGTCCCTGCGGGATGGCATCCCAGCCCATGGACCACATTCTCTGAGGTTGCACGTCGGGGCCAACAGGCTCTGTCAAAGAACCGAAGCAAGCAAATTATATAAATCTTGTGCTGATATAAACACAAACGCACCGTTAGAATGAATGTGTGAATGTGCCATTAAATAGCCCTGTTCAAGCAAGAGCGTCCATAACGTGGGTATTACTTTCCAAATGTGTGTGTGTGTGTGTGTGTGTGTGTGTGTGTGAGTGTGTGTTGAACAATTTAAAGGTTGCGTATGTATGTTTTGAAAATTTTAAAATATTGATGAATCTCTTGTTTTCATCAATTCTTCCTCTCAGAAAATACGCACGGATAGTGTTTTAAAATGTTTGATTTCTTTCGATTTCAGGTTTATATTGTTTTAATGGAACCCTACAGGAGGTCTTCAAAGCTGACAGAACTTTTCCCACATCATTCATAGGAATCGTATTATTTATTGGTCTTATCTTACTATACACGGGACTGCCTAATGGTATGGGCTAGGAAGCAATTACAGGGTTCCCGAGATACAATTTGAAAAGTAAAAATTGAGATTCATGCAATTAAATAGTGGACATAGAGGACCTTCTCTATACCTGTGTTCATAGGACCCAACTTCTTTGACTTTTTAAGTCACTAATATTGAGTCTCCTTACCGATTTTGAAATTTATAACTCTTTTCCTTGACATGTGAGTTGAAAGTATATGTTCATTCTATGCACATAGAAAAGGCAAAGAAAGAAGTACCCCACGGAAATTAAACTTATATTTCAGCATGTAATGATATATTTCTTTGATTAAACAAAATAAGAATGTTCATTTCTTTTATTTTCAGGTTCATCTTGTATTCACGTTTTCGAAAGAACCAACCGAAGGTTTTGCAATGAAACTGACACACCTTTTTCAAGTCTTGATCGTTACCATTCTATCTTTTCAATTGACCAATGCAGACAACATTCTTTTTTTGTCCCTTCCTTACTATGGCCATATCAATCCTATGGTCAAAGTGGCCGGAGAATTGACCAAATATGGGCACAACAGCTACATCACCATCCCCGAGAAATTTAATGGAAAATTCAGTCCTGTGAAAAAAGAGATCAGTTACGTCATAATCGAAGAGTTCCCAGAGTTCAAAATATTTACCGATTTAATCCTCGAAGTGCTGCGATTTGGAAGCAATCCTCCAGTTAGAGAAGCATTTATTGCCTACCACAAACTCTGTGATCGTTATCTTTTAAACGAGGAACTATTTTTGAAATTGAAATCGTTCAACGTGTCTTTAGCAGTTGTTGATGCAAATTTCATGAGTAACTGCCTAGCAATTTTTGCGTACAGGCTTCAGATTCCCTTCATCCTCCAAGGGGTACACAACCAGATCAATATCCATCGAACCCCATGGCCAATTTCAATTTGGTCAGATATTCCCGTCTTTCATTCATCATCTCTTTTGACAAGGCTCAAGACTTTTCAGATTCATTTATTAGGGTATATGCGTCCAGCATTAGGTTCTCCAAGTAGAAATATTAAAGACTATGCACCTGAACGACCGGATATTACTTTCGACGAACTCATGCGACAAGCCGAGCTGTATATTATCGATACCGATTCCTTTCTGAATAAACCATACGCAGCACTCCCAAACGTTAAATACATTGGAGGAATAGCCTCTGAGCCGCCAAAACCTCTCAAAGGAAAGATCTTGAAGTTTGTTGAGGCTTCTAAAAATGGAGTTATCGTTGTGTCGCCAGGAAGTACCGTCAGTTGGGACAATCATGTAAAGAGAATGGAGGAAGCTTTCAGTAAGATTAAATACGATGTCGTTTGGAAACATTCAAATTCTTCGTATTCCCATCCAAATGTTCTACTAACAACATGGCTACCCCAGAACGACCTTCTTGGTCATCCAAACACAAAATTATTCATCACTCATTGTGGAAATAGCGGACGATATGAAAGCCTGTACAACGGTGTTCCAATGATCGGCTTTCCAGTTCTGGCTGACCAACCTTTAAATAGCCTTAATATGCAATTAAAAGGTTTTGGAATCTCGATGGACCTTAATAGTTTCACAGTTGATGAGTTGGTTAGAAATATTGAGGAAGTCATTGAGAATCCTAAATACAAGAAAAAAATTGCAAAGGCCAGTGAGATTTTCCGTTCACAAATAGAGCGCCCATCGGAAAAAGTAGCTCGCCTTGTAAATGAGACCCTGAAATATGGAAGTGATCACTTGAGATCTGATATTCAAAATATTCCGTTGTATCAGTTTTTGATGCTTGATATCTGGGCCATTATTTTCGGGACTTGTTTTGTGATTTTGTATTTCACGGGATTTATTTTGCGAAAGTGTTTCTCGATTGCTTGCAGGAGGAATAAAACAAAAACAGAATAAAACTGGGATATAGATATACCTCGTTTTGCAATACCTCGTTTAGCACCGATTCGCCCATAGGACTCATTTGCAAAATTTTTTACAATATATTTAGAATTTGTGAAATAAATAATGAGTTATCTTAGACAGCATCTCGGGGAGTCTTAGAAATAACTGTGTACATTTTGGTGAGTGTGTAATGCATATGAAAATAGACACACTTGCATACAGAATAATACATCATGTAGCGATATATATAGACACCTAGGGATATTTCACAACCCTCGGAAAGTGACTACAAGCAATAATCCAGTCCATCTCGCTGAGGCTTAATGATATCGTTTTGAAATAATGAGTGACCCTGAAAGGGAGCGCAGCATGAAGGCAAAGGGATGTGTTCTAGATGGACTATTTATGCCATATTATTAAGACTTCGTACAGCAATGTTTCTTTTAGGGCTGTTTCTTAGTGAGGTATCTATTGCGCTAATCTTGTTACCTCTGTATGAATATCGTCTGATAATGTTATAATATTTCATTTTGGCAAAGACAAAATAAAACAGCCTGAACAGGATATATATATATATATATATATATATATATATATATATATATATATATATATATATATATATATATATATATATATATATGAATAAAAAAAATTATAAATTGTGTCATATTGTATTGAAACTCTTATTTGAAATGACCGCCGTTATTATATCATTTGGCCTAGACACCTTAAATAGAATAAGCAATTAGAGAAAGTGGGGTTGCTGTGGGAATCGAAACAGCTACCGATAGGATAGCTACTTCAACGTAGCGTTGCTTTTACCATTGGGCTAAACAGCCACCGCTAATTCAAAGACCCCGAAGTTTATGTCATCCCAGACAATTATTTCTCAATATCTCTTTAAGTAATTTATATAATTTTTCATAACACAGAATTAGATGCTATGGTACAATGGTAAGATTTGTTGTCTTTTGAAATATAGTGATCAATTAAAGTATTAAACATAAAAAGGACGAAACAAATTTGTTTTGAGAAAACTTCGCATATTTTTCTATTCATTTGATATATATATATATATATATATATATATATATATATATATATATATATGTGTGTGTGTGTGTGTGTGTGTGTGTGTGTATATCCACCAGAGTGCTCTATTTCTATGGAAGAGCATGCCATAATGCTTACAATGAACGAGTCACTTCACGTAAAGAGTGCTCAACGCTGGACAATTAATTATTGTGTCATCCACAGACAGCTGTTTCGTTGTATTATAACTCTTCAGTGTGGCTATAGACAATCCGTTATCCCATCCAGTACCACGAGGCAGGATAGAAACTTTCACTGCAGACCCGGAGGAGCATTAATCATTGTGTCGGACTGTTTATAGCCACACTGAAGAGTTGTAATACAACGAAACAACTGTCTGTGGATGACACAATAATATATATATATATATATATATATATATATATATATATATATATATATATATATATATATATATATATATATATATATGAGAGAGAGTGAGTGAGTGAGTGACAGAGAAAGAGCATGTATGCATACGACAATGCCCTGATCATAACATTAAGCAACCCACCGAAATAATTCAAATCAAATTTACATTCTTTATCTTGGAATTCAATGTAATATAATCCGGTTGGTGCAAAAATAATCGCGGTTTTCTTGTGTTTTTTTTTTTTTCATCAACTTCAAAGCAGTTGAAAATCGAAATAACAAATTTTGGAATCAACAAAAAACTAAAAAGAAGTCCATTGAGAATTCCGAACTTCTGAATTCTTCGAAGGCGTTTGAAGCTGCTGCCTGGTGGTTAAAGGCCTACTCTTACAGGAAGTGTTGTAAATACGGTTGGAGAGAGGTCTTGTGAGTGAGCTGAATGAGGCAGAGTTTCGTAACCTAGTTTGTTAAATTTCTACAGGTAGTTCGTGCAACATTTTTTTTTTGCTTGCTTTTGCTTTCCCAATTTGATGCAAATCTGTTGAATGGTCAACTTTTTGTTCCTCTTCAATTTCTGGGGTTGTTTTGCGTGGGTTCGCCTTGATGATGTCCCTTGATTAAATGTCGTCAATCACAGAAGTACGTCCACATATTTCAAGACTCTCATCTCTGATACGAAATTTTCGAAACGAATGTTGAGCTGTACGTTAGTTGAAATCCCCTGGCCAAATACTTTGTTGATATTGCGAGCAGTTTCCGCTGTTTAACGTCCCATTTTGGACCCATACAACAATTTTCCTCGATTATGGTACATGAACATAGTTGAATAGTTTATTCCAAAAATAAGCACCAAAGTTTGAAGGAACAAAAATCGCAATTATTTTTGCACCACCTCAATGTTAAAATCATTAATATAAACAAATTTATTTAATAAAAAATAGTATGGAATAATTCATTTTAAGTAAAACGTTTTACAGACTTACTAACTTTGATTATAATAACCGTTTGATGAAAATATCCTTAATTTTAATCAACGGCTTCTACTGTACTATTATAAACGAATTTGTTGAATCAATTTCCTGTCACATTGTTGTCTTTTTATTTTCGTTGACATTATCGTGTAAACCAGGTTTCAAAAAATCCGCGAGTTGACTCAGGTGTGTTTTCACAATTCAGCCAAGGTGCGTCACCATTTTTTGTAACGATCGTTGCGTTGCAGCTATGACTTCAGTTTCTGTTGCCTTCGCATTTATGCATCGTATATGTATCACAGAAATATCTTATTCCCATTTGCTACTGTGTTGAAATAATTACACTGAATACCTGCTCCAACGGGTGGTTTAAATTGCTGTCCAAAAAAGAAATAGAAAAATTGATAAATAAAAATCAGATAGCATTTAATATGATTCGTTTTCGAAATTGATTTAATATCACTTTTTAAATTGTTAGAAAAAGTTTGGGCTAATGTTGAAAAGTGGGGTGCTGATGTTAAAAAAAAGGTTATTCGGCCAATGTGAAAAAAGGGCTAATATTGAAAAAAGGGTCGGGGGGGGATTAAAAACAGGCGTTAATGCAAGAAAAAAAGAGGCGAGGCTGATGTTAAAAAGATTGGTTTGATGTTAAAAATGATAGTAAGTTCAAAAGAGGAGGTATAACATTCAAAATTGGAGCGTAATGTTAAGGAAAAGGGGAGCAGTGCTGAGATAAAAGGGACCATTGTTAAAAAGAGAGTAATGTTGGGGGGAGCTGATACTCAAATTTTGGGCAAACTGCAAAAATAAGAGACAATATTGAAAAGTGGAGTAACTTGATGTTAAAAAGTGGGAAGAGTTCTCACGTTATTTTGACCCCATAAAATAAAAGTAAACATCCCCTCTTGATTTTGACTCATGAAAATGGAAAAGATTTCAACTCCGTGACTTTGAAGATTACCATTTGATTTTAACTAATGAAAATAAACATTTAATCCCCCCATTTCGACCTCAGAATGTAAAAAAATCTCTCGCTCAAGTTTGACCCCTAAAAGTGAAATAAATTTCCGCTCGATTTTGAAAAAAAAATTCCCTTGCATTTTAACTCCTAAAAATGGAAGAAAAAAATAGCTCTAATTTGGACCCCTCAAAATTAAAAATATATCTCCCCCACCTCCAATTTAGATCCTTAAATGTAAAAATATACCCTTTGATTTCGACATCTAAAAATGAAAGAAAATTTTCGCCCCGATTTTGACTTCTAAAAGTAAAATCTAAATCTCCCCCCTCGATTTTGATCCAAGGGAATGACGAGAAAATTACCTAGCCCTACTTTGAATTCTAAAAGTGAAAAAAAAAAAACTTGGATTTTGATCCCTGAAAAGTTGTGGAAAAATCATCCCTCCGTTTCTGACCTCTAAAATAGGAAAATAATCTCCACAATGAAAATGATTTTGAGCCCTAAAGAGGCCTTATTTTGGCTCCGAAAAGTTAAAAAAAATTCCCTCGTATTTTGAACCCTAAAACTGGAAAAAAATCCCCCTTGATTTTGACCTTTAAAAGTGAAAAATCCCCCACAATTCTGAATCCTGAGAGTGAAAAAAAGATCATCCCCCATACCATTTTGATCCCCAAAAGAAAAAAAATCCCTTGGATTTCAACACCTAAAAATGAGAAAAAAAATCTTCGCTTCGATTTTGACCCCGAAAAGTGAGGACCCCATCCTACACACACACCTATCTTTAATCCTTGAAAGTGACCCCACCCCCATATCCTGGAAAAAAAAAGATTAGAAAAAAATCTCCCTCTTTGATCTCGAAATTTCCCCTAGAATAAGACTCCTACCTGAAAGTTATTGATTTCGAACCTTATAAGCGAAGAGTAAAGTTCCCCTGATTCTGTGTTTGGGAAAAATGTACCTTAACCATGCTACATCAAAACATGCATTAATTAAAACACCGCTATTCAAGGTCTTCATGTAAAACCAATAAAAATCGAGGTATGAGATATATTGATTTTTTTGCTTCTTTCTGAATGAAGAACGCAGTCTGCGTCACATTTTCATCTCCGAGGATTGATAAATATTCTTTTAAACACTTCCTGGGGATCAAATACGCACCCACAGAAAAATTTCATAGATTCTTAGTAATTTTTGTGGTAATCAAATACAAATAGATGGACAGGTTTGTGCGAATCCTAATAAGATAATCCCAAATAAAGTTGATAATTGGCTAAAATCACTCATCTTGAACATCCAATCGTTCTTGAAAAAAAAATGATGACTGTATTGTGCTCATCAAACAAGAGCAGAATCACTGAATAGCCCGCGAGCATTTCACGTGGGGCCCTTGAAATTGCAGGGCGTATAACACATGCTGCATTTGATCCGGCATTGATGTATACATGTGTCTATATACACTGTAAAGTAGATTTCAGGTGTTAATATCTGGTCTCTTTGATGTATTTATTTGTTTGATACGCCTACACATCTCTATTGGAAGCTATCCAGTCGACCTTTTGCTCGCACTCAAGTTAAGCAACAGAAATAGGAAGTAAGTAAGGAAGGAAGGAAGGAAGGAAGAGGTTTTATATCATTGAAAAACCATTATGTCATTAAATGGTGAGATTTAATAAGAGGTCTGATGTATTAAAAGAAAATCTATTCCAATCATTTTTTTTACAGCTGCTGACCTAGAGATTATGTTGTCTCCTGTCATTTCTGACTACGGTGAGATTGTACTGGACATTCGTGCACGCACGCAAACACACACACACACACACACACACACATACAGAGACATGCATTCATAAACACATGTGCATACTCACATACACACAGAGAATCGGATTCAACAATGATGCAGCATGAAGCTGCTGACAATATCTTGGGATTTATCTCTTTTTATATTCAACTATTATTTCCAAACAAATCAAAACAAATGAATGTTCATGAAATAAAGGTGTTTAATTTACTGTAAAGTATTTTATAGATTAATAAATCTCTCTCTCTATGGATCATGATAAATCCTCAAACAATTTTAGTTGGGACATTTTACTCTTTACCCAGAAAAAAAATTTTTTCAAACATTTTTGGGGGTAGGGCTAAATTCTTGCAGCTGCACTGTTTGTACTGGCTTAGATACAGTCCGGGGACGGGCTACACAGGTGTAAACCCGTGTACGACCTGTGAAAGTTTCTATTTTGGCTTTGATACACCAAGGGAAATAACTCCCATAGTTCATGCCAGAGTTACTTCTCTTATCAGACTGTAAAATTGATTTGATAGAATTGATTTTTAGAGTTGATTGTCCCTATATTTGAACTCTGTGTCAAATTTTCAATTGCTCTGGTTTTCTTATTCTAGATTGTTCTCAGTGGGACACACCAGTGATATCATAAATAGATTTCAATTAGGTATAGATGATAGCTGTTTTTTAAAGCTCTGTCAACGAAGTTGGAGAGGCTAGGGGGACCAGGGCTCGTTCAATCACTTGTTTTAATTTCCGTTTCAACCGCTTGATGGCCCCTCTGCTAGCCTCAATTTGAGCAGAAACATTTTTTCAACTAAGTAAGTTGTAAGCATTAAGTTTTGAATAAAAAATATTTTTCCACCCCTTAGAGTATTTTTTTTTTTCACTTTGACAAACCAACCCCAAGTCCATGTTATATTTTGCGGTTGATAATAGAGTTATCCACGTTTATGAGAATTAACTATAAACTGTACGCATACTACATTTCAAGCAGTTTCTGTCAGAACTTTTTTGGGGGAAAAGATTGTGAAGAAAACCATATTTTTGGGGCTGGTTGGCACATTGTTTGCTGTGCTGTTCGTAACCCTGTATCTCTGCGATTGAGGCAGCGGAAAAACAAAAAGCCAGCAAGTAGAGAAAAAAGCAAAGAAGAAATTTTAAAGAAGTCATTGGTGTCATAATTCTTCTTTCATTATTCTTTTCCCATCTTCTACCTTACTACAATACATCATCAAGTTCCACTTGTCGTACCAAGTGGTCATCATATACGTAAGATCTTACTTTTCACTCAAATAAAGTCGGGATTTAAAATCTATATTTCTTTATTATAACAATATATCAATCACACTCCTGCCAACAAGCAAAAGAATTTACTCGCCAAATCAGAATGTACACACTATATCCACTATTGCACATTTTTCGAAATGTTTAAATGATGATTAACTTTATTAATGCTTCAGATTTATACTACCCATCATAAGGAAACCACTCTTCAGCAGTAAAATTCGATGATATTCGCGTTTTAACGAATTAATCCCGGTGGAAATCTACCAGATTGGCTGTAACAACCATCTAAGTATAATTTTACCTATTACCCCCGGTCTCCCCTATATATATATTTGGTTGCATCTGTTTGTTCACGCAATCTCTCCGAAAATATAAAATGGATTTCGATGACAGTTTGTGGAATGGTGCACAATTGGGTAAAAGAAGGGTGGTTGAATTTGAGGGCAGATCCAGGAATTTCGTTCTTGATTGAGAGAGGTTTTTCTGTTGTTTTTTTCTTTACATACATTTACATATACGCTCATATGCCCAATTCTGTCCACACGATATCTCCAAAAGTTCTCAATCAATTTCTACGGATTTTTGTGGTAAGGTCGATAATAGGCTACAAAAGAAGTGATTTAATTTTTGGACATATCCATGCTCAATCCCCTCCCCCTGACGATGGTTTTGGCAGAGGTACGAACTCACCGAGTGCTTTTTTGTTTTATTTTGTTTTTAGATGTGACCAGCATCTCTACAAGACACTTTGCCTTTCTCCGGTTAATTGACATCATTTTGTAATCAATTTTTGTGACTTGAAAAATATCCACAGTTTCTCGTCCAGTGGTACTTTCTTTTTGTCATCAAAGAACAATCGTTTATTCTTTTTCAAATCAATTCTCGTGTTCAATATAAAATTACGTCATCAGCGTTTACAAGCATGGGATTATAGATTAATTTTTTTTTTTTATATATATGATTTACCTAATTTATAGTATCCCTTCAAATATCCCCCTATCCATTGTTCACCTTTCAGAGGTCCCTCCTTATCCACAGGTTCCCTTTCTGTGGTCCCCGAACTATGGTTCCCTTTTCAGTGAAACGTGGATACATCATTATAATTCTGTTCTTGGTTGTTTTGTTTTAATAGATAAAAATGACTATTAGGCATCAAGTATCAAAAGCTGCATCCTTTGAAACGAAGCAAAACCTTTCAGAAAGTTAATGGAATATCTATAATTGACCTAAGTTCGGCAGCTGTTGTTTTGAATGTCATCCCTTCAATTTCATCTAGCAAGCGAAATCTATCTGCATAAGAAGAAAAAGTATCTCGAATGCTTATCTTCAAGGAAGATAAACGCCTACCATTTACTTGGAACATTCACAAAACACAGTCTTTCTCATTATCCAGTAAAACCGAATTACCAGAACACTAGATTACAGGGGGGACCACTTGCCTGTAGGCCGATCTGAGACCCTCGGCCAATCTAGATATCTATTAAAAATCTTGGGTAATTTTCCTCAGAAAGTCGATTTTATAATTCACATAAAAAAATTTCTATTGTTTTGGCTTCACAATGATATAACAATTGTAATTCGTATGTTTGTCTAAAATAGCAAATAAAATGCGATTTTTCTATAATACAATCGACATTTTTTAGGTGAATGTGTTGCCCTAATAAAGATGAAAAATGTCTTATGCACCCTGCTAGATCAATAAGGTTGCTCAAGCCTGCACCAGATGAAAAACAACCATGGGAACAGACGACCTTCTGAAGGAGTTACTCGACTCAGACTATCCCCATCCGATGAATCAAACAAAAGAATATGCAGCAGAGTTAATAATGTCACGTTGTAATATTTGTTGACTTGAACTAGTCATCGATCCAATCATACAGCTAAGAGTATTTCAGAGTTTTGCAGCTTATCATGCGACTATGTAGTTCTTTCGTCGAACTACTTGAAGACTCGGAGCCCTTTTACCTCCAAAAGTGAGTACGACGAAGGGACACAATATATCAAATATCCACACTTGTTGGTATACAGACAAGCCGGCAATCCTGATAAGCAATGACCTATTTTGTATGAAACATGGCTGCGTAGAAGCAGAAACTCTTTTCAATACCACGCCCTATTTACCGATGAAGGCCCGGATCCTAGTGCATTTAATGTTTTAGATATTCATAACCGGTTAAAATTCTATACGGATATAACAAAAGAAAAAATATTCTAATAGATACATAGACGTTTGCATAAATGATAGCTCCCGGGCTAGCTCGCTAGATAGTTGATATATATATATATATATATATATATATATATATATATATATATATATATATATATATATATATATATATATATATATATATATATACATATATATATATATATATATATATATATATATAAATATATATATATACATATATAAATATATATATATATGAATATATATATATATATATATACATATATATATATATATATATATATATAAATATATATATATATATATATATATATATATGTATATATATATATATATATAAATATATATAAATATATGTATATGTATATATATATATATATATATATATATGTGTGTGTGTGTGTGTGTGTGTATGTGTATAGCGAGAGAGAGAGAGAAAGGGAGGGAGATCAACTGATATAAATTGATAGATAGATGGGAATGGACAGAGATAGATATGGATAGACTGAAACAGTTGGCCATGAATAAACTGGGATCGATAGATAGATATTAACGGACTGTGATAGAGAGAGAGAGAGAGAAAGTAAAAATTGTAAAAGGCTGGTGTTGAGTCAATTCTTCAAGACAGAGACACCTGCCTTGAAAATCAGCATCCTTGCTTTACCTTGGCTACTTGTGCCTAAAAGAATAACACAACTATACTAAAACCCGGAAAGTAATGACCTATTTAGTTTGCAAAACAACCTCTCCAACGTATTATTTTCATTCGGTAGCATGGATATCGACATTCACTCAGTGATGCACACTTCACATACATTGTATAAAATGTGTAATAAGATATGCAAAAACAAATATTTGAGTTAGTTTGACTGCTGAAAAGCTAGAATTTGAAAAAAAATAGCCCCCATAGGAGAAGACTGCCTAAAATGACCATACAAAAAAAAGATGCTAAAAATGGTCAAAAACATGCCCAAAATGGCCAAAACGTTTGAACACTCCTGCACCAATTGAGCGGTTTTTTTTGCACTGCCGAAACAATAAACGCGGAGAAATTAGCGTGAAAAGCGTTAAATTGGCAACACTGCAGGTAGGTATGCAGACCAGTTTGTGTACTGGAACCTGATCAACAATGAGCTCCTCTGTGTGAAAATAACCTTTCAAATGCACATGAGAACAACATTTACTGTTGGCTGCACAAAAAATTGAGTACATTCTTTTTATGCTCTATTACACTCAGAATACCCAGATCTGTTTCCCGGGCAATCTAGGTATTAGATCAAACAAATTTTAAATATACGGTATACGGCATACAATTTATAGACAACTACGAGCAAAAAAAAGTATAGGAAGCAAATTAAAAAATACAGCGAGCAATTTTTAAAATGCAACCAGCAAATAATAGAATTTAGCCAGCGATTAGAGAAATTCAAAGAGCAACGTAAATTAAACAAAAACAAGTTTTGCTCGCCGTATTTTTCAACTTGCTCGCCTCAGTTTTTAATTTGCTTGTAGTCGTCTTTAATTTGCATGCCGTAGTTTTTGATTTACTCGCTGCATTTTTTTTTTTTTATTTGCATACTGTAATCTTTAATTTACTCCGGAAAAGGTCTACTGTTTGAGATTAAATCTAGTCTTTGTATTCAATTTATACTTGAGACCGCTCTGGTTAGTCAGTCAATAGAAACTCTCACGTGAATTCGAGAAAGGAGTGATCAATTAATAAGTTACTTCTTTCAACTTTTCGAAAGCAAACGTGAACTCTGCTGGACACAAAATAAGGGACCAATTTAGCATAAACTTACTTTGCAGATTGACCCTATCACCAATCTGAAAACCCTTTTTGTGGAGGGGTTAAAAAAAACTGTTTTTCTAGACAAAATAAGGAGTCGATATTTGATTTTTAGCCCTTACATACATACATACGTAGTCAGCCAATCAGCCAAACCGGCTTAAAAACTGAAGAAACCCACCTTGACAGTTTTGATGACTAATTTAGTTGACAATTTCTGATATTTGCTAGTGTTTAAAATTTCACAGGCATTGTTGAAGTTATTTCGTACTGTTTGAAAAAAAAGGCTTTAACGTTTTCAGAATGGATAGCAACGTTTAAAAAATTAGAGCAAGCAAACTGAAGAAATACAGTAACTAAATTAAAAACTACGGCATGCAAATAATAAACTAACGACAAGAAAACTGGATCGATGAAGATGAATAATCAAATAATTAAATTTAGTGCTTCAATCGCTGCAAATGTTAATTGTTTCAGTCAAGTCAGTTGGAATTCACGGTCCCTTTTTGTCCATAAGCACCAAAAGTCAACGTCCATAATTTTTTAATAAAAAAAAATTGCATTTTTCTCATCGGAAACGCAGGGACTTTATTGTTAGCCCCCGCCAAGAAAACAAAACCCCGATCCTGTTTTGAGCTCAAACTTTCATTACTCAAATTCTAATTGACCTACGCACACATCCATGGACAGAAAAGAACAGCAGCTGAATAAATGACCACCCTAATTCTAAAAGCTGATATCCCTGGGGACCTGATACACATTCACCAGGTCTCACTACACAGGCTACAACACAAATGGTCCGATTTGGGCGAAATATCGAAATAAAGAATAATTTGTTCGGCCAACCTTGCCATTTCACTCTCATATTGCCTGATTAATTAATGTTACGGCGAATCAATAAATCGTCTATTTGGAGAAGTTCTAACTTTTTCTTTTTTTTTTTTCTTTTACAGATAGAAACGTAGAATTGATTTGATCGAAAATTTATTTTAATAAAACAAGGATATAATACAACCATATTTTACGATCAAAAATTAATGTCATCGAAGTAAAGAAAAGAAAAAATATATAGTTTTCATCTGATCGAAGGTTTATTTAATCCAAATAAAGATACTAACAACTTATTTTATAATCAATCAAAGTATGGGTTTTTTTTGGCAAAAGTAAGTAAATTTTGGTAATTTCAGCCTCTCAGTCTGATATACATATATAAGATTTTATGATTTACTTATATTTTATAGTGACGTGTGCATATGCATACATATATGTATGTATGAATTTTGTATTCATCATTTTTTTTTATCTAACATTAAAAATAGCAACAATTTTAAGTGTGTTGATATGTGTGACTATATATATGAGTGCGTGTGTCTCTTTGTATTTTTCCACGAATTATCTTCAAGCAGGATGTAGCCTTTCAACACCAAATCTTTAATGCATGAAAAACTTTTTAATTTACTTTGCATTGATGGATCGATAAATCATCTTTTTTTTTTATCTATGCTAAAATTTGCATATATTTTTCTAAGTTTGGATGCACTGTAAGGCATTTTTAAATTTGCAAGTATTTGCATATATTCCTTAGTTTTGCATACGTTGATAAACTGTTTTTAATATTTAAAATTTTGCATATATCTTCTACATTTGCATAGATAGTTGGAGATTTTTATCTCTGCAAGTATTTGCATATATTCCTTAGTTTTGCATATGTTGATAAACTGTTTTTTTAATATTTTAGAATTTGCATACATTTTCTAGGTTTGCATACATCGTTACACATTTTAATCTTTGCAAGTATTTGCATATATTCCTTAGTTTTGCATGTGTTGATAAACTGTTTATTTATATGCTAGAATTCGGATACATTTCCCTAGGTTTGCATACATTGTTGGACGTTTTTCATCTTTGCAAGTATTTGCATATATTCCTTAGTTTTGCATATGTTGATAAACTGTTTTTAATATTTAAAATTTTGCATATATCTTCTACATTTGCATAGATAGTTGGAGATTTTTATCTCTGCAAGTATTTGCATATATTCCTTAGTTTTGCATATGTTGATAAACTGTTTTTTTAATATTTTAGAATTTGCATACATTTTCTAGGTTTGCATACATCGTTACACATTTTAATCTTTGCAAGTATTTGCATATATTCCTTAGTTTTGCATACATCCAGAAGCAGTTTTATTTTAGCTAGTACTTGCATATTTGCCTTATATTTTCAAGCTTTGTATATGTTGAGAAGCTCTTTTTGCCAGCATATTTGATTCCTTTAGATCTTAAGAGTGTTTATTACAATATTTCTTTATCGTCTGTTCTTTGAACCATTGTTTGTTTCGCTGTAACCAGTTCAGCATATTGAATTCAATTGGGTAGACGGGATTGGAGTAGTCGTTTTTAAATCTCATGTGTGCTGATCGGGGGGAGTATAATTTCTTGATAGCTGAACTAGATTCTTTTCCCTCAGATAAGAAGATATATAGGACAAATCCCAGGTTGCAGTGGTGTTACTAGTTCGGCCATTTTATGGCTAAATTTGACAATACTGGCTTTTTGAAAAAAAAACATTTGGCCATGAATTTTTTGGTTCGACCTTATTTCAATTTGGGGATATTTTGATCTTGCTGTAAGAGTATTTTTGATGAATTTTCATTTTTGGTGTATACTGCAGTATGGCTATGATTCATCAATAAACATTATTTCTTAATATTTCTATTTAACTTCAATCTTATTTTTTGTTGCTTTCTATCGCAACTTTGGTCAGGTCGTCATTGCAAATTTAAAATTCACTATCGAAGCGATAAAAAAAAAGATCTGGAAAATTAGAATAAAGGTAAATAGTAGTGAAAAAAAAGTTGATAATGAAGATTTATAATACTTCATATAATAGAATAAGTAATGAATCGATTGCTTTTTTAACAATTTTAAGATTTGGCCATTTCTGGCCATTTTTTAAAATGTTTTTGGCCAGAAACCTCCCCAACTATCTAGCAACCATTGACCTCACCAGTCAAGCAGGGTTAGCTGAAGACCAAACCAGTCAAGTACAACAACTAAACAACGTTTTTTTTTTGTTTAAATTTTGATTTTCCTCTTTGTGTTCGAGCTGTCGATACAAATTGACATGAAAAAAAAAAAACTACGGTCCCAGTGCTGGATTAAGGCATAAGCTAGCTTACAGCTTAATTCTTTACAATCTGCACTGCCTGCAAAAGATTTAGAGGACTTAAAATTGGCTTCCAAACTTTGTATAGCTAAAGGGTAAAATCTAAACCCAGCGCTGTCTGGTCTGCACCCTGGGATAAGATATTCTTCAAATCATCCCAACAATGGTCGGCCAACTGATTTACTTATGACTTTTCAACAGAAAAAAATTCTTTTATCAATATTTTATTTATTTCAATGCAGATCCTATTGTTGAATAAACAAAGTGCCCCTTGCTGAGGCCTATACAAAACAAGAGATTGCAGTCTAACGAGTTGGATTATTTATACTGAGTTTTGACAATGAAACATTAAATTCAAAAGACAAAACAGGTAAGGGAAAATTTGATTACCTTAAACTATCTTCTGCATACATCTCAACATACGATTCAATTTCTTTATTGCTTATGAAAGCTAACGATTCGCCCGAAATCTCTCTTTTTCTTTCTCTGAATTCTCTCTCTCTTTCTATTTGTATATATATTTGTATGTGCGTATATATTGATACTAATACTAAATTATGAGTTAGATTACTCTTCTTTTCCGACTACTAGTTTCTTGCGAACGACTAAGAGCTCCTCACAATCGACGAATAGTCGAAACTATCAGACGTGAAATTAATCTAATGTAACTCATAACCTTGTATTATTATCATTGTAATATCTATATCGGCCATATAGCTGGATATAGTGCACTCTACTGATATAAATTACAACAGCATACACACACACATATATATATATATATATATACATATATATACATGTAGTATGACATAAGCTATTTATCAAAATCATAGCTGAAGAGGAGGTGGTGTTTCATCAACACTGCTGGGGAGCCATGTGAATATAAAATTTTTTTGCTTTTAAATCCCTGAAACGGCTACATAAATAGATGAAGATTTTTAAAAATGTATAATATCATAGTCTATCTGGGGGAAAAAAAACAAGAAAAAAAAACATTTGAGAAAATTAGAAGAATAGATATGGGGATGTGACTAGAATTTCATCCCCCAAAATTGAAATTTTTCAGTATTTGAATCTGTAAAGCCTTTAAGGATATATATATATATATATATATATATATATATATATATATATATATATATATATATATATGGGAATAACAAGGATATTTGCCCGGTGAATGTGAACGTTTCGTGCGTAAAGCACTGATATTAAGTATGGCAAATAAACATCAACAACGGATAAAATCTGTTTTCTATTTCTTTCTTCTTGCATTTTTACGAATTGAATATATATATATATATATATATATATATATATATATATATATATATATATTGCTTTTTGTTAGAATATTAAAGCATACGCGTTCAATCCGGAAAGTATCCACATATCTAGTATTGAGGGAAAATAACCAACCCAAGGCAATGACGCTCATTATCCTTGGTACTCATCCCAGCGTCCCTACAGAGTCCTCTTTCGGTATCGCCATCAGCTGCCTATCCGTCTTCTCCTTAGTCTCACCCACGGTCTGGAATATCAACCCTTTCAACTGCGAAAAGTCGCAAGGAGAGACAAATCCGGACTGTAGTGTGACCAGGACAATGTGGTATTTTACAGAAAAAAAGCCCTGCGTGAAATGTGAAAAATACCCCACTCAGTCATTATGAATGTGAAGGTCACTCAGTATACAAGCTCACTCCATGGTGCCTCGCTACAGACTGAGTAATCTCATCGGGGAGTGTCAGCAGTTAGCACACTTGCAAAATTTCGGTCATACAGCTACCAATTATCATAACGTATTGAATGTTTTGATAGTATGTTCTCCGCGGAGCAGGATACTTGTTTCCCAGTGAACCTATTTGAGCCCAACCAATACTGAAAAAATAATATCTGGTGGCTTGAACCGGAATTGCTGTCTTCGACAATGTACTACTCACTACGACTTCGACTTGACTTTCTAATCACTACACACATCACTCAACTGCCTACCATTTATACGCTTTAGCCCCAAGCCAAGCAGCAGCGGAATAGGATGTACAAATTGCAATGAACCATTGATAAAAAATCTTTACTCATTTTGTAAACACTCTGCCAATGGTATGAAGTACTATCTTGAATAAAGATTAACTTAATCCAAATACACAAGCTTGTTGCATATTTATTATTGCTATATACATACACATACTCATATATGCATGTATATATATACATATAAATATACATATATATACATGTATATATATACATACATATATATATATATA
>OY735234.1:36991054-37053554 GCA_963457665.1 Thysanoteuthis rhombus | reverse complement strand
GTTGTTCATAATACATTTTTTCGACAGCTGCACTCTTCGGTCTTCCTTGGTTGTCTATCGTATTTCGGAACATCGATTTGATATGGTAGGGCTTTGTGTTCCTCAGTGCTGCTGTCCGTGAACACACATAAGTAAAAGGAGGTGTGACCTTCCAGCGAGAGCAACAGCTAAGGTTTGATGTTCCCAAAACTTAACTGACACCCGATTAAGGCCCGAGGATACAGCGACTGCAAAGTTGGGATAAAAAAAAATAATTCAAGGAAATTAGTCCGTATGAACAAAATAAAAGGGTTGCAACGCATTTTTTTTCAAAGAAAGTCTCAAACATTTGAGCATTTCTCATTTTGAGTGTTTCGTTTTCAATTTCTTTCATAGTTATAAATTGATTTATTCAGACTAATTTCTCAATCTCGGTTGCTGTTTTTATCCACGAAGTCACAGATAAGGATTTGATATGCTAAACATCCGAGGAAGACCGGAGGGTACAGCGACCGAAACATTGTGATAAAAACAATACAGACAAAGAATATAGTCCGAATGGATCAATATTCAATAGTAACTGCTCCTCGCTTAGAAGAAATTTAATGACATTACTCCTATCGGACTTATTTCCAAGAACTTTTAGATAAAGCCCGATCGAAAAAAGGCATCAATGCGTTCACAAATGCCTTTATTGTGTATGTTCTCTCTTCTTCTATATTTACGTTCGATGGCGCCATACACCCCGAGAAATAATTCATTTTTTACGGACTTTTCATAGTAAACATTTATATATGCTTTGTGATGTTTCAATTCCTTTATTCTCCAAAGTTGCTTGTTGGAGATTTCAAACGTGAAAATTTTGTTGTTCTTTCTTGTTTTCAAGGTAACCTTTACTCTTCCTCCATTTTCCACAACATCAACAATTTTCCCGGTCTTTCCTGAAAAAAACAAAAACAATAACAAACAATCAAAATTTAATCACGTGTGTGTGTGTGTGCTTGTTCTAATGATAGTAATAGAGTATTCAGAAAGCTATCACGTAGTTCACTGCTATGAATCATGAGCCAACTAACTAAGGCAAGACCGGTCTGGATTTGGTTCTTTATCTTTTCTATCCGACAAAATGTTGTTTATAGTTAATAATAAAGTTAACATCAATTAGGATACAGACTAAAAAGCAAAAAAAAAAAAAATGCAGATTTTTTCAACGCAAAATTTTTTGACAAGGAATCGAAAATTTGCCCTCCTGTTGGGCTGTTGCCATTGATAGTTATGTTAATTATATTATTGATTAGTAGGATTAAATTGAACTTCACCGGCTTTTGTTTTCATCTCCTTTTTGAAAATACGTACTTACTTTCCGAACACGAAAAGACGTAATTAGTTTCCGAACACGAAAAGACGTAATTACTTTCCGAACACGAAAAGACGTAATTACTTTCCGAACACGAAAAGACGTAATTACTTTCCGAACATCCTAATACTATAGAAATACATCGCAAATCAAGGAAAATCCGATAATCATGGGACAGGAATTAATGCAGGAATTATTCACTGAAAGGGACTATTATATGTAAATTCTAAATGTATTGTTGATGATTTTACGAAAGAAATTCTTTGAAAATCAGGGAGAAAGGTGTTTTCAATGGTTAGGAATTGAAGTTAGCATTGCTAATAGAATATTGCTCAAATATGCATTATGTAAATGTATTCTTCATTATCTCACCATAGAAAAGAATTGTAAATAATACAGTTATTGAAGAATACTATTATTAATAATGTTACTATTGGAATGTATTGTGAATGATTTTACAATAGAAATTAATTGGAACCTCAGGAGAAAAGAATTTCCCGTGGTTAGGAGTGAAAGCAAACAATGGAGCTATTATAAGTACATCTAGCATACACCAGTAAAAAAAAAAATTACGGTGTTATTTATGTATGGGTTAGCACTGAGAAGCCTACAGCAATTTTATTAGTTAATTTATTTTTAACAATTCATGTAAACTAATTTCAAGATTTTCAAAGTCTCAAATCAACTCGAGCTGTTTTGATGTGTGATCAGGGCTTCTACGCCGTAATCTTCGTTGTTATGTCACAACAGACGATCTCATATTTTTAGAGCTCTTGATCTTATTAGCAACGTTATTCCATTAGAGAAGTTTTTTTGGGTATAACAGGGATCGGGCAGGACAACTACACAATCCATGATACAATACAACATCAATTCACATGTATTAATTTTCTCTGGATAAATTATCAATTCTAGGTTAGGGAATTTAAAATGTACTTACTTTCCGATCGGCATTTGATAATCGCCCAGAAAGGAAATTTCCGGGATTTGATGGGTGTTTCGCGTTCAAACTCTCTAAATGGACATGTGTATCGGCTACTCTTGTAAGGCATAAGCCCAGCACAACAATTGTAACTCTTCGAGATGGCGTAAATGCTGCAGTTACGTAAATCTGATAGAAATCTATCAGCTCTGTTGAAGTATCGGTATGCTTTTTTGTTGATGCATCTGAATTTCTGTGGGTTTATTAACTTGTCATTACAACAGTCGTATACTTTATCGTCGTACCATTCGTTGTCACACAGTGGTAGCCTGCAGAATTCTTTATCCAATTCTTTTTTGCTATACCATTCTGCCCTGCCGTTGCAGCAGCTGTTATTTTCAAAAGTAAAAAAAGAATAAACAATAATTCAGCATGAAGCATTCTATGAATTATTGGAAACGATACCTTCATTTTTTTATGCTATAAATCATTATTTGGTCATCTATTTATCAATTTATTCATACTAACATGGATATGATTTGGGATTTTCATTAAGTCACCACCAAAAATGTATCAAATAGGGGTGGGGACAAGAATGAGCTAAAGTTTTGTTTTAGTTTTAACAGTAGACATGGGTCATAAATTTTCTATCCACCATCTTCGTCAAATCAAAGGGGAATAACTCAAATATAAGGGGAGGAACTCTTTAATATAATTCTATTCAAGGTAAAATTTCTACTTATTTGCTTTTAAGATTAAATGTTAAATAAGAAATATTTTCCTATCAAAACGTTTTTAAACCTTAAAAGCTTTTGAATGGTACCAAAACCTTTGATCTACTATTATTAATAAGAAAATTATTTATATATCTCTGATTTAAGTAATTAGAGCGCGTATAAAACACTAGAGCTTCAACTGATTTTTTGTGACCGGAAACTGTTTTTTAGTTGAGAAAGAAATGCTTCCCTGCTATGGTCAATGGTGGTTTTACCATTACCAGTTTTGATTAAGTGTATTACGATATTCCCCTCAAAATCGCCATATAGGCAGCAGATATATCATAGAAGGACAGGGAAATTTTTCAAAACGAGTGTTGATATACTTTCCGAAATAAACCGCAATTTAGTTTGCATGTGTAGTTGGGTGCACATTGGACCAACCATGTTATTTTGCAAATCTATTTTTCTTTTTGCATAGGATAACCTTCTAACAATAACGGCATCGGGAAGTCAATCTGCAATGCTTAGTCTGCCAAAATAGTGTGAGAATAAGGGGTCGAGTTCGGCCAACTTGTATTTTATTAAAAAGAAAAAAAATCAGAACGAGACTGGGCTTAAATCAGGCTGCAGCCTTTAGCGGACGATTAATGATTATACCCCATACCTACATTGTTACAAATATGGAAAGAAACAGAAAAAGTCACTCTTTATTATATAGATAAATACGTACACAGAATTCTCCGTTGGTTGCTCGTAAGCGAAGCCGTTGCAACAAGTATACCTGTCTTTGGTATGTTCTCGTCCACATCTAACAGTGCTATAAACTTTCCCATCCTCACATCTCTGCAAATATATCGAAAGAAAAAAAAAAGTAAATCAATCTCTGACACCATCTTCAACCAAAATTAAGAGAAGGAATATTTGAAGCAAGGGAGATAATTTTGAACTTATTTCGTTTACTGTAATATCTCAAATTTATGATAATAAATAATCATTTATTATTGTACAATAATAAGAAAATATTTTTAAATGCCCCAACCTCAAATAAAAAGGAGTATCTACGATATATTCAATAAGAAACATGATATATCAAGGCAGCAATTTTTCTTTTTAACATATGTTATCAAAAGCTACAGATTAACAAGAAAAATTAACAAAAAATTTGAATAGACAAAGTTTGTCTGTTATTTTTATCAACATATGTTTAGCACTGTCCTTAATATGATTAACTTGACGTCTAATACAAACAGATGACTATAATTTTGTTATAACTTATGTAAAACTAAATCAATTTTAATAAAATTCCTATACATATCCTATACATATACAAAGTTAAAGGGATTTTCCTTAGCTTCAAATTTGATACAACGCAATGCTCGTCTAAAATACCCAACCGTATCGTCTGAAACACCCAACTGTATTACACCTAACTTTCCAGACACATTTTCTCTGGGCCTTCTAAAAAGAACAAGGATCCTCCAATTTATTAACCTATAACAAGGGTTATACTGTTGGCATGGAAAAGATTTTCGAATCCAAGTACATAGGATTTATATATAAGTGAGAAAGAGTGAGCATTCTCTTACCATAGTTTGATTGTTGATTGTGGTGCCCTGTTTGTGTCCACGAGGCTTGCAACACATATTGTCACGAGGTTTGCGTTTCGTTAAGGCGAAACTTCCACAGCAAAGCTCTTTCTCTGGATCATATTCGAGGTTAGCACATAATGGCGTCTCAATCGGCACAACTTTTGCATCTAAAAAAAAATGGAGGAAAATAATAGAATTTAGTGAAATGTAAAAGATATCTACCACCGAAGTCAATGATTAAACAAAATTTGAAGTCATGTAAAGAAATTCCATCGAAAAATATACATGGTCAGAATTAATTCTATTTATGACATCGCTGGCGTTTTCCACAGAAAACATCTAAAATAGAGTAAAATATATCAAGAAATAAGATGTTCTTAATGAACCTGTCAGAATGAGCCCAAACCCGCCCCCACCGGTCAAAAACATCAGAAAATACATTCTCAGGAGGGGCCCAGTGGAGTACTGATACAAATTTTCGAGTCTGACCAGGATCAATGGAACACACAAACACACAAAAAAGGATAACACCCTTTTGCCACCTGTCAGAATGAGCCCAAACCCGCCCCTACCGGTCAAAAACATCAGAAAATACATTCTCAGGAGGGGCCCAGTGGAGTACTGATACAAATTTTCGAGTCTGACCAGGATCAATGGAACACACAAACACACAAAAAAGGATAACACCCTTTTGCCACCTGTCAGAATGAGCCCAAACCCGCCCCCACCGGTCAAAAACATCAGAAAATACATTCTCAGGAGGGGCCCAGTGGAGTACTGATACAAATTTTCAAGTCTGACCAGGATCAATGGAACACACAAACACACAAAAAAGGATAACACCCTTTTGCCACCTTTGATGGCAACGGCTGTTCAAGTTGCCAAAATCGCCGTATCGACCTAATGTGAATACATTCATTCATCTATTGTCGCTTGCAGCGAGGCCAGTCAGAAAGAGTGGGGAGGTCTTTGGTTTGCGTTACTGAACGTAGAGTAGGAGGATTAAGGGAATCTTACGAGAGATTCTTCATGATTCCCAATTTCTTACGACCCCTAGTAAAGCTTGACGGTCACCCATCTAGGTACTGACCAGGCTCAACATAGCTCAACTCCGGTGATCGTTCGAGAAGCGGTATGACCAATACGATTTGGCTATAACTATATAATTACATTCAATTTATACAGGGACAGAGAGGCATAATGTCGGTAGACTGGAGTGAGAGGGAAATGTCAAATTTCATAGAAATCCTACCAGAAACAATGACTAAATACATATCTAAGTTCATGCTAAAAAAAACTTTGTTGGATTTAGAGTAATTTAATTCGGTTTCAAGCCACGTTTGGGTTTTTACACATTCGGTTTCAGCAGCAGCAGCAACAGTGGACATAGAACTTCCCCAGGACTCACCAGAATTCTCTATCATCGGCGTAGCGGAGCCAATACTCCCTGAACTTGTAGAGTTTATTACACCATCTTACATTTTGTCGGCCATTATTTCGTATGTAATCTCTGAAAATACACGATATGCGTCGTAATATTCAGCGGTTGTCAGCCATTCTCACAACATTACAAGCCCATTGCTATTTGAGTTTTCTGATGGATTACATAATCTTTCAGTCTCCTGTGTGCGTTGTGTGCTTCTCAGTTTGAGAGTTCTTCTGCTTAGGTTCTGTGTTACATTGACTATTGAAAGGATGCGTTAGTTGTATTTTGGGACTAGCGGGATTTTCTTGTTTCTACCGGAAGCTTGCCATCCCAGAGTGATTTTTTCGCTTGATTTCTTTTTTTTGAAAATCTCATGGGGATTCGTTGTCCAATGTACATGTAGTGGTCTACTTTCTTCAGTCAAACGTTTTCGATTCGGATTGTTGTATCTTTGTCTTCATTATGCTTGTTGTGCTTGACATTCGTTTAACTGAAGTTCACGATGAACTGCTAAATTATGATTCAAACTGCGATTTGAAACCGAATCGAAAAAACTCTTAACCGATTCACGAATGAATGATGGCTGATTTAGAACATTTCGGGCGACGGTTTTGCCTGTCCATTGAAGTTACCGGACCATAGGATGCTTAGGTAGAGAGTTACAACCAATTCGACAATTACACAGGAGAAAAGTAGGTTGGAACACAGAAAGGTATATAAGAATATTTTTCTAATAATCATGTTTATGATACTTACTGCCTGTACATTTAGACACACTTGAGTTGTAAACTTTTTCGTTACCGCAGCACTCCATGTCTTTCTTGATAATCTTCTTGCCACAGCACTTCTCATTTTCACTCATACCTAATAGAAAAATGGGAAAAATATATTCTATATTAATAATTTTAAAAAATAGACTGTCTACCCATCTATATCTTAATTAATGTATAAATTCGATAGGCTGAAACAGTATTTCCCAAACTATTTTGGCCACGACTATGAACTCAGAATCGGGTTGAGGCATTGGGAACTGGTAATCCCCAGAATCAAAACATAATTTCAGTGTTTCTCCATTTAGTTCCATTCAATAAATTTCACTGAATTTTACTAATTTTATAATCAACTACAAGTCTTGAAGGTGAACTGACCAGAAGACGTCGATTTTCATACATATCTAGATTCTCCGTTATTAGATATTTTTCTGTTTTTAATTCTTGTTATTTTCTTAGTTTTATCATATTTTTCAAAACCATCCTGCGACCTTCAATCGGGCAGCGACCACGGTTTTATGAACTACCGAGCTGAGGAGCATCATACAAAAACCGAAAGTCAGTATCATGCGCCGATGAGTCACGCAATCACACACCTTCACATACCAAAGAAGAAATTATGAAAATACAATATTATGATAAACCACTCTTCAGTAGTTAAATATGGTATCTGATATCCGATATCCTCTATTCTAGTGTCCAAAACCTTCCAAATATATTTCTGACTCAATCAACCCTCGACCTGGATTTCTTCGCCCGGTCTCATATCTTAATCACATATTTTTTAAGCTTACCATTTTTGGATGACTAGCCAATAATTATTCCCATCCAATATGAAGCTGGTAGGGTGAAGTCCCCCCAAATCTAAGGAAATTATTTCATGCTTTTCTTATAGAACTCAAAAATCGATTTTTGTAAAATAACGTATTATTGTGATAACATACATGAAATGAATCGTGTTTAATCCCAGTTACTATTTATGTTTCTGATACAAAACTTTTCAAATCTAATTTCTGATGCTTCAAATGCTGTTCAAACGATTTCCCTCAAATTTCCACTGTTTTTTGTTTTATCTTCATCTGTGTTAGTATCAATTACCAGATTTACCTCCCCTGTTTAAGTGAAGCTCAATTAACTTAATTACCTCCCCTCTTAAGTTGAGCCCAATTACTTTACTTACTTCCTTTTTTTTCTAGTTGAGCTCAATTAACTTAATTACCTTCCTCAATTAGAATATAACAACACATAAGACTGACGTAACGTTTGGAAAGAATAGAGAATAGGATAGGTGAGTCGAGTTTAAATCTTGGCAAAGGTTACTTATGTTCAGTTGCAATGACGCCCTTGGGAAAGACAAAAATCTACTTCTACCCCTACCTGTGTAAATAACAAAGGTTGTTGTAGCCCTTTAGCTCTGTAAGTCAGCCCATCTTGAGCGTGAAGCTAGTTACTCGTAAACCCATGAAAAAACTTTCTTGCTACTGAAATTGGGATGCGGTCATGTACCCCCAAAAGGGACCCACAGGAATAAACAATAACCAATAATGCGACTGCTATTTGACCATGGAAACCAATGGTATATGCATAAAGCAAAATCATTTGGGATGTTGAGATTCCAAAAGATCCAGCCCATTAGATCAGATTTGATTATAGTGAATAAAAAGTATAAAGATGTCAGATAATGGATTTTGCTGTCCAAGTACACCACATTATAATATGATAATCGAATTGACTCATTCACAGATTCAAGATTCCTCCATTTTTTTTCCTCTTAAATTATCACTTAAGAATTGTTTGATAGAGTCCGTTATAAGCAGAGAAACATAGTGATCTCACAAGTATACAGATGTTCACTGGAAATGGGTAAAATGAGTTGAATGATTAAGTACTCACGTAGTTGTCCACAACATTTGTGACTGCCTCCATCTTTCTTATATTTCCGGTCCTCACAGCAGATTTCTGTGTTTACGTTGTACAATGAGTCGCCGCAGCAAGAGTGATTAACTTTAGTTGACAACAATTGGTCTGCAAAAAGAGATGCCATACAATTTTCAACCCGATTGACTCATATGAGAAGTTATTTATATATATATATATATATATATATATATATATATATATATATATATATATATATATATATATAGTAGAATGTGGATTCGCTACACAAACTAGCTCATGTTTCTGCCCTGTTCGGGCCTCATCAGGCAAATCATGGTCTATGTTTTTTTGGTTCTATTTTTTGATTCCCCAAAAATGGAACCAAAAAAAACATAGACAATCGCTGATGAGGCCCGAAGAGGGCAGAAACATGAGCTAGTTTGTGTAGCAAATCCACATTCTAATATATATATATATATATATATATATATATATATATATATATATATATATATATATATATATATATAGAATGTGGATTCGCTACACAACCAGATCATGTTTCTGCCCTCTTCGGGCCTCATCTTCCTGCTCTACTCTAAAACAACTTAACTTCATAAGTAAAAAGTTGTAAGTATCAAGCACTCTATGAAATAAATCCATTACATTTCAGAAGTGGCTTTATATTATTGATATATTATTACTTTATGTTATGCTGCTAGCCTGATCTGTACCATATATATATATATATATATATATATATATATATATATATATATATATATATATATATATATATATATATATATATATATATATATATATATATATATATATATATATATGTGTATGTGTGTGTGTATGAGTGTGTATTCCATGGGAATAGAGCACCCTGGTGGATAGGGAATTTATGCGTAAATAGATGTATCACTTAAATTCAACCTTCCAGTTCCGTGGAGCTGAGTTAGGATACCGGCCTCTGGGTCTGAAGCGAAGGTTTCAATCCTCCTCGTAGTAGTGGATGGTGTAATGGATATTCTATATCCATACTGAAGAGTTGTAATACAACGAAAGAGCTGTGTGTGCATGACATTATATATATATATATATATATAGAGAGAGAGAGAGAGATAGTGAGTGAGAGATATCCGTACTTCACATAAATGAATCAATGTAGTCCGTGCGTATAGAAATAACTATGTAAAATATTATCCAAAATAATCTTAAAAAATAGATTATTAATCTGAAATTAGCTTGAAGAATAGACTTTTTCAATCTAAAAATTATGTAGAAATTTGGGCATTGAAGGTCGAAAATGAACACAGAGACCCCCAATAGGCACTTCTGGGGAGTGTTTTTAGATGGTGTAGCATCCAAAACGTGATCAGGAGTTCCCGAAGACACACACCCAGACACAATACTCGCCACCAAGGTCAATAATTGAACGACCATAGCGTCAAAATTCCAAGTCATGTACAGAAATTCCACCGAGGAATAGATATTGTTAAAATACTCATATTTATGATATCATCGATGTTTTCCAGTGGAAAACATCTAAAATAGAATACAAAAACATCTAAAAACATCTAGATTCTGGAGAATCTTATTAATAAACCCGTCAGAATACCCACTCCGTCAAAAAAGGCTTTTTTTTTCCATGAATCATTTTTAGACGGGGTCTAGGGGAATACTGATGCTAATTTCAAGTGAATAGACAAAACGGTACGGCCAGGGGTGCTGGTCCACGCAAGCATAAATAAAACACACAGACACACGCAATTATAAAACATGTTTAATGGCTTCGGTTGTCCAATATTTGTATAATTCAACTATGCATAAATGACCCCGTTATTTTCTACAGGCGCTCTGCTAGTGAGATGGATAATTTAAAAATCGTTTACTAGAATGCTGAACGGTGAGGCTGCTCAAATTACATTATTTTTTCTCTGGCAAAGAGGTTGGAAGAGGTATATGTATTCATTCGCGTGTCTAAACACACAATGTCTCCAAAAGTTCTCAATGAATTTCAATGAAAATTTGTGGTAGTGTTGGCCATGAGCTGAGGAAGAAACGAATATGTTTGGGGGCAGATCTAGCATTATTTCACAGTTACATACCCTGCATCCGCGCAATATCTTCAGAGTTTCAATGAAATTTTCTGGAAGGTGAGCCCACAGTGCAAGGAAGAATTTGTTGAATTTGGGGGAACTGTTTTTCTGAGATATATATATTTTTTTCACATTTATGTTTATCCCCTACAATATCTCCAAAAGTGCTCAAAGAATTTTAATGGCATTTTGTGAATAAGCGGGCATAGGTTAAGGATAAATTATTTGATTTAGGGGCGGATCAAAGAATTTCTTTACAGCTATCTCCTCTGCATTATGTACGATCTGATTTTCATCAAGTTTTTACTGACAGTGGCGTTAGTAAGGTAAGCGCACTCCGAGCGGTTTCTAGTTTCTTGAACAAGTTTTCAAAGGTGACAAGAATGTATACCTAGTGTCATTGGCTTGTTATTATCGTAATCCCATGGATGATGCATAAGCGGGCTATAGATTCTCTTCTTTTTGAAAAAAAACCCCTGCTTTTTTCTTGTTTCAAAAAAGTGCTTTTAGGGTTAAAAGATCTATCTTTTAATCGACATCGCCCAAATATTGTACAGGCTCTTTTTTTTTAATAATCTTAGATAAAAGATTTATCATTTTCAGTGAAAAGATCTATAATTTTAGAGAAAAGATCAATAAGTCTAGAGAAAAGATCAATAATTCTAGAGAGAAGATCTATAATTTTAGAGAAAAGATCTATAATTCTAGAGAAAAGATCTATAATTTTAGAGAAAAGATCAATAATTCTAGAGAAAAGATCAATAATTCTAGAGAAAAGATCAATAATTTTAGAGAAAAGATCAATAATTCTAGAGAAAAGATCAATAATTCTAGAGAAAAGATCAATAATTTTAGAGAAAAGATCAATAATTCTAGAGAGAAGATCTATAATTTTAGAGAAAAGATCAATAATTCTAGAGAAAAGATCAATAATTTTAGAGAAAAGATCAATAATTCTAGAGAAAAGATCAATAATTCTAGAGAAAAGATCAATAATTCTAGAGAAAAGATCAATAATTCTAGAGAAAAGATCAATAATTTTAGAGAAAAGATCAATAATTCTAGAGAAAAGATCAATAATTCTAGAGAAAAGATCAATAATTTTAGAGAAAAGATCAATAATTCTAGAGAAAAGATCAATAATTCTAGAGAAAAGATCAATAATTCTAGAGAAAAGATCAATAATTCTAGAGAAAAGATCAATAATTTTAGAGAAAAGATCAATAATTCTAGAGAAAAGATCAATAATTCTAGAGAAAAGATCAATAATTCTAGAGAAAAGATCAATAATTCTAGAGAAAAGATCAATAATTTTAGAGAAAAGATCAATAATTCTAGAGAAAAGATCAATAATTCTAGAGAAAAGATCAATAATTCTAGAGAAAAGATCAATAATTTTAGAGAAAAGATCAATAATTCTAGAGAAAAGATCAATAATTCTAGAGAAAAGATCAATAATTTTAGAGAAAAGATCAATAATTCTAGAGAAAAGATCAATAATTCTAGAGAAAAGATCAATAATTCTAGAGAAAAGATCAATAATTTTAGAGAAAAGATCAATAATTCTAGAGAAAAGATCAATAATTCTAGAGAAAAGATCAATAATTTTAGAGAAAAGATCAATAATTCTAGAGAAAAGATCAATAATTCTAGAAAGAAGATCTATAATTTTAGAGAAAAGATCTATAATTCTAGAGAGAAGATCTATAATTCTAAAGAGAAGATCTATAATTCTAGAGAAAAGATCGATAATTTTAGAGAAAAGATCGATAATTTTAGATAATTTCAGATAATTTTTGGCATATCAGTTCTAGTATACGCACGGTCTATGGTGATTCATTAATGCCCTTCTAGTCGTAGATAAAAACCAAAGCAAATGGAAAATAAGATGGACCGATTAGATAGATAGATAGATAGATAGATAGATAGATAGATATCAACTTACCGTTACAACATACTTGTTCAATGCTGTTGTAATGGGATCCATTACAATAGTAATGTGGACAACTTGGATGGTCCGGTTGGATCTCAAGAATCTTATATTGTTTTTTCATGAAGCTGTTATCTTGACAGCATAGTTGACTGTTTTTATTAAACAGTTCATTGTTACAACAGTCAAAATTCACGTCTGAAATTAAAAGAAAATAGACATTCAATCATCTATATAATAACATAGAAAGCATTAAGTCATACCATCTTGGCCAGGTGAACATAAAATGGGGACGATTCTGCAATTAGAAACCACCAACTAAAACTGTCACCTAAGCTGTCAACGTAGGTTTCTTTCAGTTTTTAAGTTAATCTAGTTTATTAGCTGGCTAGATTGATGGCTGGCTATGTATGTATGTATGTATGTATGTATGTATCAGAAAAAGAATAAGATGAGATGCAAGACGAATATCCAAAATGATGAAAGGCAGAGTTGGTGAAATTTACACCAACGGTATGCAAAATATTGGCTGCCGTAGTGGCTAAAATTAGCTAAATACTTTCATTTTCAATTCCCAGCTATATTTATAGCTAAAATGTTAAATTCGCTCAAAAACATACGATGACTCTTGAAATCATCAGTTGTTTGATTTTTATCTTATTAAATATATCATTTAAAAAAATCAAAGATTTGAATATTAATCATTAAAACCTTCCTCTGATTTTTCACGTTTGCTTGATATTGATTGATCATAGATTCACACTATGATGGAAATGAATGATTGCATTATCAAAATGTGATTTTGAAGAATATATTTGATAAAATAAAATTCAAACATCCAAATATTTCAGGAGCCATATTTTTAGAGCCATAATCATCATCATCATCATCATCAGTCTTTTAACGTCCGTCGTTAGACATAGACCTTCCCCAGGATTTGCCACACTTCTCTGTCATGGGCGTCACGGAGCCAGTACTTCCTGAACTTGTCTAGCTCGTCTCTCCATCTAACATTTTGCCGGCCTCGGTTGCGCATGTGGTCTCGGGGAATCCATGTTATGAGTGGTTATGTCCATCGATTGTGTGCCATTCTTGCAACATGTCCAGCCCACCGCCATTTGAGATTCTTTATGGATTCTATGATGTCTCTAACTCTTGTCTTTTCCCGGATGTACTGTGCTGTTTTGTGGTCCCTCCATGAGAGGCCCAGCATTATTCTTTCATGTGCACGTTGCATGGTTCTCAGCTTACGGGTCTGTCTCTTGGTTAAGTTCCATGTTTCAGCTCCATAAGTGACTATTGGGAGGATGCACTGGTTATACACCCTTCTCTTTAGGATTAATGGGATCTTATTATTTTTGAAGGTTGAGCTAGCTCTGCCAAAGGCTTGCCATCCTAGTGTGATTCCTCGCTTGATTTCTTCTTCTTTTGAGGGTCTCATGGAGATTCGTTGCCCTAG
Organism: Thysanoteuthis rhombus; assembly: GCA_963457665.1. NCBI lineage: Eukaryota > Metazoa > Mollusca > Cephalopoda > Oegopsida > Thysanoteuthidae > Thysanoteuthis > Thysanoteuthis major. The sequence continues at coordinate 37,039,414 of OY735234.1, read as the reverse complement.
GTAGATGTAGTGGTCTACTTTCTCGAGTAAGCGAGAAATAAATTTTTAAAAATCAGCCATTTTGGCCATCAAGGAAGGTAACTTGTTACTGCTGTCAGTTTACATCGGTGCGTGTAAGCTTAACTAGTATAGATAACGTCCCTGCAAAAAAGTTCTTCAGAATGGAAAAAAAGAAGAAGAAAAAGAGTTCACTGCAAAATGATATACACACTAAAAAAAACTCTCGTGAAAAATAATAAATTACTGGAACTCACTAATACAGCACGGCCTAGATGTACTGATGAGGAAAATAGAGAATGACTTCAAGAATAAATACGACTAATACATGAGACATAAATTTTTTTTTTTTCTTAAATAACTTCATCAGAGGCGAAATACAAACACAAATGACTTCTACTCGGAAAACTTTCATGCGGTTTCAAGTTAGCTTCGGGATATCTACGGGGACATGGCCTATTTGTTTGTGGCGCGGGAGCAATTGTATGAAGTCCCTTGCAAGTGCACATAGTGAATCAGACTACTAACCCTCATCATTTCATATGGTGGCCTATTGCAACTGGCAATACTTTCACGTATATATATATATATATATATATATATATATATATATATATATATATATCAGATATAGTTAATGAAACCAATGAAATGCCCGTATCAAAGGGGGGCTGATTGTGTGTTATACGGAGCAGCTGAACATAATTGTCATGTAAAATGATTCCTGTCCGTTGTATGGAACTACTAATTCTGAATTTAGATGAATGTGAAGAGTCCAATGGGGTGATAATTCAGAGAAACTATAAAAGATATATAATCTTTACTCTTTTATTCATTTTATTACAATTCTCAAGAAGCGCTGATCCAAATAGCTTCAAAATATACACTCAACTGCCGTGGGTACTGAGTAATATATCAACTTCCACACAATGACCAGTTGTCAGCATAGCTCCACAAATAGCCGATCAACCAGCTAATAGGGCAACTGATTCTACTCTCTTTGAGTGTGCGTGGGTCTGCTTGTATCTCCAAGCACTCCTGGTCACATTTGGGGGGCTACAACCTTGAAAATATGCATGAATACACTACTAGGTACGATCTAAGTAAGTTTTGGTTTTGTTTTGCTGTGTTTTTCGTTTGTTTGTTGCTGTTTTTTTATGAAGGTCATTTGGGGTCTCTAAGGTCATTTTGGAACTTTTTTTTAGATAATTTTAGATCTTTTTTCAGATAATTTTAGATGACATATATTTTAACAGATTATCCATGTAAATTTTTTGATAATTCTTGAAGATCCATTTTTTCAGATAACGTTAGATACCAGATCTATTTTTTAGATGATTAATATAAACTGTCACATAATTCAAGAAGATATTTTAAATGATTCTAGATGACAGATCTATTTTTTCAAATGATTTATTTAAAATTATCGATAATTCTTTTAAATCCCTTTTTTTTTTAGATAAGTTTAGATACCAGATCTATTTTTTTCGATAATTCATATAAAATTTGACGTAATTTTAGAAGATCTATATTTTTTATACTTCTAGGATGACAGATTTTTTTTTTTTTTGTGAGGGAGGTAATTTATATAAACTCTTATATAATTCCAGTTGAAGATCTCTTTTTTTGAATGATTTTTGCTGATAATTAGTCCTAGTGCACGCGCAGGTTACGGTGATTCATTTATGTGAGGTACGGATATCATAATTATTATTTAGATAAATCATTATTTAATCAAAGGAAACTCAATTGAATTTGGCGTGATTGAATTTCACTAATTCAGTGACTGGATCAAAATCGGATCAAAATATAACAAAAATACGAACCATCTCTAACATCATAAAGCCGACCTTCGCAGCATGTTTGTCTGTCCTTACGATAAACAGACCCCCATGAATCTCCGTGTTGACAACAATCCAAACCAGGACCGCGACGGTGTATCTCCCCGGTACAACAAAGGAAATGTTCCTTCCCGTACATTTCTATGGTATGATTTCCTGCAAGAATATGGAAATGTTATTTTATCTATAGATAAATATCTACACACAGAGAGATTGTAGATATATAATTTTCATACAACAAATGGATAGATAATTTTAAAACAACCTATAGATAGATAATCTTGTTGAAACTGATAGATAGATCGATAGATGGATAGATAGATAGATAGATAGATAGATAGATAGATAATCTTGTCGTAATAGATAGATAGATAGATAGATAATCTTGTTGTAATAGATAGATAGATAGATAGAAAGATAGATAGTAGATAGATAGATAATCTTGTTGTAATTGATAGATAGATAGATAGATAGATAGATAGATAGATAGATAGATAGATACATACATACATACATACATACATACATACATACATACATACATAATCTTGTTACAACAGATAGATATATTGGAAGTTGATTTTGTTGCAACAGATAGATAGATAGATAGATAGATAGATAGATAGATAGATAGATTGGTAGATGTGAAGATAGATAGATAGATAGATAGATAGATAGATAGATATGCACTGAACAAAATAGATAGATCTGAACAGATAGATAGATTGATAGATAGATATGTATATGTAGAGAATGTGACTGATAGATATGGAGAGAGAGACAACAATAGATGTATATGTGTGAATATGCGTGTTTGTGTGTGTGTACTGGAAAAGATTCATGTTCACTGACCTATATAGATAGACAGATAGATATATAGATATGAACAGGCCAAGATAGATAGATAGATAGATAGATAGATAGATAGATAGATAGATGCTTTGAAAGATAGATAGATAAATAGATAGATAGATAGATAGATAGATAGATAGATAGATAGATAGATATGAACAGGCTAAGATAGATAGATAGATAGATAGATAGATAGTTAGATAGATAGGTAGTAAATGTGAAAGATATATATATATATATAGAGAGAGAGAGAGACGGCGTTAAATGTATGTGTGTGTGTGTGTGTACACTGAAAATGATTGATATGCACTGAACTACATAGATAGACAGATAGATATATAGATATGAACAGGGTACGATAGTTAGATAGATAGATAGATAGGAACAAACTTACATAGATGTGATCAGGAAAATACATTCCCATAGACTCCTCAAGGAGCATGTAGCTGCAACCTACTCGATTCCAGTTGCAGGTACGTTTTACGTGGTAATGTTGCTAGCCTCACGACCAAACCTCCTCCTTTATCCAGGTTTGGGACCAGCTATGGCAACTGTCAAGCTGAAGTTTGTCTTGGGTTTTTTTTTTAACCAGACGAGAAAAAGACAGAGGCAGAGACAGAGACAGAGAGAGAGAGAGAGAGACAGACAGACAGACAGACAGACAGACAGACAGACAGATTGTAATAGACTTACGTAAAATGCAACAGCCGGTCTTTTGCGTTTTCATCGTTTGACATTCCTGCCAAGTGATTGGTTTGGACCACACGAATTTCAAAACAACTGCAAAAGAATGAATAGAAATAAATAAACCATTTGTCGGGTATGAAGGCGCTGAGGGATTATTTCTTGAAATTATAAGACCTTACAGTAATTTGATTCGGTCTCGGGGATGGGGGTTGCACTTCCCCCATTTCTCTAAAAAGTTTTTGCGCCGATGCCTTCGCGAATCTAGGTACGTATACTAGAACTATTTTTCGAACTACCCATGCGAGGGTCACCACACTAAACTCGAACCTTGTGTCAGATTTTATCCACGTGGGGAAGGGGGCAAATTGATCCCCGAGGGGAGTCGAAACTGAAGTCGCGTTATTTCATCCGTCCATCTCTTTTCTTCTTGATTTAAGTGCCCTTACGCTGGTCTGCAGCCGTCCCTACCCAGGTTTCAAATATCAAAAAGTTTCTCCTCGCCTCGGAGTTCTTTTTTTCGAAGTTTTTGCGACATATGGAATGAACTTAGAGGCGACAAACACCCGAAGTTACTTCAACCACTATACGTCTCCTTTATTTCACTTTCTTTTACTGACATAAACCACGTTCGGCTCGCTAGGCCCGTCAAAAGTTAACCGTCTCTTTTGGAAACACTTTCACGACTCAGTCTTGTGTGTGTGGGTGTGAATGCGCGCATGTGTCCGTTTGCATGTTTGTGCGTGTATGTGCGTATGCACGTGTGTGTGTGTGTGTGTGTGTGTGTGTGTGTGTGTGTGTGTGTGTGTGTTCACACGTGTATGTGTGCATGCATGAATGTGTCTTTTTGCGTGTGCGCGTAATGAGTGTGTGTGCGCGCAAAAGCAAGTTGATGCTTTGGTTGAATAAACACAAAGAAAATGTTACGAAGAGATTGGGATAGATATATTCTTATCTAAAATGGTATGTTCATCAGATGAAATTTCGTAATGCAGTGTTTACTCACCAGTTATTCCAACAACTGTAACGACTAAATGTATGCCCAGGACTGTGAAGATGATCGAGCGCAAAGGTAACGAACTAGTCTTGAGGGTGAACATTATTCCTTTATGCTCGAATATTACCCCCGACAAAAGATATAGTCAACAGTGATTGGAAATCCCCAAGGTTTATCTTTCTCCTCTCTGCATTTTTCTTCCGCTTAGCCACGGGTTTTTCTTAGCAGCTAAATTTGGACATATATCACCAACCCACCTTACATGTTCAGCATGTTTTGAAAATCCTATATCAAACTGATTACGTTGTTTTGCTTATATTACAAGGATCCGATTTATGTTCCCTCCTCTGTATATATCGTCTTCTTCTTCTTCTTCTTCTTCTTCTTCTTCTTCTTCTTCTTCTTCTTCTTCTTCTTCTTCTTCTTCATCTACTTCTACTTCTTCTACCCCTTCTTCTTCTTCTTTTTTTCTTCTTCTTCTTCTTCTACTTCTTCTAACCCTTCTTCTTCTTCTTCTTCTTCTACTTCTTCTACCCCTTCTTCTTCTTCTTCTTCTACTTCTTCTACCCCTTCTTCTTCTTCTTTTTTTCTTCTTCTTCTTCTTCTACTTCTTCTACCCCTTCTTCTTCTTCTTCTACTTCTTCTACTTCTTCTACCCCTTCTTCTTCTTCTTCTTCTTCTTCTTCTTTCTTCTTCTTCTACTTCTTCTACTTCTTCTACCCCTTCTTCTTCTTTTTTCTTTTTCTTCTTCTTCTCCTTCTTCTTCTCCTTCTTCTTCTCCTTCTTCTGTAATGATTTATCTAAACATTTTGTTACATAGAATTACGAGTCAACACTTGAAAAATATCTTCCTGTTTTGTTTTTTTTGTTTTTTTCTCCCTGGTTATTGTCCTGTTTTCTAGGGTTGTCAAAATTTCCAAAATGTAAATACCTTTATTCAAAATGCGTAGACCTTTATCATAAGAGAACTACAATCATTCAAAGGTCAAGTACTTGCATTCAAATTCATGAATACCGTGATTCGAGTGATGAGTAATTTGAGAAAATATAAGATTATTAGATTCCAAAGTGAAAAAAAAATGTAGCTGAGTTAGTATATAATAACAAACTTGCATAGTACCCATCAAAAATAACGGTATCATTGGTGTATGGATCAGCACTTCTGACAAGGGACTGTGTATCTGTGCACTCTGTTTAGGGATCAAAGTGTTGTTTCTGATGAATATATATATATACATATCTCTCTCTCTCTCTCTCTCTCTCTCTCTCTCTCTCATATATATATATATATATATATATATATATATATATATATATATATATATATATATTATTATTATCTCTCTCTCTATATATATATATATATATTATTATTATTATTATTATTATTATTATTATCTCTCTCTCTCTCTCTCTATATATATATATATATATATATATTATTGTTATTATTATGATCGATCTCTCTCTCTCTCTCTCTCTCTCTATATATATATATATATATATATATATATTATTATTATTATTATTATTATTATTATTATTATCATCATCATTATTATCATTCTCTTTGAACCGACCACCCATTGTTACACGAAGGAAGAGTCACTTAACATAGACAGTATGACTAGAATAAATAATTAAAGGGAAATGGGGCTGCTGCAGGAATCGAACCTGCGCACCGGTAATGTAGCCGCTCACACATTTATGGACACGCATTGAGATTTTATATATGTTGATAATTATTACGTTGTTTATCTAATTTGTCAACAAATGAAAGAATGTTCGAGTTGGAGAGAGATAAGGGGAATATTTTGAAACTGAAAAATGAAAGTGACAGGTGGGATTTCCAATGGGGAAGTAACAAAGAGTGACGTCAACGTAGAAGTATTTCAGACTGTATAAATGTTTCGTAATAGCAAGATATAAATAGATTATGATGCAAATAAACAGATAGAAAGAGAGAGGGGTGAAGAGATGTGAACAGACTGAAAAAGAAAGATTGAGAGAGATAGGAATGTGAGAGTAATGAAATAGATAGATAGAAAGATAGATAGACAGACAGAGAGGGGGAGAGATGTGAACGGACTGAAACAGGAAGATTGAAAGAAATAGATATGGGAAAGGAATGAGAGAGAGAGAGAGAGAGAGAGAGAGAGAGAGAGAGAGAGAGAGGAATATGAATGGACGGAGATTGATAGAATGAGATGTGAGCATACAGACAGACGGACTGGGGGGATACGATGAACAAATTTGAAAATGCAGAACTGAAGAAGACCACTAAATCTACCAAGGACAACGAATCTCCATGAAACACTAAAAAAAAAAAAGAAAGAAAGAAATCAAGCGAAGAATCTCTCTAGATTGGCAACGTTTCAGTTCAGCAAGTTCGACTTCAGGAATAAGAAAATCCCATTAGTCCTTAAAAAAAGAGTCCGCAACTGAGGCATTCTCCTGATAGTCACTTATGGAGCTGAAACATGGGACCTCACCAAAAGATTGGCCCTCAAACTTACAACCAAGCAACGTGCACATGAGAGAATCATGCTCAACCTCGCATTGAGTGATCTCAACACAACACAGTATGTAAGAGAAAAAACAGGTGTTCGAAATATCATAGAAAACATTAGAAAACTCAAATGGCCTTGCTTCAATGATAATTACACCAGTTACCTGGGGGTTACTGCTGGAGACTGAGTGACAGCAAGTCTCCCCAGGTTTTCAATCTTCCTCTCATCTCATCCCTCCCTCATCTATCACATCGCTGTGGTTCGTATCTCCTCTTTTAAGCCAGTGCTCTTAGCTAGGATCGTAGATCTCATATTTCTAGCGCTTTTCTCAGTATTCATGGAGTTCCTAGCAGTGCTGTGGTCTGCAAAGTCTCAATCTTTCCTTTTACACCTAGTTTCTCCAGTCTCGCCTTTAGAGCGTCAAACTCTTACTATTTGAGTTTTGACTCTATTTCCGTATGTGACACCAAAATCCAATGACACTGGTGCACGAATAACTGTGACGTACGCAAAAACTCATGACAAGATCACTCATACTTCTAAAGGTGTTGAAATGGGACACCTAGTTCTAGAATATAATTTCATTTTATTATATTTGATCATATTTTTTAGTATCTATGCTATATTACTCGGTGGAAATTATTTACGTTAAAACACATATCAATTAAAAAAGAAAATGTATTTCAATTTTTGTATTGTTCAAAGTAGCAATCGCTGATAGCGTGCGAACGTGGGAAAATCGCCGATAGCGTGCAAACGTTGGAAAATCCGATTTTTATCGATTATTGAATTGAGAAATAGAAAAAAACACGACAGAACCAGTTTCCCATAGAAGAAGAAGAAGAAGAAGAAGAAGAAGAAGAAGAAGAAGAAGAAGAAGAAGAAGGACAATTTTTTTAAATCATTATGCGGATTACGTAATAGCAGAAAGATTGGTCACAAATATATTTATACATAATTGCTAAACACATAATAAGCAAATATGTTAATTACTTCTTTTTGTTTGTGTTCACGAATCATTGGTTCAACCAATAATAATAATAATAATAATAATAATAATAATAATGGACGATATAAAATTGTTCGCAAAAAACGGGGGAGAGCTTGAGACTCTGTTCAACGAAGTAAGGGAATATAGTGAGGACATAGGAATGGAGTTTGGAATAGAAAAATGCGCAATCATGGTGATGCATAAAGGAAGGCTTTCAATGACTGAAGGAATTGAACTCCCGGACAACAGCAAGTTTAGGGCATTGACCGCACAAGACCGATACAAGTACCTAGGTGTCCTTGATACAAGTACCTAGGTGTCCTTAAAACGGGAAGAGATGAAGGAGAAAATAAAGAGAGAATACCTCAGAAGGATAAGGAAAATATTAGAGACCAAATTAAACAGCAGAAATCTAAGAAAAGGAATGAACACCTGGGCTGTATCAGTAGTTAGGTATACAGGACCATTCCTAGGATGAACAAAGGAAGAGCTCCAATCAATGAATAGGCGAACAAGGAAACTTATGACAATGCATAAAGCATTACACCCTAGAGATGATACAGATAGACTATACGTTAAGAGAAAAGAAGGTGGCAGGGGGCTCATCAGCATAGAAGATTGTGTCCAGAGAGCTAAAGTAGTCCTAGAAAGATATGTGCAAACAAATAGTGAAGAAATCGTAAAGAGCGCGAGAGATAGTGCAACAAGCAATAAAGTAGAAAACAATAGAACAGTACAGCAAACAAGAAAAGAAAGATGGGAAGGGAAAAAATTGTACGGTGAGTTTAAAAGACAGATACAAGATGTAGCAGACGAGAAATCAAGGACGTGGTTACGAATAGGGAACCTTATGAGAGAAACAGAATCGCTCATCATGGCAGCCCAAAACAAAAGCATAAGGACAAACTACATAAAAACAAAAATCGACAAAACACAGACAAACAGCAAATGCTGCATGTGCGGTGAAAGAGATGAGACAGTAAACCACATAACTAGTGAATGTAGTCAACTCGCCCACAAGGAGTATAAGCATAGACACGATAGAGTAGCAACGATGATACACTGGGAACTAAGCAAACAAATGGGATTTGGCCATGTGGGAAAGTGGTATCAGCACAAGCCAGAGGCAGTTTTGGAGAATGACAACCACAAACTACTGTGGGACTTTGACACCCAAACTGACCACCTCATCCAGGCAAGAAAACCGGACTTAGTAATAGTAGACGAAAAAAGGAAGGCCTGCCAAATAGTAGACGTTGCTGTGCCTGCAGACCATAGAGTAAAAAAGAAGGAGGGTGAAAAACGGGGAAAATAAAAACAACTTTAGCTGAGCCGAGACTTGAGAAAAAACTTGAAAACTTGTAATAGAGATACATGAATTATTGATAATACATTACATACTAAAATAGAAAGTACCGTAAGGGACTAACTCTTATAAATGATGGCCTTTATTGATATAGCTGGGAATTGCCCTTCAAACGGCGCTTGATTCATTCAAATTTCCCAAACTCTTCGGTTCATTATCTATCTTATACTAATAAACTTATGTGTGTGAATTGTTTGAAACACGTAAATTCCATGGGAAATCCCGCATAAAGGGAAGTAACTCTCCATGTCTTCAACATGGTGTCGACATATTTGTTTTTTCCCGAATAATTATTCGCCACAAGCTTATCATTATCCTCTTTCTTTTCCTTTTTCTAATTTGTTACGTTTCTTCTTTCATCTTCTTTTCTTCTCTTCAACTATTGTATTTTCACGTAATTTCCTCATATATCCTGGTCTCCTCCCCTCTCTCTCTCTCTCTCTCTCTCTCTCTCTCTCTCAATGTATATATACTCTTACTTGGCTTGATGTTCAATGCTGAATGTATCAAGCACTTAATGAAATAAACCTGTCAATATATATATATATATATATATATATATATATATATATATATATATATATATATATATGATGAAGAATATGTATATATATATATATATATACATATATATACATATATATATATATATATATACATATATATATATATATACATAAATATATATATATATATATATATATATATATATATATATATATATATATATATATATATATATATTTACAGATGATTAAGAAATTCAAGAGGAGAGTCCAAGTAAAGAAAAGAAGAAGGAGAAGAAGAAGAAGAAGAAGATTTAGAAAAAAACCATCATGACTACACCATGTTGAAGAATCGTAAGGAGTTACTTCTCTTTGGACAGGTTTTTCCAGTGGAATTAACGTGTTCCAAACAGTTCTAGTTTGAAAAAAACAATCCGGAACTTTTATGTATTTCGACTCTTTCGTATGAGTCATTTACAATTTTTTTTTGATGGATAGAGAGAAAGAAAAAATTTTTTAGACTAAGAAGAGAAAAAACTGTCTGTCCTAAATAAAACGAAACTTCGACGAATTTGTGAAGAGTTGCCTCCCTTGGACTTAGCGCTTTCGATATTTTTTAAACTTCGTAAATTTCCTGTAATTTCTTTTTTTTTTTTTTTTTGTATTCTTCCTTCTCATGACGAAGGAAATAAATGATTTTCAATAGTGTTAATTAAAAGAATTAAAAATACACACCTACAGATATATAGGTATATACAAAGAAACTTGAGAAACAACATCGAACTTTCTAGTAATATAAACAGTATATACCAAGAAAACTGTTCAAAATCAACACGGAAAAGGAAATTCAAAAATAAATTATTTCATAAAAACCATATTAACAATGAGTTAAAGATAAAATCATCCCAAGTTTGATATAGAAATGATTTGTTTTTTTGATAAAATCTGCTGTTGTGATACTTGTACAAACTTAATACACATTCATAGGTATATGTGAGGGCTTATAAAACATCTCTGTGCAATGGGAAATAATTTTACAATTTAAAGTTTTATAACAGAAATTAACACAAATACACTAGCATATGTGATATATAAGATAGTTGCTGATTTAAATAATGCTTCGTAGGAATTTGTTTTTCAGTATCTCTTCGAATTGTCACACAAAAAGTACCATGAATTTATGAGATAGCGACAGTATTGGACGCACGCCAAGTGATGGTTCTGAAAATATCTGTACATATTCCCCAATGGTACATTATGCTTTAAATTAAATCATTTGTTTAAAGGGATATCTAAATTTATACTTCATTCTTTCTTTCGTCTTTCAATTCATTCTTTCTTTTGCCTTTCACATCATTCTTTCTATCGCCTTCTACTTCATTGTTTATTTCGACTTTCACTTCAGTATTCCTTTCGCCTTTCAATTCATTATTTCTTTCGTCTTCTACTTGATTATTTCTTTCGACTTTTATTTCATTCTTTCTTTTGCCTTTCACATCATTCTTTCTATCGCCTTCTACTTCATTGTTTATTTCGACTTTCACTTCAGTATTCCTTTCGCCTTTCAATTCATTATTTCTTTCGTCTTCTACTTGATTATTTCTTTCGACTTTTATTTCATTCTTTCTTTTGTCTTGAAAACTTTTTGTTAAGTCACTAATAGAAGCAAAACTGTAAAAAGCAAAATTTTGTAAATTCATAAAATAGATTTGTTCCAACATCAATATTGTCTCCGGTGACGGAAAAATCTGTTTTTTTTTTGTAAAATATAAAAAAATGAAGAATAGAAAAAAAAGAGGAAAAAAAGTAGCACTTACCCAAAAGGCTGAGAGTGAGCAGCTTCTGTTTGTTTTTATTTGAAGACATTTCTTTTCTTTTTCCTTGTTTTAAGTTGACAAAGTTCGCTACTGAGATAGATGTACGGCGTCCGTTAGATTATATGAATTACTTCTCTATCCGATCTATTTATATAGACCCAAATTCAACCACGTGATTCATTTGTTCAAATTCCCCTCCGTTTCTCTTTCACAACATCCGGTACAACGAAACCATGACATAAAAAAGAAGAGAAAAGAGAAAAAGAAGAGGAATAAATGTTATCAGAAGGATATTTTTGTTTAAATTTACGACTCGATATGGAAATATCAAAATTAAAGAGTTGCCTCCTTTTATTTGGTTTTTCCAATGGAATTTACCCATCTCACAAACAATTTTTAGTTGGACAAAATACCAGCCCAAAACCCTTTTTTTCCGAACCATTGGAATGAATGATTGTGACCATATTCCTGCCTACGTAAGCTTATAGGACATGGGGTTAGGACTGTTTTAGGCCTCACCCTTTCACATACACACCTGATGTCTCAACAGGGGGGAGGGAGTGAAACATTTATAGCAATATTTGACTGACCAGTTATTCAAGGGATCAAAAGTAGTTAACTCTTTGACACGTGCATAAACTAGATAGATGAGAATTGACAAATAGATAGATAGATGGATAGATATGGTTAATTACTCAATGGGTACCGTTACGTGAATAGCGTTTTTGGCAGCATGTCGTTTTGGGGGTGATCAATTAAAAAAATGGAATAAGGGGTGATCAATCAATAAATTCTCTCACCTTTTGTTCGATTACTAAAAAGTTCGAATTTCAATAAAACAAGTAATCAATTTAGCATACTCTTACATTGTAAATTTAACCCTACACTGGAAACCTATTGGGGGGGATTTTAAAAGAAAGTTTTTGTGGGCATAGTAAGGAGTAAATGTTGAAAAGTTCAGCCGTCTATTTCCATTGTACATGCGATACATACATAGCCATCCAGCCCGCCAGACTAACTTGAGAACTGAAGAAACTTAATTTGGCAGTTTTGGTTGACGGTGTCGATACGTATGAAGATGTTCGACTTTCTCAATACAGAACCAAACTATTCAAAATTTTTCAAGTTCTCAAATCTTTCAAACTATGAGAAAATTATCCTGAAAAATTCTTCTTTTATAAAACAACGTCGGGTGAACCTTATTTCATTTATCTATCAATGATTCTCTCAAAACTGACCAAGGGAAAGGGTTCGAAGATAGAAAGCGCAAATACGTTTTCTCATTTTTCATCATAGATAGATATACTTCCTCACCACAATCATAGATAGATAGATAGATAGAAAGATAGATAGATAGATGGGTGGGTGGATGGATGAATGGATAGATACATTCATGCATTTGTCATAGATAGTTAAATTGATATTTCCACAGAGATAGATAGATAGATAGATAGATAGATAGATAGATAGATAGATAGATAGATAGATAGATAGATATACTTCCAGGCCACTATCATAGATAGATAGATAGATAGATAGATAGATAGATAGATAGATAGATAGATAGATAGATAGATATGAACAGACTGAGACAGACAGATAGATAGATAGATAGATAGATAGATAGATAGATAGATATGAGCAGACATAGATAGATAGATAGATAGATAGATAGATAGACAGATATATAGATTCTTCTATCTAGCAATCACAGATAGATATTTCAGTGAAACAGTCAGTGATAGAAACTTCCACTGAACAATCATAGATAGCCCCGGTTACCCCTAAAGATCGCCAATTACAAATAGATCAACCATGCCGGCAACAGCGTGATCTCTCTGATATCCTAATTTTAGCATCGATAGCAGCATAATAATTACAGTCTAAAAAGATATCTCACCATCGCTTTGAGATCAACAAAAATGAGCACGATTGTCCTTTTCAATTTTCAATGAAGTGCCAAGAAAAGCACAAATGGTACCCACGGTAACAATCAAAGAAGCAGTCAAAGATACATACATTGATAGATGCTCACACCAAACATAGATAAATATGCTTCCACGCAACAATCATAGATGGATAGATGCTTCAACACAACATTTGTTATCTTAGACTAATTAATTGATAGTTAAATACATACATCCACAAAACGATCATAGATAGATAAATACTCCCACCCAACACGGATAGATAGATAGATAGATAGATAGAGACTTCCACGCAAAAGTCATAGATGGATAATTGAATAGATAAATAAATACTTCCAGGAAACGATCATAGATAGATAAATACTCCCACCCAACACGGATAGATAGATAGATAGATAGAGACTTCCACGCAAAAATCATAGATGGATAATTGAATAGATAAATAAATACTTCCAGGAAACGATCATAGATAGATAAATACTCCCACCAACACGGATAGATAGATAGATAGAGACTTCCACGCAAAAATCACGGATAGATTGATTGATAGATAAATAGATAGAAAGATTGATACTTCCACGTAACAATGATACATAGATAGATAGATAGATAGATAGATAGATAGATACTTATTATTATTATTATTATTATTATTATTATTATTATTATTATTATTATTATTATTATTGTGTAGGGACCTCATTAGGTGAGGGGACCCAATTCGGAAAAATTGGTTTCATTTGCTTCAAGCCGACTCTGTGCCCACTCAACGTTACAATTTGCTTCGTATGACAAACATATAATAGCCCTGACCAAGAACTAATGTACACAATTTTCAAGTACGGAAACCCAAAGAGAAAAGAATGATTAAATGCATTTTCTTTTCCTTAACGAATAAAAACTTTATAGGTGGTGTCAGTTTTGGATCAAATTTTGAGCATGGCCGAAAGAAATTAAGATGACGTGATAAACTATACAAGTACTGGTTCCGTGACACCCGATATAGAGAAGTCTGGTGAATCTTGGGGGAAGGTTGATTTCCAGTAACGGATGCTAATAGGATGATGATGGTGATCATCATCATCATCATCATCATCATCATCATAGGAGTTGATTTAGATCCATTTCTGTGTCGTTATTCGTTCAGCCACACAGCACCTCCAGAAAAAAAAAACTGAACTATTTGTGAAGTTGCCTTTGCTTGTATCAGAATTTCGGTCGTGTCTCGTTTACACTTGGAAATGAAAACGGTTCAATAAACAGATTATGTACTGGAGATGATAGTAATCCATCCTGATCACAAATACACTTACTTGCAATATTCAATATGAAGCCAGATGTAGAATTGGCAAATGAAAGGGAAGTGGATTTCTATATCTGATAGATTCTTGCATGCGTTGCTTCGGAATCTTAAATTCTAGAAAAAAATTAATTAATTAAAAAAAAAACCAGCTCGGTTTCGTTAAACAGTACAAACTGCCACGTCAAGGGAAATTTTTCCACGGCTTAAGCGGTGAAAAAAGTAGGACCCCGCTCCATTTAGGGTGTCAAAAATTTAAGGTCAGTATCAACCTTCATGAACAAGAAAATTCCATTGGTCCTAAAACGAATGGTATACAACCAATGCATCCTCCCGATAGTCACCTATGGTACTGAAACATGGAACCTGACAAAGAGATTGACTATCAAACTGAGGAGCGTGCAACGTACACAAGAGAGAGAGTAATGCTCAACATTACATGGAGAGATCACAAGACAGCACAGTATATAGAGACTGAAGAATAAATAAGATGAGAATTTGGATTGGAGTGAAGACTCTTATCTGAACCTTTGCATTACCGGTGGCTGTTTAGCTCAATGGTAAGAGCAACGCTACATTGAAGAGGCTACCCTATTTGTCGCAGGTTCGATTCCTGCAGCAACCCCATTTTCTTTCATTGTCTATTCTATTTTACGTTGTCTACGCCAAATATACTTCCACGCAACAATCATAGATGGATAGATGCTTCAACACAACAATCTTAGAAAAAGTGATACATAGTTAAAAAGATTCTTCCACGAAACGATCATAGATAATCGTGATTAACTGCATAATGATGGGAGATCGTTTTCAATAAGAGTTTCTGTATTATATAACCCAATTTAGAATGATTCAGTCATATCATATATATATATATATATATATATATATATATATATATATATGTATGATGAAGAATATATATATATATATATATATATATATATATGTATGTATGTATGATGAAGAATATATATGTATATATATATATTCTTCATCATACACATATATATATATATATATATATATATACACGACAGTTATGTATTGATTAATATATATATATATATATATATATATATATATATATATATATGTTAATACATAACTGTCGTGTCGAAAGAAACAAATAGAGCAGACATAGACAATTTATCATCATCATCAGTCTTTTAGCGTCCGTCGTTGGACATAGACCTTCCCCAGGATTTGCCACACTTCTCTGTCATGGGCATCACGGAGCCAGTACTTCCTGAACTAGCTCGTCTCTCCATCTACATTTTGCCGGCCTCGGTTGCGCATGTGGTCTCGGGGAATCCATGTTGTGAGTCGTGATGTTCATCAGTTGTCTTCCATTCTTGCAACATGGCCAGCCCACAGCCATTTGAGATTTTTTATTGATTCTATGATGTCTTTAACTCTTGTCTTTTCCCAGATGTACTGTGCTGTTTTGTGGTCTCTCCATGTGAGGCCTAGCATTATTCTTTCATGTGCACGTTGCATGGTTCGTATACAAATGAGCAGAACTTATACAAACAAATTTTACTGTCCATAAGAATCTGAGCAAGTAGGAATCCTATGTTTTTTGCCAAGGATCGTATTGTTTTCAATATGTGTATTACTCTTGCTTAAGGCTATTTAACTAAACAGTTTTGGTAACTCTTCGAAATAGTAATCTTGGTTAGCTTTTCAATCTCTTTAATCGATTTCGACTAGATTGTTAATAACTGCTCCATTAAATTGTGCCTTGGATTATCATATTTCAGCTAGTGAAGATCGAACTCACTACTGTAGCGATAGTGTAAGTGACTTACTGGCTGGTATTGGCGTGTGTGACTCTCTTGCCATAAATGGTCTACGTGACAAGCACCATTTTACGGTTGACTCACTTGCTGCTTATGCAGCTTCAGTCAAGCAGAGCCGGTTGCATATTTTTTGTGAGAGATCGTTCGGGAAACTTCAAGTCCAATTGAGTACGTGCAAATTCACACGCCACCAAAATATGGGCTGTTACTAACCTTGAAGCAATGAACCGTTCGTGGATAACAATGTTTTTATACGGGGTCTTACGCAATAATCCGAGCAGTACAGATGTATGTTTTTTCTTGGACAAATACATATGAAAGTTAAACTCAAGACATTTTAGTAAATCAGGATAAAAATGAAATAATCATAAAATCATGATGTTTAATTCAATATGAAGTCCCTCACGGACCGATAAATTCAGAATTACTTTTTCCAATTGTTCTCATGTTATTTTCCGATTAATTTTGTCTGAAAAGTATCGAATGGCTATCATTTCCTTCTAACTGTGCTTCTGTAATCAGATCATCGACATTTAGTATTTTGCCCTAGAGGTTTTTATCGAAGTAAAAGATTCGCAGCTCAATTCCCCTCAACAATATCACCAGAATTTTAAATGTATTTAAATTAAAAGAAAATGCTCAATGTGTTGATGTAAGGAAAACAGTTTTGATTAGAAAAGAGAATTCTGATATATTTTGGATCTGAAAGATAGCTAGGAGATTAGTTGGAAGCGTTAGATTTCCCTGTTATAGAAAGTACGTGTATTCAGTATCTAATAAACTAGTATTTACCCGTCAAAAATGTCAGAGTTATTCATGAATCAGCACTAAGGAGCCTAAAATTATTACATTTGGTAACTTATATTCATTTATTCAAATATCCTAATTCTAAGTTTAATTTTTTTTTCGGTCTCGACTCACCTCGAGCTGTTTTGAAAGATGATCAGATATAAAGTCTCAAGAGTTTCTATTATGTAATTTTCATTCTTATATCATAATAGGGAGATAAATTTACCAATCTGAGCCTCTCATTTGAGCTCAAACGGATAAGCAGAGAATAAATTTTCGTATATGATTATTACATATATGGATTACTTTCTGTAGTAAAAGAGCTAGAATGATTACAATCATCATCATCATCATCATCAGTCTTTTAGCGTCCGTCGTTGGACATAGACCGTCCCCATGATTTGTCACACTTCTCTATCATGGGCGTCACGGAGCCAGTACTTCCTGAACTTGTCTAGCTCGTCTCTCCATCTAACATTTTGCCGGCCTCGGTTGCGCATGTGGTCTCGGGGAATCCATGTTGTGAGTCGTGATGTCCATCGATTGTGTGCCATTCTTGCAACATGGCCAGCCCACCACCATTTGAGATTTTTAATGGATTCTATGATGTCCCTAAGTCTTGTCTCTTCTCGGATGTACTGTGCTGTCTTGTGGTCTCTCCATGTGAGGCCGAGCATTATTCTTTCATGTGCACGTTGCATGGTTCTCAATTTACGGGTCTAAAGTTCTTTTATCATCGTATTCAAAATCTGGAGCTTCCGCTTATGCTGTTGCGACAAAATGATCAGCTGTTTTCTTTTCATTACCTCCTCAGACGACACCTGACGCCAGTGGTTCAAGAGAATAGATCGAGGAAGAGGAAGTTTAAAAGCATACAAATCATGCATCCCTTCATAGATATCGATGATTATAAAGTTGGGATTAGAAATGTGGGTGGTGCAACTACACATTGGGGTGATCGTGGGAGAATCGGGTTTTTTCGATAATCGTATCTGACGTCATGAATTTGACCAAGCCTCACAGTTAAATAAGCACCCTATGGAAAAAAACTTGTGATATTTGAAACGAAAATTTTATACATGCACACACAAACATGCATAGCTTTCTAGGTTATATATATATATATATATATATATATATATATATATATATATATACATTATTATTATTATTATTATTATTTGCAATCTCACACCAGTTGCCTGGTGGTAACCGCTGGAGTTTGAGTGACAGCAAGTCTCCTCAAGTTTCCAGCCCTTTTCTCCTAGTACTCATTAGGTCGCATTAATACTGCGATTTACAGTTTCACACCGGTTGCCCTGTGGTTATCGCTGAAGGCTGAGTGACACTAAGTCTCCTCAGGTCTTCAGCTAACGTCTCCTCTCTCTTTCGCATATCATGACAGAGCTACAATTCGTTGCAGTACTTATATCTCTAGCACCTTCCTCAGTATCCGTGCAGTTCCCAGTAGTGTTGTGGTTTGTACGGTCTCTATCCTTCCCCAAATCCCGATCTCCTCCAGTCTCACCCTCAGCGTTTTGGGGACAGTTCCTAGTGCGCCCACTATGACCGGTACTACCCTGGTTTTCATGTTCCACATCTTCCTTAACTCTCTTGCTAGGTCCTGGTATTTTTCCCTTTTTTCAACCTCCTTCTCTTTTACTCTATGGTCTGCAGGTACAGCAACGTCTACTATTTGGCAGGCCTTCCTTTTTTCGTCTACTATTACTAAGTCCGGTCTTCTTGCCAGGATGAGGTGGTCAGTTTGGATATCAAAGTCCCAGAGTAGTTTGTGTTTGTCATTCTCCAAAACTGCCTCTGGCTTGTGCTGATACCACTTTTCCATATGGTTGAATCCCATTTGTTTGCTTAGTTCCCAGTGTATCATCGTTGCTACTCTATCGTGTCTATGCTTATACTCCTTCTGGGCGAGTTGACTACATTCACTAGTTATGTGGTTTACTGTCTCATCTCTTTCACCGCACATGCAGCATTTGCTGTTTGTCTGTGTTTTGTCGATTTTTGTTTTTATGTAGTTTGTCCTTATGCTTTTGTTTTGGGCTGCCATGATGAGCGATTCTGTTTCTCTCTTAAGGTTCCCTTTTCGTAACCACGTCCATGATTTCTTGTCTGCTTATTATTATTATTATTATTATTATTATTATTATTATTATTATTATTATTATTATCATTATTATTATTATACGATGTACAAACTATCTTTCGTTGGGATCATCACTTGTCTACCATGTAACTGTTTCGGGGATTAAAATTCAAAACAGTTATGTTAACATGGCTCTCCAACAGCGTTGATCGAAAACTACTTTGCCTTCAGCTATGATTTTAATATTTAGCTTTGCCTTAATATTTTGGGGATCGTGTTATAGTATCGTTAGTTTTGTTATTCAATATGAGGTATTATTATAATTTATATGTATAATGGAATGAGGAATCGCTACACAAACACGTCCATGTTACTGCCCTACTCCTCATTCGATAATATCTCAAGCTGTACTCTAAACCAACTTAATATCTGAAGTTGAATGTATCGAGCGCTTTATAAAATAAACCCATCAAACATCGGATATTATATTATATCATAATGAATTCCTGATTGGTATTGTGATATATATATATATATATATATATATATATATATAGAGAGAGAGAGAGAGAGAGAGAGAGAGAAGGAGGATTAGCTGACAAAGTAAATTATTACTTTCTAACAGACGACAATATTCAACGATCTTGGAAACTTGACAGATGAATGCATTGATCAATCTGTTAAAATTACCCGAGCATTGGTGTGGGACTCTCTGATAGATAGATAGATAGATAGATAGATGGGAAATCTTCAATTGCATTTTCAGAATCAATCAAAAGATATTATCAATCTTAAAATTTGGAGTCATCGCTTACACGGATACTCCTTTTTTGAAACCTATCAAAACATTCGTTCAAGCCCAACTTCTGAAAAAAATATTCATCCACGTCGTGAGAATGAATATCACAATTGTTTTTATGCTTTCATCTATCACAGTCAACGGACTCATTATCAAAATAGATATGTATATTATGATGATGTGTGAAAATACGAGTTTTTTGAAATGCGTCATATTTCAACAAATTATTTGCGAAGAAATTCATCATGAAGAGACCCTGAATAGGTGTGAATATTTCTTTAGTGGAATGTTTCTCGACCATCCCATGTGCAATGCATCCGTTGTGTAGGAAACTTTAATTTCAAAGCATGGAGTGAACATTTTCCAAAGAGAGGTCGGTTTTTTTGACTCATAGCTAAGCTTCATAGTCTTTGGACATCCGGTAACCTACTTATTGTATATAAATTTGCTAAACAATCATGTGACTTTATAGAGTACTTCGATGCAAAGGTATTATTTGTTGTTCTGTGATGTATAACCCTTAATTCTGGGACTTTCCCGGCGGTACAGGGCGTGGCTTATGACGTCATTACTGAGGTTTAAAATAGCTCTTCTGTGGTAACCATTATCATTCTAATTTTCTGAGCTGACAAACTTTTGTCAGGAGTGCACAATTGCTATGGAAACAATTAAACACACATAGCCTAATTGATTCTTCGCTTGATTTCTTCTTCTTTTGAGGGTCTCATGGAGATTCGTTGCCCTAGGTAGATGTAGTGGTCTACTTTCTCGAGTTCTGTGTCCTCGATTTCGATCTTAGTGTTTTTATCTCCAATGTGGTTGTTGCACATGATCTTCGTCTTGCTGAAGTTCATGTGTAGGCCGACTTTCTTGCTCTCTTCATTTAGTTCATCTATCATTAGTTGGAGGTCGTGTAGGCTCTCTACGAAAAGGGCTATGTCGTCTGCAAATCTGAGGTTGCTCAGATACTCGCCGTCTATTTTAATTCCTTTATTCTCCCAGTCTAGCCTTCTGAAGATCATCTCGAGGCAGGCTGTGAAGAGTTTAGGTGAGCTGGTATCACCTTGTTTTACTCCTTTATATAGCCTGATAAATGAGCTGCCGTGATTGTATATATGTTTCAACACTTCAACATATACTGGATCTACACCTTGCCGACTGATGGCCTCCGTGGCAAGCCTTTGGCAGAGCTAGCTCAACCTTCAAAAATAATAAGATCCCATTAATCCTAAAGAGAAGGGTGTATAACCAATGCCTCCTCCCAATAGTCACTTATGGAGCTGAAACATGGAACTTAACCAAGAGACAGACCCGTGAGCTGAGAACCATGCAACGTGCACATGAAAGAATAATGCTGGGCCTCTCATGGAGGGACCACAAAACAGCACAGTACATTTGGGAAAAGACAAGAGTTAGAGACATCATAGAATCCATAAAGAATCTCAAATGGCGGTGGGCTGGCCACGTTGCAAGAATGGCAGACAATCGATGGACATAACCACTCACAACATAGATTCCCCGAGACCACATGCGCAACCGAGGCCGGCAAAATGTTAGATGGAGAGACGAGCCAGACAAGTTCAGGAAGTACTGGCTCCGTGACGCCCATGAGAGAGAAGTGTGACAAATCATGGGGACGGTCTATGTCCAACGACGGACGCTAAAAGACTGATGATGAAAGATGATGATGAACCTTATTGAGTTCTTTCATGGGAATAATTTTTCTCTATTCAGCTGACCCAGCCGAATAATCTGATACCCATGAAAAATTATATGTAGGGTGACGCATGGAGGGGCCTGAAAGCCCCAAGCTATTAAGGTCACTGAGCGGGTAACGATACGGAGAATGGACTACAACTGAGCCACTTTGTGTTCACTTCACACTAATGCCCTTGAAAAATGCATGAATCCACTTCTTTGCCAAGCATTTCTTTGTGAATGACGCCACTCCGGGTGCTTGTCACCTCTAAGTCTAATTTCGCATATCGTAAGCAAACCTAGTAAGCAGTTATCTGATACGTGGGGTCAAACCATGAATGGCCAAGACCGTAGGCAGTGCAAGGGCATTTCTTACTTTATGTAAATCATTGCTTCTTAAACTATTTCAGGGTCATCCATTCTCAAGCCTTTATAACGAAATTTTATTCACAAATATCCTGTGTCATGTTTTGTAATTCTTTCGATGTTTTCTGGCGTCATGGAAAAGTCAGTAGCGAATTTTCCGATCATCGCCGTTGTTTTGAAAGAATTCGGTCCGAGCAAAATTTCAGTTGCTGAGCTATATATATATATATATATATATATATAATAATTAATTATTGCATCATCCACAGACACAGTTGTTTCGTTGTATTACAACACTTCAGAGTGGCTATAGACTATTCAGTATCCCTTTCAGTACCGCTAGGTGTGATATATATATATACTTCACAGTCACTCAAACCCGTACCAACAAAAACCTTTCTATGGTATTCCACTAGTATATATCAGAGTTATTAGACTTTCAATGACCTTTAAGAATAATACAAATCAGATTCCTTGACCGCATCACCTCACCATCTGTACTATCCCTAACCTACCCATACAATACAATACTAAACCACTTCCTTTCCACCTTGACACCCTATGGCCTTTCCAAGACCAACTACTGCGGCTAACACAACATCTTATCACAGACAAGCACAGGCTTCATCACAGACTGAACCAAGTCCCACACATCAGGGTGACCTCAAAAAAGAGACTTCAATTTTTGCTTCCAAAGCCAAGCATCTGGTGGTGAATTTATTTCCCACGGTAAACTTTTAAGGACTGAATGGTATACGCGCACACACACACACACACACACACACACACAAACTCATCACATGCTACTAGTGATGGGAATACCTTCTGAAATATGTTTAGCTCACCAACAAATACATTTTGGGATTAATAAACCAAGTTCCCATACACTTTTAATCCTGCGTCTGTCTCTCTTCCTATTGTTCGCATTACATATACGTATATATAATTACTAATTGCATCATCCACAGACAGATGTTTCGTTGTATTACAACTCTTCAGAGTGGCTGTAGACTATCCAGTATCCTTTCCAGTACTGCTAGGTATATATATATATATATATATATATATATATATATACTTCACTGTTACTCAGACTCATACCAACTAAAACCTTTCTATGATATTCCACTCGTATATATCTGAGTCAACAGACTTTCAATGATCTGTAAGGATAATACAAATTAGATTCCTTGACCCCATCACCTCACCATTTTCCTTCCACCCTGACACCCTATACATATATATAATTACTAATTGTGTCATCCACAGACAGCTGTTTCGTTGTATTACAACTCTTCAGAGTGGCTACAGACTATCCAGTATCCCTTCCAGTAGCGCTAGGTTGGATATATAGATATATACATATACATATATGTGTGTGTGTGTGTGTGTGTGTGTGTGTGTTTGTGTGCGTTTCATCTCATTTGGTCACTATCGGAAGGATGCATTGGTTAGAGACTCCTCTTTTTAAGACTAATAGTTTTGTTCTGTTGAGCTTACCATCCTTGAGTGATTTTTTGCTTGATTTCGTCTTCTTTTCGGGATATCATGGAGATTATTTGTCTTAAGCAGATCTGGTGATCTTCTATTTTCAGGTCTCATCTTTCGATTTGTCTTCGTTCTTTTTGCCTTTGTCCTCAAAACGTTTCTTGTACATGGCATTTGTTTCACGGAAATTCATGCGAAGACGAACTTCGTTGCTCTCTTCGTTCATTCTGTTTGGCATCCCGGGGTGTGCATGATGAATTAAAAAAGAATTTGAAGGGTCGGGTGATGGATGATTAAGTTACTCCTGCCACCTTTAGTCAGGGCAGTTATCACTTCAACTCAGTTTTCAAAACATGGGCGGATACTCGATAGTGATCGATTTTCAGTTTGACACCCCGCTTAAAACCTATTTAGCAAGGGGATCAAAAAGCAAAAAAAGTGATAGTGAACATTTAAAGTTTCAGCCCTCCACCACCATTGATACGGCCTGTGCGCATGTTACGTAGCTAGTTAGCTAGCCAGCCATACCAACTTGAAAACGAGAGAAACTTAGTAGATCTATATGAAGACTATTTAAACAATTTAGTCTAAAGATATTTCTGGTTTTAATGTTTCATCATCATCATCATCATCATCATCATCATCATCATCAGTCTTTTATTGTCCGTCGTTGGACATAGACTTTCTCCAGGATTCGCCACAATTTCCTATCATGGCGTCACGGAGCCAATACTTTCTAAATTTATCAACTTTATCTCTCCATCTTGTATTCTGTCGGCCTCAGTTGCACATGTGATCTCTGGGGATCCATGTTGTGAGTCGTGATGTCCATCGGTTGTCTGCCATTCTTGCAATACAGCCTGCCCATTGCCATTTAAGTTTTTCTTTGGTGGATTCTATGATGTGTTGGACTCCGTTTTCTTCCTGATATACTGTCTTGCGAATTCTCTGCATGAGGTTGAGCATGATTCTCTCATGCGCGCGTTGCATGCTTCTCAGTTTGCAGGCCTGTCTCTTGGTTAGGTCTCATGTTTTAGCTCCATAAGTGACTATCGGGAGAATGCATTGGTTGTATACTCTTCTTTTTAGGATTATTGAGATCGTCTGGTTTTTGGAATTTGTGCTTGCTCTATCGAAGGCTTACCATCCTTGAGTGATTCTTCGCTTGATTTCCTCTCCTTTTTTTTTTTTTTTTTTAATCTCTGGGAGAATCGTTGTCCTGGGTATATGTAGTGGTCTACTTTCCGCAGTTTTTTATCTTTGATTTTGACAGTTATGTTCTAATTCTCGATGTGATTGTTGCACATGACTTTCGTTTTACTGAAATTCATGTGTAGGCCGACTTTTTCCTTACTTCGTTTCGTTCATCTAGCATTAATTGGAGGTCGTGTAGGTTCTCTGCGAAAAGAACGATGTCGTCTGCAAATCTGAGGTGACTCAGATATTCGCCATCTATTTTGATTCCTCTATTCTCCCAGTCCAGGTTTCGGAAGATCATCTTGAGGCAGGCTGTGAATTCTTTGGGTGAGCTGGTTTCACCTTGCCTTACTCCCTTTTGGAGCTGGAAAGGTTCAGAGTCTTTATGTAGCCTGATGAAGGAGTTGCTGTGATCGTATATATATTTCATCAACATACAATAAGTTTTTTAAAAGGACCCTATGATAAACAAAATATCCACTTTGAATATTCTGTACATGTGCTCTACATATGATTCATTCACCATTTTAAAATCGAACGAGCAGACCAAGCGATTAACAACATGGAGAATTGAATCGATGCGTCATGGGCCAGCGAGGTAGGGTGAGACTCATGAATCGCATGTTCCACGACCTCGAGGAAGATCTTCGAACACCTGTCATCAGAAGGTTGATAGGCAAAAATATGCTCTATTCATACAATCTTAAAAGCGGTTGGGACTCACATAGATCCCGATAATTTTCACATTCTTTTTCATTATTTGTTTACGTCAATTAATTTTGATCCATGATTTTTTTGTGTGTGTGTTTTTATGATTTTGAGCATATTTGAAACTCAAGTAAGTGTTAGGGATTTGAAAAATTGGGGGTACTTTTTAAAAAAATAAAATAATCATAAAAACTTCGGATCTTTTCAAAAAGATATTTTTCGAAGTATCTTGTCACAACATTTCTCTGAAAATGACGTTTGTTTCATGAAAAACTGTTCATAAATAAGAGGGGTAGAGCTCACCTAAATTTGGAAAATTAAGTTCTGAAAAAATCGCAATTAAGTTTTTTGTAACAAAAAATTTATGGTATTCATAATCATCATCACCAATAGTCTTTTAATGTCCGTCCTTAGACATATACCCCCCCAAGTATTCGCCACTCTCTATCATGGGCATCACGGAGCCAATACTTTCTGAATTTGTTTAGTTAGTCTCTCCATCTTGTATTTTGTCGGCCTCAGTTACGCATGTGATCTATGGGGATCCATGTTGTGAGTCATGACGTCCAGTGGTTGTCTGTCATTCTTGCAACATGACCAGCCCATTGCCATTTGAGTTTTCTAATGGATTCTATGATGTGTCAGACTCTTGTTTCCTCCCTGATATATTGCGCTGTCTTGTGGTCTCATCTATTTAATCACTGTCCCACCACAGCAATATGTGACACAATGTCGGGCTTAACGTGGGAAGAAATAGGAGCAACCCTTCCGAAAATGGCTCCAGCCGACGCGGCTATCGTTGAAAAGCCAGGGGACCTGCTCCTTTAAGTGCAAGGGGAGGGTTAGCATGATTCTTCCACATGCACGTTGCATGCTTCTCAGTTTGCAGATCAGTTTCTTGGTTGGGTTCCATGTTTTAGCTCCATAAGTGACTATCGGGACGATGCATTGGTTGTACATCGTTCTTTTTAGGATCAATGGGATTGTTTTGTTTCTGAAGGATTGCCATCGCCTGATTCTACGTTTGATTTTTTCTTTTTTCTAGAGTGTCATGGAAATTCGTTGTCCTAGGTCGATGTAGTGGTCTACTTTCTCCAGTTCTGTGTCTTCGATTTTGATTGTTGTGTTCTTATCTCTGACGTAATAGTTACACGTGACCTTTGTTCTACTGAAGTTCATGTGAACATAGAATTTCTTGCTTTCTTCACTTAATTCATCTAGCATTGGTTGGAAGTCGTGTAGGTTTTCTGCGAAAGGGGCAATGTCGTCTACATGCAAAATATTTACATTGTTTGTATTTTGCATACAATACTTATATTATTTATCTATATAATATGCAATATTTACATAATATAAAATGGCGCTCGTTTAATGAGAATCAATTCATAAATAAGGGAGGAGAGCTCACCTACATTTTTTAAAAAGTAGTTTTGAAAGAAACCGCAATTAAGGTTTTTATAATCAATACATCTCGTATATGATATTATATTCATTTATTCTACATAATACAAAATATTTACATCATTTATACTTGACAATATTTACATTACTTATTCATACAATAGACAGTATTTACATGATATGAATATTTTTATTCATGAAAAAAACTTTCCTGCTGCCGGTGTCACACTATATTTCATACCCTATATGTATAAAGGGGACGAGGCAATAGATCTTTCTCAAAACTGTCGAAATTTTACCAAATTAGGTATGAGTCCACACTTTGGACTGGTTGATCTGAAAAGAAAGGAACGATCTAAAAGATAAGATGTTTTTTTATTTTGTTCAAGGGTGGCGTGATTTGTCTGACCTGGAAGTCAAGCAGTCGACAAAAACACGCCTTTTCTGGTGAAGAAACAATCCTGTAAAATCAAACAAAAGAAACATTCCCGAACAAACTAAGCTGGGTGTATGGTACACACCCCACAAAGAAGCAATCCTGATATATTGGAGGGCGATATATATATATATATATATATATATATATATATATATATATATATATATATATATATATATATGAATGATATCACAGATAAAATTAACGGTTTAGATAGATTAAAACTTCCGTTTACTCTAACGATTAAAAATACGAGTTTCCCCCTCTATCCGACAGTAAAACGTTCCTTGAAAAAAAAGCTTTCGTAGTTCAGAATGGTGCAAAGCGAAGAAGCAATTAGCTCTAATTCATACGGGTAAAATTACATACACCCCAAAACAGTGATGTGGGTACAGGAGACTGGGTTGTAAGCGAAATAGGAAGAGGGTGCGCGGTGTCTCTATAGCAGTTTGTTGCAAAACAAACACTGAATGCTATTTTCCTATTTTCCTTTTAATCATAAAAGTAAAAAGGCGGTGTAAAGCGAACATTCAATAGTCGGGTAATACCAAGAATCCTCTTCTTTTTATGTTCACTTTACGCCATTTTAGCTTTTACAAAAAACCTCAAGCCGCCAAAGTTTTGAACTGTGTCTGAAAGTATATGTGCTTCCAATACTAAGATGTATCTTAAGATATCACAAAAAGAGAGCTTGTAAAGGCGTTACTCTTAGCTTACATATGGTAGATGAAGAATCATTTTTTAGAGACCTGGGAACGCTTATATTTTCCCAATATCAATAAAGGGTAACTAATTTTTCATTTAGCGCCTTTTCGGCTTACGAAAGGTTTCATACGAACGCTCCGAAGGTGGCGAAAGGTTCTATCCTTTTTCATATGGACATGTGTTTGTGTGTTCCAGCGCTGCTGTTTTGTCTCCAGACTAGGAAATTGGCATCAGTACTCCACTAGACCCCTTCTATTTTAAAAAAAAAAGCTTTTGGGGGCTTTTTTTAACGGATCTATTAATACCATGCAGATTATCCGGAATCTTAATGCATCTAGATGTTCATTTTATTGTATTTAAGATATTTTTCAGGGGAAGACGCCAGTGATGTCATAGGTAGAATTTATTATGATCATATTTATTTTTCGTTGGAATTACTTTAGTTGACATCAAATTTTCACGCTACGGTTGTTCAATTATTGGCTGGTTCATTTTACTTTACTATTGTGACACAGAAATTCCATTCATACTTTATATTTTCTATAGTGAAAATAGAATTTTGTGTCAAACACACAATAAGAAAATATTGTAAGAATGTAAATATACTTCCGTCGACTTCCGATTACATTCTTACTTTATGTATTCAAATATTCTAAAAAAAACAATCCGGTATAAACTGAGGGATCAATGTGGCATAAATTTACATTGTAAATTAAATTTCCCCCACTATTTAGAAGGGGATTTAAAAAAAACATTTTTTTTAGCCATTATATGTCATAAATGCTTAGATTTCCAGGCTTCTAACTCTATTGGTGTGGCCTGGACTCGAGCTACTTACGTTCCACTACGCCCATGTGCTCTAAGGTTGTTCTTAAGATCAGCAGCTGACCAGCAAAGTCCAAAATATACATGACGGACAAAAGTCAGACAGCTCGCTGTTTTGCTGGGTCCCTGATTAACACTCTTAAGTCTGTAGCATCGAAGAGATATGAATAAGCTTTATCATAGACTTTATATCGCTATGGTAGAATGGAAAGCAATCAGAATGTCGACGCGAAAATTTCAGAGAAATAAATTTTCACTCTGTTCTATAATTAATAAACATTATTTGATAAGAAAATTCAAAATATAAACAGTATAAACAAACGCTGTTGAACCTCGAAGAACCTGGAAGAAAATTCATGTTGTCCGTAAAATCTGCAATACGGTGTTAAGTATATGTTGTTATTGTTGTGTGCATTTGGTAAGACTAGAATATACCTTGGTGCGGGACCCCTTCAGGCGTAGGTCTCAATTGGGAGCGATTTGCCCAATAGGCTTAAAACTCGCCCTGTATGTATGCATACATACATACATATGTACACGTCTTCTGCTCATAGTTCGATGATTTATGCTTTTATTAGTTACGACAACTGTGGAGGGGTTTTCTATTCCGAAAGATGTCGTTAACAGCTAGGTTACTTAACACCTCCCCATCGATTTTAAAATTGTGAATGAATAGAGCAAATTCAAAGCAGATGTTCTTACCACATGTTTTTTCCTTTGAAACTTATTTATTGAATCAGTCAATACAAACGGAAATATCTTTAGACTAATTATTAATATTCAAAGAGTTTTTCGAACGAATGAACTCCTCCAAGTTCATAGTGTAGTAGACACGACTTTTTGGCTGATTCATTCAATGACTTTCTTCAGGTGTAATTTGCAAATGTGATGGTGGCGAACAGAATTCCCCCAATGATGTCGGTAAACAGAGTATCATCAAGTGAGTCCTCCGCGAGAAAAAAAAAACTGATTAGTTACTATACTTACGATATTCCGTGTAAATGGTGGCAAAGTCTATACTGAGGAAACCGGCGGGCCTCTCAAAGCTCGACCTGACGAACATAAAAAGAAACGAAATCGATAGAAAGATTAGAAATGGCTGACCATATCTGGAAAGCAAAAGTCGAACACTTCCCTCTCTGGAAAGAGGTCCGTATCATAGACAAGGAACGCTGTTGGAAACTGAGGAAATTCAAGGAGGTAGCACATTAATCACCAGATTTTCGCTTTAGCCTATCTCAGGAGCATGCGTGCAAATTGAGCGTGAGAAACCATAGCTTGAATTCAATCTTCTGTTGATATACTCCACGCCTTAGCCGTAATTTGACACTAGGCAACTATTACACCACCGGGAAAACAGATCAAGTTTGTGGTATACGAGACCACAATCATGAAAGTTGGCTTTCATGGTATTAGGAATCTCTGAAATGATATTTCTTTTTCAGCCAGTACAGGGATCTTTGTCAATACATTTGGCAATGGGACATGATACAAGGAGAGAAAGTCCATGCCACCCCAAAGGACATTAGGATTCAACTCTCTTTTGAAAACCTTAATGCCATTCTATTTGAAATCATATCAGCAGCAGCAAAAGTACCGTTTTAGACAAAAGACTTTCCATTATAATCGCCAGACGTCTCTGTCATAGGCGTCTTACAGCCAATACTTTCTAAACTTGTTTAGTTCGTCACGCCATCTTATTTCCCTGGCGGTCACAGTTTTGCATATGATCTCTGGAGATCCACGTTGTTAGTCATTATGTCCAACAGTTGTCAGCTATTCATCTTCATCATCACCATCATCAGTCTTTTATCACATGTCGTTGGACACAGACCTGCCGTTACCAGGCTGTAAATGTCATTATACCTCAGGCTTCATGAAAAACCGGCCAACTCTGTGGCAAATCTAATCACAATCTTTATTACAATTCATCAAAAGTCATTCTTCTGTCCGTTCTCATCTACCATGAAAAAACTATTTGATACAAAGCCACGGAATTTTCTATAGGTACAGATTTGAACCCCAGTTTCAGTTTTTAGCAAATTACTTTTTGAAATAAAACTGAGGAGGTTTTCTTTTTAATACTATTAAGGGTCAAAATGCAAGGAGATTTTTCTTTCATAGCGGGCAAAATTGAAGAATCTTTTTACCTTTAGCGTTGACCACTTTTTAATGTCTTATTGACGTTTTTGTGTATTTTAGAGAATATGCAATTTTCCAAATAATCAAATATTGTTTCACAACAACCGTTACGCGCAGTTTATCTTTTTGGTCTGAGAACCTCAGATTAACATAGTTTTTACTTATTGACATGACAAATACAGAGAAAATATGCAATATGAAATTAAAAGTATTGAAAAGTATGGTAATTGAATTACACGTGATTTTACTCTCCCAGGTCTATTTTTACTATTTTACTAATTGCTATCCATTTTTCAGTTAAATGTGACAGAAAGTATTCAATACCCCGTATCGGATATACCTATTAAAAAATACGCACTAAAACTGCAAAATAGTTCAAGCTTTGATGATTTTCTGTCGTAAGATGAAAATTTATTTTAGCCAATGAGCCAAAACCAAAATTTCTTAATTCGAATGCGAGAAATAAGACACCTTTGGACGCATACCATTTAATAAAGCCACTGAAGTGGCGCTTTGGAAGTACTTCATGATCCAATTTCAAAGTAGAAGCAATGAAAAGGTATTACATAACAGCAGGGCACGCAAGTGCATTTCCAGATCAACTGAGAAAATTTGTCGACTCCTTTGGTTCAAGCTCTCTTCATTCAGACTTTTCTATAACTAAATCAGAAAATGATGAACATCCAGTATTATCATTATACATGTTATTTAAAAATGGATCGTTCCTTTTGCAAATTAGAATCAATTATTGATCCCCTCTACAGGACCGATAGCTGCTAGTGAGGTGAAAAGTGACTTAATGAATATTCTTAAAGTTGGAGAGAATAGATATGGAATTCTCAAGGAGAGACATGAAAATATTCCGACTGCAAAAAACTTCCATGACCACGTAATAGGAGTAATGCGTTTAAAACAAGACGTTGTAGTGCCCACCTTTTTCAGCAAAAGAAAAAACTCATATATGGAGTTATCTGCCCATGGCAGGGATCTGCTTGCTATTCCTTACATAGTTGTAAATCTCTGTAGAAATGGTGTATTTTTTGACGTCAGACAGAACTACCAATAAGATAACCGATCATTATCTTTACGGTATTTAAACTGCAGCAGTAAAACTCTCTCTCTCTCTCTCTCTCTCTCTCTCTCTCTCTCTCTCTCTCTCTCCCTCTCTCTCAGATTTTATTGTGAACGCAGAGATTAAACAGAGTAGAGACAATGCATATAAATTTCTAGGTGAACAAATAAAACCTACATTAAATACATAAACATTTATGGCGATACAGGGCTGAAATGAAAATACATATGATGAAAACATTAATACGATTGTGTAAGGCAGAGAGAAGCAGGGAGATACCTTCTAAGCAAAAGATGGGAGCTTTGTACCGTGATAGTTGTAGTCTTGTGTCGGAGCGGAGGTGCCTTAACTTCTGTGAATTCATAAAGCTTGGAGCGTACCAAAGAATAGTTATGGAGACAAGGTATCAGTATGAATGCTTGTCTGCCAAGTTGTGGGTAATGTACTTAGGATCACGTGTGAGCAGCTTGTGGGACATTCTCCGACACAGAAACGTTAATTGTGTTGCAAAGGGGGTGCTATTTCATTCAAGGGAAATGAAGGTGCATACGTGTTTTGAGCTAGTGGTGCGGACACGGTTGGGTAGTTGTGTGAATGTGACCTCGACCTCGGTGAACAAAAATGGGAAACGTTTTGTACAGACATTGATTGAGGCTGGCGAAATGAAACGGATCTTTGAGAAGAGGAAAGAAAAAGTAATCGGCTAGATGCGCTCGGTCAAAACAGCGATTGAACTCTTGTGTTCAAGGTTTTTATAAAGAGTCGTTGTAGGAAGTGACTTTTTTTTTTTGCAATCCCACTAAAAGGAGGTTTTCATATTAAATTCTTAACTTAAAGTATAGGGGGTGCCATACGCACGATCTTACAATGAAAGAAGTACGATCTCACTCTTTTGGATCATGACCTTGGGCAACAACTTTACCAACACCTTTAGCAATACCTTTAGCAACAACTTTAGCAACACCTCTAGCAATACTTTTACCAACACCTTTAGCAATACCTTTAGCAACAACTTTAGCAACACCTCTAGCAATACTTTTACCAACACCTTTAGCAATACCTTTAGCAACAACTTTAGCAACACCTCTAGCAATACTTTTACCAACAACTTTAGCAATACCTTTAGCAACAACTTTAGCAACACCTTTAGCAATACTTTTACCAACACCTTTAGCAATACCTTTAGTAACAACTTTACCAACACCTTTAGCAATACCTTTAGCAACAACTTTAGCAACACCTCTAGCAATACTTTTACCAACACCTTTAGCAATACCTTTAGCAACAACTTTAGCAACACCTCTAGCAATACTTTTACCAACAACTTTAGCAATACCTTTAGCAACAACTTTAGCAACACCTTTAGCAATACTTTTACCAACACCTTTAGCAATACCTTTAGTAACAACTTTACCAACACCTTTAGCAATACCTTTAGCAACAACTTTAGCAACACCTCTAGCAATACTTTTACCAACACCTTTAGCAATACCTTTAGTAATAACTTTACCAACACCTTTAGCAATACCTTTAGCAACAACTTTAGCAACACCTCTAGCAATACTTTTACCAACACCTTTAGCAATACCTTTAGCAACAACTTTAGCAACACCTTTAGCAATACTTTTACCAACACATTTAGTAATACCTTTAGCAACACCTTTAGCAATACCTTTAGCAACACCTTTTGCAACAACTTCGCAAGACTAATAAGCCCACCTCAGAAGTTTGTTTACAAAAGGATGCAGTCATTGCTGAATCTATTTTGTAGCATTAAGCCACAGTTATTGATGGTATTGCTAGAGTTACCGAGGATTTATTCTGTAAAACTTTAAGATAAGTCAAAGAATAGATGTTGTATTCAACACCTACCCGGAATTATCGATCAAAACCTTGAAAGGCGATAGATAAAGGATTTGAATGTGATTATCTGTTTTTCAGTACTGGACAAAGTCATTTAGTACAAATATAAAACAAAACAAGTCTTATCTCAGTAACCAATGGAAAATGACATAATAAGTGGAAATCATAAAATACTATTTTCGACCTATGAAGAAGTGTTGCAAAATCTGATACTGTGGTGTCCAGGAGACGCCCAAAATAAGAAGTATATGTCAAGGAGCTGATCATGATAAACAAAGAACAAATATGTTTTTAATTTCAAATTTTTAAAGAAATTGATTAACATAACATCCTGCACCCATTTATGTGAAGCAAAGTGGTGCTGGAGCAATGGTTAATTTTGATGAATGAGCACCATGAGAGGGCATGAAGTTCAAGAAGAGACCTCATCCCGATAATCCTGAAAAGAAGAGTATACAACCAATGCATACTCCCGATAATCACTAATGGAGCTGAGACATGGAACCTAACCAAGAGATAGACCTACAATCTGAGAAGCATGCAAAGCGCGCATGAGAGAATCATGCTCAACCTTACATGGAGAGATCACAAGACAGCATAGTATATAAGGAAGAAAATAGGTGTCCGTGACATCATAGAAACTATCAAAAAAATCAAAGGGCAATGGGCAGGCCATGTTGCCAGAATAAAAGACAACCGATGGACATCACATCTCATAACATGGATCCCCAGAGATCACATAAGAAACCAAGGCCGACAGAACACAAGATGGAGAGATGAACTGGACAGATTCAGGAAATACTGGCTCCGCGGCGCCCATGATGGAGAATTGTGGCGAATCCTGTGGAAGATCTATGTCCAACGACGGACGTTAAAAGACTGATGATGATAATGATGATGATGATATATATATATATATATATATATATAGAGAGAGAGAGAGAGAGAAAGAGAGAGTGAGAATCTAGAATGCTTTACAGCTTCAAACACTAAACATTAAAAAATCCTTTTCAATAGCTTTTTTTGTCACTTCAGTCAACCATTTCCCAATATCCGCCAACGCAATTTATGTAATATTCTTCAGTGTTTTTCCTGTTTCTCCTATACTTTGTTATCATAACACAGTGTAAAATTGTTTCTTGTTAGGATCATCAGTTGTCCTTATACTCGTCCTTCATGTCATTCCTTTTGAATGTTCACCCATGTGAATATTAAATCTGTTGTGTCGGTTTTAATTTCAGACAAACTTATGATATCATCTTTAAGAATACTAATTACAGAGAAAAAAACTTCTTCGAGTCGATTCTCTACCAATATATTCAACTGAAGAATTTGACAATTATTTCCTACAAACCTTGAAGTTAATTTTGAATTATATATATACGTAAGTTATATATAGATAGGTGCGTTTGTTAAATTATATTTTGCAGTTTTAGCATTGTAAGACTGAAAGAATGGCAAAACATTGCTAACGAATGATATAATGATTATGATCATATTTGGTTTGTGACTCATGGACTGGAATGCATTTTTATTTCACGACTAAAAATCAGTGAAGCTTGAATGATTTAGCAGTTTTAGTGTGTGAGTGTGTGTGTGTGTGTGTGTGTGTGTGTGTGTGGTAATTATATCGTATACCAAGTATTATATACCGTTCAAACCTCAAAAATGGGTCACAAACATTAAAAATGGAGCTTGGTGAGTAAAATCACTTGTAATTCAATTCTTATACTTTTCTGTATTTCTGATTTTCATATTTCATATTTTTCCTGTATTTGGCAAACCCATAAGTAAAAATTCTGTTAATCTAGGGGTCTCAAACCAAAAAGAAAAACTTCATGCAAAGATTGTTGCGAACTAATTCTTGGTTATTTAGAAGCAGTTGCATCTTATCTTAAATACACAAAAACGTCAATAAATCATTAGAAAGAACGATGCTAAGCAAGGCTATCATATATTTTCCAAATTCTCATTCAAAAGGTTTCAGCAAGTTTTTCTTCGCATACATGAAAAAAATTCTTTTATAGTCAGGGCACTGTCCTAAGGCCCAGTGATGATCTTTTATTTGTCAAATTAAATTTATTGGACATACAAGAAGGACTTTCATTGACTAAGGATATCTTGGGTAGACATTCTACATCGGTTGCAAAAAAATAGCGGCATTTCTCGCTGTTGGGCCCAAATAAGAAAAAAAGAACTTTCGTCAAATATGAGCTAGTTTTATATTGTTGGAAATGACATTTCTTTCTGAGTAAAGGCTAAAAACAAACTATATTCCTCTATGCAAGTCATTTCGAGCTATTTACAATTGAATATCATGAACACATGTTTTGAAAGACATATGTTGATTGGCAGCCATAACATATACGTAATTAATCCTTATTGCCTTTGCAAGTTGTCATAAAATCAAATTTTGCTGAAAGTAAAGAAAACAGCATCATTGGGAAATAGACCGCGTATGTTTATTTCTTTCCTCTTTTTGTCTTTCAGTTGATTGGCCCTGAAGAATACCAGGATATCATTATCTGCATTGGCTTAATCAATATGGCAAAGGTTGAACTTCGCTGTCTAGGTAAGTTTATCAAAGAAAGAGGAAGAGAAAACATTTTGGCGAAGAGTGCTATTTTAGAAGTGAATGTTGTAGGATCGATGTTAACGTAAAGTTGAAAGAGAACCAGAGTATATGAAAAGATATGCCGTCAATGCATCGCGTAAATCTCTTGATTACAAATGCGAAGAAAGAGGAAGAGTTAACCTGCAAAGATTTATTGCTTGTATTTACCAAGCCAGGGTTTGTCTAACACGAGAACAAAAGAAGGGAAAATAGGAGTAGCAAAGTCTTTTCCATTGTTAAGGATTGTACAGTAGTTGCATCATCGAAATACGAAGAAACAAGAACAGTAAAGCTGAGAAGATTTATTGCTAATGTCTACTAAACCCAGTTAATCTGGTACGATACCAAATAAAGAGATAATAAGACTTGGAATAGTTTCGTACCAATTTTCAAAAGAAAGAGATTTGGCCTTCCATAAAAATTTATTTTTTCTATCTTGGCTTCGACGCTAATCTTCGATATTTAGAGTCAAGAATATCTAGAATTATCTGAATCTAATCCTACATGATACATACATTTATTTTGGGGACAAAAAATTACAAACTAGATGTGTTCATTAAACCTTTCATTAGAGGAATTATGTCCGCTGAAATGTCATTTTTAAGAATTTTTAAAAGTTTGAATGTGTATTCCAGACGATAGCTTCATGGTGTCCACTTCATGCTTAATATTGAAAAATTAAAAAAGGCCTTACATATTCATGCATTCGTATTAGAGTTCATTATGAAATTCATTTCACAATTCACAAGAAAAAGCTGCTGTACCTATATGCACCCCACCTCCAAACCAAGAAATATGACCTATTCAATATTCATATGTAAGAGATGAATTGAAATTTCTTAAACGATTAACACAATCGTTATTTCACTGAACTTCTTAAGATAAAATTCATTTATTATTTTATCAGTCGACCATTTGGATGGTTTGAGATGATTGATTCGGAAAACTATCCACCCTTCTCAATTTAATTCGTCCAATTTGATTGGATGTTTCATTTATGATGGATCTCCCTTGTGTTGTTTGTCTTAGGATTGTGCTGGTTAGTCTTGTTACTATTATCAATGCTCTAATAGAGCGACACTGTACGACTCCTTTCTTTTTTTTCTTTATCCTTAACAACTCAAACTTTTGGTTCTTCGATTTACATGTATGGAAATTGCGATAAAAAGAAAAAAGTAAACATATTTGTCTTCTACTGTTAATATTTTTGGGATACTGGACGGAAAAGTACCTCTGAGGTAAGACCCCTCTCCCATTGCATATATTATAAATATTTTTGTTTGTTTTGGGGTTTTTTTTAAGACGTTTGGGCTTTTTTTGTTCTTTTTTCTGTCTTTTTATTCTTCTGACAAGTATACGACCATTTTAGCCACTCGACTGGTCCATGAAAATATTGTTTTACAAGAAATAATTTCTTTTGATGAAAAGATTGTCATTGTAGACGCACAAAAACCTCTCTCTCACATACACGCAATACACACACACACACACACACACACACACACACATATATATATATATATATATATATATATATATATATATATATATATATATATATAAAATATTTTCGGATTTAACCTTATCCATACCATTACACTGATCATATATATATATATATATATATATATATATATATATATATATATATGGAGAGAGAGAAACAGAGAGATTGGGAGAGGTCGACGTCTTGAGTATTCTAATAGTGTAGCTGTCTTGGCTAGTACAATCAGAATACTCTTCCAAAAGGGTGGCAGACCTCTAGCTTGGGCATCTACGTAGGAGAAGGGAACTCCAACACAAGACCTACGACCTAGGCATCTTGTTTCCATACCCCCACCTGAATAGTATGCAAGCCCTCGGTTCAAAGGGTGAGGTCGTCTGCGAAGACCTCACCTAAAAATACTTTATAGCGCAGACCTGAGGGCTATTCCACATACAAACTCAGTAGTCACCCCTGTTACAAAACATTTAAAAAAAACTCTCCCAAATCTTCGTTGGCAAAGGCAACTCATGAGAACGAGTAAAAGTCCTGTATGCAAAATGATATGTCCATTCGTATAATCGTTTGTCGAGTCCGAGTCTTGTTATAGCCTAAAAGTTATAATGGATCGATAAATGTGAAATAGATTGACATAGCTAATGAAAACGATTGAAGGGTTGTGAAATGTGATTGTTTGTTGCCATAACAACGAAAAATACGTCACAGAAACGCTGATCGTTTGAAAATGAATTACCAAATAAATCAGCTTTATGCTCTTTGGTGCTGATCCTTTCATCGATAACCAGGCCCTGTTTCACGGATATATGCTAAAGCAACGCTACGTTGACGCTACATTTTTGTAGGCCCGTCGGCAACTGGTATCGTAAGGCCCCTTGGCTACCAGTGCTGTGAAACCCTCAATATTGTCAAAAGAAAGTCAACTTGAAGAGAAGTTCGCCATCACATCCACTGATTAAACAACTGTCATGTAAAAAAAAAATCCAGTGAAGAATAGATATGGTCAGAATGAATTCTACTTATGACATCACAGGCGTTTTTCGCTGGAATCTATCTAAAATAGAATTTTTAAAAACGTATGGAAACATCTAAATTCTGGAGAATCTAAATATTATCAGTAAATCTTTCAGAATAAGGCCCAAAGATCAGAAAAGCTTTTTTCAAAAGAGATCCAGGGGAGCACTGATACTTATTTTCTAGTCGGTGGACTTGTTCAAAGTCTTTTATTTTCTCTCTTGGAGTTTGAATTCGGTTAGGCGATTCTTTTTTTCCGTGACTCTAACCACAGACCCATTATCGCTACCAATCCACCGTAGTAAGGGTCTATAAAACTAGTTTGATAACCACTGCTGCATGACGATGCATATTGTATCAGTTCGGCACAGGGCCGCAATTATTGTGCACCTTATGTGGATCGATAGTAATGGTGTACGTAACTCCATCATCATCAGTCTTTTAACGTCCGTCGTTGGACATAGACCTTCCACGGGATTCGCCACACTTCCCTATCATGGGTGTCGCAGAGCCAGTATTTTCTAAATTTGTCTAGCTTGTCTTTCCATCTAATATTCTGCCGGCCTCGGTTGTGCATGTGATCTCAGGGGATCCATGTCGTGAGTCTTGATGTCCATCGGTTGTCCGCCATTCTTACAACAAGGCCAGGCCACTGCCATTTGAGATTTTTAGTCAACGTGACAACCACAGTGCCGCAGCTGACACACTCGATATTTGGCAGTTTGATTCAAGCTGAGTTAACAATGTGGTAGGCGTTTTGGGAATAGGTAATATGAATTCCAATTAAGTACATGCAAAATCAGCCAACCGAGAAAGCAATGAACCGTTCATGGATAACAAGGTCATACAAAGGTTCGGGCAATACAGTACACGCAGAGATATAGTGAAATAATATCCGTGCCTCACATAAATGAA
The DNA here is from genome assembly GCA_963457665.1 of Thysanoteuthis rhombus. Taxonomy (NCBI): domain Eukaryota; kingdom Metazoa; phylum Mollusca; class Cephalopoda; order Oegopsida; family Thysanoteuthidae; genus Thysanoteuthis; species Thysanoteuthis major. Next base: position 36,999,183 of record OY735234.1, on the reverse strand, counting down.
TCACCGTAGCCTGCGTGTGTACCAAAACTTATCTGAATTTTTCTTTAGAAAATAGATATTCTATCTATAACAAATAGATTTTATATGTGGAATTTTATATATATATATATATATATATATATATATATATATATATATAATTCCATATATATATATATATACATATATAAATATATATATATATATATATATATATATATATATATACATATATATATATATATATATATATATATACATATATATATATATATATATATATATGTATATATATATATATATATATAATTCCACATATATGAAGATAGATAGATGGTTCAAAATTTGGGCATTGTCGATCCAAAATGGCCGTAGAGACCCCTAAAGCACTGATTGAGGGGGGGATTATTTTTAGATGTTTTTTAGCGGTGTACTCATCTAAACTTTCTGGGTTGTTGCCCCAAAAATATCATCTGGATCACCCGGAGCACTCGGAGACAACCACACACACAGACACGCGCATTAAAAGAGCATTCAGCAGGTTGTTCAGTTATTTGTGGGGCTACAGTGATCTGAATAACACAAAGTTAAAAATTTCAGCCAAGGCCTTCACGGACTGGCTTCAGATTGAATTCAACATATTGTTCTCAAACAGAAAGAATATGTCAGTGTTAAGGAAAGTTGTTCCCGTCACATAAGTAATACCAAAGTGATGTTTTCTGTCATGGTTATGTTTGTTTGATCAAATATCCTGGCCACGAGGGAATGATCCACAACTGTTATTCCCTTGTCAGAGTCGACAGTGAAATCCTTTTATCTATATTCTTTTACGTAGATGATTTAGCCAAGTACAATTATGCCCTTATGTAGATTCTGACACTGTTAATATCACGACTGAATACTCCTTATTTTTCTGGTAAGGGGTATTTGCAGTTGGGGGTCATAGATAAGTACAAAAACTACACAGTTCAGTGTTTGTGTGAATCGTTTCCTGTTAATGGAAAATCAGGGGATCAACTTACCCCATACCGTTGGCCACCTTACCCAAACATGGGGCGAATTGATCCTTGTCTCACTATACCAGATTTGGGCTAAGTGAGAGGTTCCAGGTCTCTGCTCTTTGACTATTGAGAGTATGCATTGGTTTTATCTCCTTTTTTTTTAAGACTAGCGTGATTTTTTTTTCTTGAAAGTCGTGCTTACTCTACCGAAAACTTGTCGACCCAGTGTAATTCAATCTTCGCTTGATTTCATCTTCCTTTGATGATTTCATGGAGATTAGTATTCGTAGGTAGATGTAGTAGTCTACTTTCTCTAATTCCGTGTTTTCGATTTGGATGGTTGTCTCCTTGTCCTCAAAATGTTTGTTGTACATAATATTCGTTTACCTAAAGTTCATTTTTCTTGCCTTTTTTCATTTAGTGTGTCCAGCATTATTTGGAGATTATGAAGGTTCTTAGCAAAGAGACGATGTCGTCAATAAATCTAATGTTACTGAGGTATTCGCCGTCTTTTCTAATTCTTTTGTCTTCCAAGTCTAGGTTTTGGACGATCATCTCAAGGCAGACCCTAAGTTTTTATGAGCTAGTCTCACCTTGCCTCATTTAGGGGAGTCGAAATCCTTTTAAAGTCAACAAATGCCACAACAAGTGTCATTCTATATTCTACTGCTTTTTTTAGTTTGTTTACTGAATTAAGATGGTGGATGGTTGAGTACTTTTTTCGGTGTTACGGTTGGTGATAACCAATTAAAAAATAACACTTATTATCAGGAAACCAGAAAAATAAAGTTTCATGATGTAATCTATCTCCAAGTTACATAATGAATTCTCAAATAAGTTTTATAGAGGTATTTCACTTATCTACCAGCAAAAAATATTAAAATATTTTTGAGATAATTGGTGGGGTGCCAAAATCTCGGGGTTCTCGGCAGTTTGCACTGCCTTTTAAATACGGCCCTGACCTACCCACTGAGGTCACACAAACACTGTATGACACGTCTGAAACGCAACCAGCCATTGACAGCTTCGGCCTCGACTTATAAAAGGCAAAGATCCGAGCGTCAGAAGACGAAGGAATAGTTGCCAAGTCTGTGGAATATCCAAACAAATTAGGCCCACAAAAAAACTAAACTGGGCTTAGTAAATATCAACTTCTCGGGTTTTCTTCTTTCTTCGTATTTAGAATCAAGGGGTTTGGTGGATGCAACAAAGGTCCTTGACAGTGGAAAAGACAGCTATTGGGCGTTTGACATTGAAATCAGATTAAGCTAGGCTTCATCATCATCATCATCATCATCATCATCATCATCATCATCTTCAGTCTTTTAGCGTCCGTCGTTGGACATAGACCTTCCCCAGGATTTGCCACACTTCTCTATCATGGGCGTTACGGAGCCAGTACTTCCTGAACTTGTCTAGCTCGTCTCTCCATCTAACATTTTGCCGGCCTCGGTTGCGCATGTGGTCTCGAGGAATCCATGTTGTGAGTTGTGATGTCCATCGATTGTCTGCCATTCTTGTAACATGGCCAGTCCACCGCCATTTGAGATTTTTAATGGATTCTATGATGTCTCTAACTCTTGTCTTTTCCCAGATGTACTGTGCTGTTGTGGTCTCTCCATGTGAAGCCCAGCATTATTCTTTCATGTGCACGTTGCATGGTTCTCAGCTTACGGGTCTGTCTCTTGGTTAAGTTCCATGTTTCAGCTCCATAAGTGACTATTGGGAGGATGCATTGGTTATACACCCTTCTCTTTAGGATTAATGGAATCTTATTATTTTTGAAGGTTGAGCTAGCTCTGCCAAAGGCTTGCCATCCTAGTGTGATTCTTCGCTTGATTTCTTCTTCTTTTGAGGGTCTCAAGGAGATTCGTTGCCCTAGGTAGATGTAGTGGTCTACTTTCTCGAGTTCTGTGTCCTTCATTTCGATCTTAGTGTTTTTATCTCCGATGTGGTTGTTGCACATTGAATATCAATTATGATTCATCTCAGGTTTATTCTCCTTTCTCCGTTTGTGAAACAGGAGATTTAGATGATGAAACCACGACAAAATGACTGACAATGAAAAATGTTTTTTCTTTTGTTTTCGTTTTTTTTTTAATCATGTTACTACCTGTGATGGCAGCAGTTCATGAAAAGGGGAGTGTCAAAGACACATAGAGAGAAAAAGGCTTTGAAGTGTTTAGATAAAGTCATGTCTACAGAGATGTAGGTGTCCTTACGTGCTCACGTCATTCTTCTGATAAGAAATCACAAGGTTCGGATGATGCAATAACAGCAATATTAGCATTTTAACGTCCGTTGTTTGACATAGACCTTCCCCATGATTAGCCAGACCTCTCTATCGCGGCCGTCACGGGGCCAAAACTTTCTGAATGTGTCTAGTTTGTCAAGCCATCTTATATGCAACTGGCTTTTACATTTAATCTCTGGTGATCTACGCTGTGTGTTGTGATGTTCAGCGGTCGTCTGACATTCTTGCAACATGACCAGTCCATTGCCATTTAAGTTTTCTAATGTATTCTACAATATCTCAGACTCTTGTCTTTCCCACTAATAAACTGTGCTGTTTTGTGATCTCTCCATGTGAGGTTGAGCATGATTGTGCACGTTGCATGTTTCTCAGTTTAAGGGTCTGTATATTGGTTGGATTCGATGTTTCAGCTTCATCAGTGACTTGAGGGGGGTGCATACCTTTCTTTTTAGCGTGGGGGGAATTTTTTTATTCTTGGGGGGGTTGAGGTTGTTTTACTAAAACATTGCCATCCTACAGTGATTCTTCGTTTGATTTCATCTTCTTTTGAGGATTTCGTGGAGATTCGTTGTCCCAAGTAGATGTGATAGTCTACTTTCTCCTATTTCTCGTCTTAGATTTTGATTGTTGTGTCTTTGCCTTTGACATTTTTCCACTAAAGTTCAAGTGGGAGGGGGGCAACTTTCTAGCTTTTGTTCAGTCCACCCAAAAAAGGGGAAATTGTTAGAGGCATAGAAAAATTGGGAAAAGGGAAAGTGAAAGTGTTGTGATAACAAAACCTAAAAATGAATGAGTTTTTATGAACTATTGGTATTATTACTTCGAAACAAAAAAGAGTTTGCCCTTTGGAGAAAAAATGAAAACGGCCACGTAAGAATGCATTTACAACCTAAATATATTCTTGTCTGCAAACCATACGTTGGGAATACAAATATTGTACGCTGGCTGGAGGGTATAGGAAGCGCCCTTTTGAAGATTTTTTCACTCTACATGTTTCATCATTAGGTAGAGGCTCTTCCTGAAGCCAACCTATTCATTAAAAAAAAGAAATCCGAGAAGGTATGACAACAGTAATTTCAAAACTAAAAAAAAAAACAATTTGAAACAAAAAAATAGCCAATTTGCAAAAGAATCATGGTTGATTTCTCCAAGCTTTTGTGTAATCTGACATCATTTCTGTTCAAAAATGATTTACTGATTCACTGAAAAAACAAACCCAGTTTCTACAAAAAGTTATGAGTGTTCAAAACTGCTCATCTCGATATTTGATCTACTCAACAATGATGCTTGGATTTAATCCAAACCAATCTTGATTAGTTTGTTCACTGTTTCTTCATACACGATTTCAAGAACTATACTCAATACGTTTCAATTTACCTTCCATGGTGTTTTCTCTTCAATCCAGGGATCCCGCTTCAAGGTAGTTCCCTTGCGGTGGTAAATTCTATGTCAACAAATCTTATGTTCCATATTGAACCATTGGTGCAGACCATGTTCCGGGACAAGAAAAACAGAGAAACAAACGTTTCGGGAGGAATCAAAAGCATAGTGAACAATCCATCCGCTTTTGACGAACACTTCCTGATTGCATAAGAATTGAACTCGATTACTGATTTATTCAACACATGTTCATAATCAACTGACTGGATGGGAAAATGTCAGAAAGAGGGACAAGCTGAAGAATTTTTCACTTATCATGATACAAGCTTTGAATTGATTGACTCAGCTTACAAGGTCACTTCGAAGATAGTTCTGCCAGAAAAAGAAGCTAAAGAATTCTTTGACCATTCCGTAGAAGAACAGAAGGTGTACGTTGCAATAAAGAAGGAACAGCTTGAAAAAGAGAAATCAGACGTAGAGCTTTCCAAAAAGCTAGTATTTTGCCAATACCAGATAATGATCAAAGTGTACATAGGCAATTAAATAAACAGATTAAATTAAGCATCACTTTATTCAATGTTCTATGTCTAAGCTACATGACAAAATTTAGCAGTTAGCGTTTATCCTTCCTACCGCTAAATTTGTAGTGATCTATCAGTTTAGCGATTTCGTTGACTGTAGATGACTTGCTGCGTATGATGGATAATCAGTGCTGCACAAGACTGAAGAGACGACCCAACAGTCAGGCGAGATTGACCCAGATGACGGACACTTCGCAGAAATAAAAATAGGAGTATTTGATGTTATGACTGTGGGCTATAGGATTAGGTTAGATACAGCTATAATGGATTGCTGAGAGTTCGCAAAAGCATTCTTGAAGATCATCCTTGAGGGACCCATATGCCTCAATGGGATTCACTTCGTATTTGATCGATATATAGAAAACACGCTGGAAGCAATTACACGTGAAAAACGAAATAAAGTCGAGCCCGCTCAGTGTGAGCACAATGACACAAGTTTGGCAAAGCAGTCAGTCAAGAAATTCCTTTCACATCATCGAAAAAAAAGGGGAGTTGACAATCCCCTTGAGGAAATTCTTGAAAACTGAACAAAAAAGAGTTGGGGAACATTTTGCAGCATCACAAGTGATAATTACTGTCTCCAGTATCGTTGATATTGATTTGAAGCCAAATGTCATCGCTAACGAAGAAGCAGAAACTAACGAGAAACAAAGAGGAATTTTTCCTATTACTATACATATATGCATGCTCAAACATCTTTTGTAATTGGCAAGGGAAACATGAAGCGAGCAATTGATGTTGAGTCTGCATATGATTATTAAGACCAGACAAAAGTGCTGCAATATTGACTTCCATTCAGTTATTGGTTGTGGCGTGACTCACAAGTTCTCTGGTAAATCTAAATCAAAATGTCGGAAAGTGTCCATGGCCGAAAATAATGATTTTATTCAGGCATAATAAAGACGTAGATAATTGGATCAAAGAAGCTCGTGAACACTTCGTAATTAACGAACTGCAGTTTACAACCCCAATAAAAGCTCAAGTTAGTTCAAGCGAGATGGAACTTTAGAAGTAAATTTCAAAACCTTTGCAAGGTCTCTCGTATCCTAGCTGCGCCCTCCCATTCAATATTCTCCGACGTTGGTAAATGTGCTTGATATTGAAATGTCTACACTGTCAGAAACCTCAATCGCCTAAACCAACTAAGTATGGACAGGAAATTAACGATGATATCTTCATGCCAGACTTAACGGACAGATTCCCAGCTCCTAAGACAGTCATTGAATTGAGTTTATACAAACGTTAAAAAAAATAATGCAATACACGGATGAACCAGTGTCATAGGAATTGACTCGTGGGTACGGAGGTAGCCATGCTAAAACTGTGAAAACCATGAAGACTTAGGGGATCTGATATCAGACGAGTAAGATGTAAATATTGAATGACTAGTGTTTCAGATATGTGGATAAATTCTATGCTAATTCAAAGAGTCACAATTAATGAGTTGATATTACATTGATAGCCTCATATTCTAATCTAAGTTGAGATTTTATTTGAAGTGTGATAACTCAGATCTGGTCTTCAAAATACAGTTTGTGTCATTGAACTATTTAGCTGGCATCAGTCATTTCTGAGTATGATTATTTCCAGTTTAGGCCAAAATGGTTTACTGAAATTAACCATAATTAAGAGCTATTAAAGGTTTATAATTTACAAACCAGACCAAACTGTCCTTTTGAATCGAAAGAGATTGATTTTTCAATAGGAATTCTAATGGAGTTCGTCAAATCATATTCTTTGCTGATGAGATTCATAAGTAGTTGGGATCATTTTGTAGGGATACTTTTATTTTTTTTTTGTTATATTTTTACTATATTTCAGTCTTCTATGGATCTGATCTACAAAATACACATCAAAAACATTGTCATTTTTTTTTTTTTGAAAAATTTTCTCATGAGGTTTCATAAAAACCTTACTTTGTGCCTCTAATGAGAAGTTCCCACGGGACAACTCTCGAGCAACATGTCAGCCCACATTAGAAAGAAACATTGCATTAAACTTAACCAAAATGTATATAATTTGCCGAATGTGGGATAGTACGTTCAAAAAAACACATAGAGGTTCACAGACACACGTATATAGCTTAATTATATAGACTATCCATTATCCCATTCAGTACAACGAGGCAGGATTGAAACCTTCGCTTCAGATTTGGAGGCCAGTATCCTACTTCTGCGCTAAGGAACTGGATGGTCAATAAGGCTGAATTTGAGCGATATATTCATTTAGCTTAAATTCCCCATCCACCAAAGTGATATATATACATAATGCTCCTCAAGTCAGGGTTGAGCATTCCTTAAGTGAGGTAACTCATCCATTGAAAGCTTATGCAATGCTCTTCCACAGGAATAGAGCACTCTAGTGGATGAGGAATTTCTGTGTAAATAGATATATCACTTAAATTCAGCTGTACTGACCGTCCAGTTCCGTAGTCCAGAGTTGGGATATCGGCCTCTGAAGTGAAGGTCTCAATTCTGCCTCGCGGTACTGGATGGGATTAATGGAAAGTCTATAGCCACACTGAAGAGATGTAATACATCGAAACAGCTGTCTGTGGATGACACAATATATATATATATATATATATATATATATATATATATATATATGTGTGTGTGTGTGTGTGTGTGTGTGTGTCAGGGTAGGAGGGAAGTGATGTGGAGTTAGATTTTGGGGGTATGTTAGGGATAGTGTAAATGGAGGGGTGATGACGTTAAGGAACTACATAGGTATCAACCTTACAAGTTATCAAAAATAAGTTGGCTATGATTTGGACAAGTGATAAGACTGGCTAAGGTGGGTTTTGCTATGGGTCTGAGTGACTTTGAAGCTCCCAGTATTTAATGTATCTGGGGGGTGGGTAGATGTGGGTGTGAGGATATTGTTAATAGAAGTTTTGTGAATTACAGATCTTTGTGATTAGGGTTATATAGT